>CM040426.1:68421957-68641667 GCA_022702705.1 Papilionanthe hookeriana x Papilionanthe teres | reverse complement strand
CACCCTCCAGCTTCTTTCCCGCCGATCGAACTTCATCCACAGGTTTTTCTTTAGTGTTGGTCGAGTACTCTTGGGTTATTTATTCTTTCACCTACGGGATGACAGAGTCTCTAGATTAAAAGCTAGAAGGCCTTTAACATAGCTTCTTCGCTTGCGGGTTTCTTGCTGCTCGCCATCATTATTCTCTACTAAAAACTGACCAAGTGGCTGAAAATCCAAAAATGATGATGGAAAAGTGATGATTATGCCTTCTTTATGAGGAATACAGACATATAAATAAAAAATAATAATAATTAATAGAAGTATTTATTATGTAATAAATAAGTCAGTTTTTATATTTGATTTCCTTATTCATATTACAGTTGTCACTTTAAAAAATTAAGAAAATCAGAAAACTAAATATATAAATAAAAAATATGGCCACACAAATCTCGAGGAAATTCAACGGATTTCACTAATGAGCACCGATGAATTGTATCAGGATAGCCAACTAACATAATTTTCAAGCAACGTTCCTTTGGTCAAAACCACAAGTCGACCAAACAGATACTCAACCAAACGAAAGAATAAGAGGCACATGATCCGAGGGACAATCAGCTACAACTAGCTTCTTGAAATAATTTTAGAATTCTTCACATAGATGGGCAAATGACACTATAATATATTTCCAAACCTTTTAGAAAACTTCTCATACATGAAGAGCTGTCCGTCAAATTACGGTGATTTACCATGTACTTGATGGTCTAAATTAACCTAACGATAAGAATGCCTCTACCAAGGATTCTCTTTAGGACGCCGATCGAAGACAATCCAGCTAGCTCATCGAAGGTCAACACTAGTATGTTATTAAATGTTTTCTCCTTTTTTTTAACAAGTTACCAATATGAAACAATGTCAATATCAGTTATGAAAACTAAAGAATCCTTGAGTTAGCTACAAATATAAAAAAGAACAATAGTCACTTGTAACGTTTTCATTAAACTAGAGTCAAATATGTAACTTTACGAGACAGCCAAATGCTCTATAAATATGTATTCATTTCTTCAATAAAAGACTACTGAATCTACTCCCCGATAACTTGTTCTCGTGCATGAAACTTTTTGATTCAACATAGATATCTTGTTCGTCTAACACTCTATTTCTTTCGTTTGATACACAGGGCAATTTTTGATTCAACAAATACATATTTATTAAAATTTTAAACTTTTAAATGAATGCATTTGACAAAGAAAACAATGCTCTTCCGGCAATGTGCTTGTTTATAAAATACAATATAGGGAAACAAACATATCAAATATTTATTTGTCACAGCCTTATGAAATATTTGTTGTCAATGTATATAATAAAAGGTACATTTATTACTATTATTACGAACTGATTTCAAGCTGATTTGGGGTTGGCTCGATTCGATTGAGTGTGGCTCGAAATTGACTTCGGGCTCATTATAGTCGACTTTGAGTCCGCTCGGTTCGAAATTGACTCGAGCTCGACCTAGTTCGAACTCGAAACTAGTTAGCTGAAAGTGAGTTATTTTGAATTCATTTCAGCTCAAAATCGGCTCAATCCAGCTCGAAATCAAAGCTAGCTTACTCAAATTGAGTTATCTGAACCTATTTTTAGCTCGAAATCAGCTCGCGGCTCTATATATTTAATTTTATTTAACATTATATATATACTTTCTTTAACAATAAAAATACTTTTGAGTTTATCTTAAATCAATTCTAGTCGCATCATATTTGGCTCAAAATCGGCTATAAAAAAAAAAGGCAAAAGTTTCGGCTTATAGCTCAATTCTCTTATTCGGTGCAATCTAAATTCGAGTCAAAATGAGAATTAATTTTCAAAGGATTAACGATCTTGTAGCTAAATCCAGAGCCCGTTACAGGGCCAACATGTTTGTTGCAGGCTTGTGATTTAACAGTAGTGGCAAAGTCGTGGATATTTCTTAATCGAGATAGATAGACTAAATTTTTAATTTGAAGAAGGATGTAAGAATCCAGCCGCGGGATGAATTTGTGAACTTTTCAGTTGATGAAATTAAATTGGAAATAACGTTAACTTATAAGGTGTGTTTGAGATCACTTTATATTTATATTTATATTTTTATTTTCTGGTTTTTAAAAAATATTTTTGGTATTGTTATGATTTTTATATTTTTAAAAGTAAAAAATATATATATAAACTATATATTTAGTTGGGCATTTTTTAGTGACCATGGGAGCGGGAGGCGGGCGGAGGGTAGCGACGATGGCAGGTAATAGGCGGGCAAACGGTGGTGGCGACGAGCTTCAGATTGCAGCTAATGGCAGTCGGTGGGTTATGGGCTGTGGTGGTTGGTTGGCGATGGCTGGGCACAACAGATAATGGGATGCGAACGGCAACGACAAAAGGTGGCGGGGATGACATGTAATGCAATGACAACCTCGACGTGCAGTCGGTGACTATGACTGTGAGCGTTGGGTGAGCGATTGTCTGCGTGCATTTTCTCACGACTTATTCGTAATATATGTTTAAAGACGTGTGATCATTGTGCGCGAGTCTTTGGCGTAAGTCCCTCAGGTTAAATGTTCGAATCTCACCCCTTACGAGGGAAAAAAATTGCATACATAAACTGTATGCAGGAGCTACGTGTGGAATGGGTTACACGGGGTTGCGACGGATGTTCTGATGAGGTTACGAGAGTGCTTATAGCACTCCGTCATGCACCGTATGTAGCTCAAGATTAGCACTCGATGTAATATTGTAAGCATACGTAACTTACTACTACATGAAATAGGAGCACGCATGTTACGAGTGAGTTACTGCGGATGATACGTGGATGTTATATCACGCCATGTAACCCCCTGTAACCTCCGATGTAACTCCGACTGTACTCATTCCGCATTATGTAATCTCCTGCGTACTGATTTATATACTGTGATTTTTTCACATTACGGGAGGATTAGAATAACACACATAACTGGAAAGGGGGTTCACTCATCTCTCAGTTTAACTTATAGGAGTTGATCGGCGGTCTCCGACAGTCGATTAATCTTTTGAATATATATATATATATATATATATATATATATATATATATATAGCAAAAAAAAAAAAAAAAAAAAAGAAATAAAAGGTATGGTTAGAAGTTAGACCTGTAAATACATAGCAGTTGATTGGTATTGCGAACCCAGCTTCCTTTCATCCCCCGTCTGCTCCTACGCGAGACGCTGGAGGAAAAAGAAAGCCATTGACGGGTATCCTTTCCATCGTCTCGCTTCTCTTACTGGCGTTTGCTATTCGCTAAATCTCCTAAATCCGCCCAACTTCCGGATTCAGTAAATCTGGGATTTAAATCGAATGCAAGGTAAAACGGGATTTTAAGATTCAGAAGAATTAAAAGAATTTTTACTGTTTGACGGGATTTAGGTTAAATCTCGCTCAAATCCTGCTACCACATAGCTATGCGGTACAAGCGCGCGCGATCGTGCTGTCAGGGCTCACGTCTGGTCTGATTCCTCGGCGCGCTCTTGTTCCCTCCCCCTTCCTGAGATATCGCCTCCTAGAACGCTTTGGCGTCCTGCCAAAACATCTCCTGTTCCTCGGTTGCCTTCCCCGCACCGGCCCGGCCGTCTCTCGTGGGGTTCCGCTTACGATTTCATTTTACCCTTGTTTTGAGGTAGATGCAGCGCTTGACATGTGAAAGCATGTTCTTTTTATTATTTATCTCTCGCATAGTAATCGGATTGAATGGTCTTATCTTATTACAATGAATTACATGATTGAGATCGAAAATGTTTATTAACTGCTTTTAGATTTTTTATTCCTGCTTCTTGCACAAATTGATCTAGTGTTTTTGTCTGTTTTTGTTATTAAGATTTACATTCTATATTTGGAAAGTTATAGAGGGTTGTTAACGCCTGATTGTTGCTTGTGGGACAAATCGTAGATGTTCAATCACATGGACCAATTGGCTGCTGCTGGTTGCTTTTCATGTGTCAAATTGATATTGTAAGAGTTGTAGATCATGTTGTGGTATTGTCCGGATAATTGAAATTAAGTTGGTTTTACCAGGTAATGCACATTTATGTATTTTCTCGTGCATACATAGGTTGACATGTAGCCTTTAGTAGGGTAACTGATGGCGGTGGGGAGAAGGTAGATGTCAGTTGAGTTTTGTCGTTGGACAGTAGTCCAAAGAACACCTTACTCAGCATGAAAAACTGAGAATTAATATTGTATCGATTGATAGTTTTTCTATAAATTGCACTAACTGCAACATAGCTTTCATATGGCAACAAAAATTTGTCACAGCTGGTTTGAATTCACCATATCACAATTCCATATGGTTTTAACTTAAAATTTGGTATCATCATAGACTACTTCTCACAGATGGCTTCTAAATTGAGGAGTTTTACTAATAGAATGAATATATTATACTGCTCATCAGGGTTAGAAAATTTTGGAATAGTTTTACAAAGACTTAATGAAAAGTTATTCTACATGGGTAAACCACAATTTCTCAATTAGAAGGATTCAGATAATGAAAATTTTTATCAATTGCTTACCTTTGTCAGTCTGGAATATTTGAATTACGATAGATGTGATATTGTGGTTCAGCTTTCACTAAAAAAATTATTATACTGTAATGTAACTTTTTGAAACAGACTTGGATATGTTGTATAATTGTTAGATTTAGGGATGATAGGCTTGAGTTCAAAAAGTTTGGTTTGTCCTGGACTGAGATTTATATCTCTACTTGATTTTTACTTTAAAAGAAAGCTTTATTTTTTAAAAAATTATTAAGCTCAATTAAGATGATGATATGATTTATATCTCTACTTGATTTTTAATTTATATTTATGCTGATATTTTATTGAATAGTTTAAAATAGTACTCATTATATTAAAGAATGCTAGGCAATTGATCAATTTTACAATTGCATTGCACTCCTTGTTTGAAATTATTGCACAATATACTATATTAAGAAGTATAGTAAACCTACTCGAATCTGTAGTGCATATAGCCTAGGGATAATGTAAGTTTTGTTGCCATCCACATTTTTTTCATCATTTATGTTCTCCTTTTTATCATCTATTTGTAGTCCTCTCACCATTTAAACTCAACCTCTTCATCTTCAAGATTTATTGCTCTAGGAATTTAGTTTTTGCACCTTCATTTCTCCAAATTTCAATGCTTTTTCACAGTTCACGTCTTTCATCTCAATCTAAGATCTTCAAAATCTAATTCATATTCAACATTTGAAGTATTAGCATTTTTTCTTAAAAACAAGGCTAGATACTCGACTCGTTGCCTGTCATCTTAAAGAAAATATGCACATTTTGGCATTCCTTTAAGGATGCCTCAATGGACATGTGTGAGGCATTATGGCATTGCCTAACCTCACCAAAGTGCCTTGGTGAGTGCATAACTTGTATTTAAAAAAAAAAAGGATTCTTGTTTGGGTTGATCTGTCTTGACTTCTTTTGGCTCATAACATATTTTAAATTGTATTATATACATATACACATACTTATGCATGCGCACGCATAACACATATTTTAAGACCAGTTAAACTATATGAAAAGTAGCATGTTCATGTTTCAAATCATCTCATACAAAATTCTAGTAAGGAGTAGGAACTGGTTATTGAAATTGAATATTTTGGTTTCAATTCAAGAGAAAAATTGACTATATTTTGAGCAATTCTTTTTTAATTTTATTTAGTTATAGAACCTCTTTGTTTATTAGATACGATTGAGTAGATGTTGTTTTCAGTTGTTGACTAATGATGGATTGTTCATTGCAAAATAACTTATTCTGGCAAAAATTTTGTAGGAGCTATTGATTTTTCAATTTGAAGAGCGCAGAACGGGGGTGACAATGGAGAAAACTTTGGATTTACTTTTTCTCAGGAGAAAATAAATTTCTTTTTTTTTCCTTAGACATTCAATTGGAGAGGGGAAGGTAGAGGAAGTTAGCTTTCTTAGACTCAAGAAATCTTGGAGATCAGATCTTAAGGGGTAAAGTACAATATCATGGTTTTCTAGGTTCTGATGCATCGCCTTGTGCAATGCAAAGCCTATTAATAGACCATAGACAAGTGGCTATAATAAGCTATTTAGAATCAATTGTGGTAAGTAGTCTTATAAGGTCATGAATATCAGGTAATAAGTTGTCTGATTGGATTCAACCGTCAAGTGAAGAGGCTTTTTAGGCTTGCTTCTTTCAGTTTGATGGGGTGTTAAGAGTAACATGTTTCATTTAGGTATATCAAACATTCAATCCTTATGTGCTGTCTTTCTCAAATCTTACCATTATGTACCATTTGGTTTCTCTAGTTGAATTGGGCTATTGTTGTTACAACCTGTCCTATTTGTTGTGAAAATGAGTCAACATACTTAGTTTCTTTTGCTATCTATCCTTCTGATGTGTTGTAGGGAATGAAGCTATTGTATTAATTAACATGTGTATTGCATGAATAGTGCTTAAGCTAGGATCTTCCTCCACTTTGGTACTTCTGTAGGAACACTCAACCAAGTTTTCAATAAACTCATTACTTCATAACTTGCATGGCTTCTATAATGCAAAGGCGTCAATAAATGACCTGACTCAAATTTGACTAAAAATTTTGGTTTAGGCTGGCCTGATTATCATTTAGGTTTAGTTTATAGACTCATTTATTATTTGGGTTGGTTTTGGGGTGACCTAATAAATTGGATTCTATAAAAAGCTGACCTGATTACTATTTAGGTTCGATTTAGATTGGTTTTGGGTTAGGTTAATTGAGTTAAATATATTTTGTTATGTTTAATTAGGTCATAACGATCCAGGCAAGTATACATTTTATATAATAAATGAGTTAGATAGATTGGACTTGAGTTTGGTGGATTTAGGTCAAGTTGGATTAGGGTTAATTATTTTGACCCATATGATAAATGGATCATGTTTGGGCCAAGTTTTGGTCAGATCGGAACTAGACCCATGAACCCGTATTGATACCCTTGATATAATGTTGGGATTTTTGTTCTGAATACTAGTGTTTAACTTTTTAGCCATCAATTTTTTGGTTGAGAATGCTAAATTCTAAGCTCAATGCTACTTGGGCTTCAATTTGGTAATAATACCTGAAAATTCTTTAGGTAGAGATGAAATTAACTTATTTTAGGTAGTAATTATAACATTGTTCACTTTTATGTTGAATGCTTCTTTATATATATAACTTGTGTGTGTATATGTATATGCCTATCTTTGTATGTATTGTATATATAATGTGTATATATATGCATCTATATATAACGTGTATATGTATGTATGTATGTATGTATATACATATATCAAATTGGTAGAGCCCTTGGCACCCCACTGTAAATGGATGTTATAACTTCAGGACTAGACCTGATGCGGGTAGGCTTCTCATTGAGAGAGATATTACTCTTTCAGATGTCCATAAAGTTTGGGTGGGCTCTGATCAGGACGCTGTTTGGCAGGAGATGATTATGGAGCAAAAACCTTATTACAGTCCTCACTGCAGAATGTTTGGGCACACCAGAGATAGATGCTATAGGCTTTATCCCCCAACTAAGAGATCTAAAGGAAATGTTGGGACTTCTGTGGGTCAGAAAGCCAAAGGTTTGGCTGACACTGCCCCCCCATCTGTACCCCTTGAAGAGTAGGAACTTTCTGAAGTTGGTCTTAGCCAGGTTAATGAACTGGTTCCTATTGTTACTCCTTCACTATCTTCTGATTCACCTGCTGGTGAGGTGGATCGAATTGTGACTATACTTGTGGCTAGAACCTCGATGGTGGAAAAGGAGGCTCCTCCCTTTTCTCCTCGTGATGTTCCTGTGGCTACTAAAGCTGTGGAGTCCGATCGGTATTTTCAAAAATTCAGTAGAAAGAGAAGAAACCCCCAAGTTATACCCATTGCTGCACCTACCTTTCATTCCATGAATCAGAATGATCAGTCATCAAAAGAAGAAGAATCAGAAGAAGAAAAAGAAGAAAATTGACAAGTTTACACTTCTTGACAGAAGAAGCCTGGGGGTATACTTGGAGATTTAATTGATGATACATCGGTTATTCCTGACAATGGATTAGCTCTTAAGAGATTACTTTCTGGATCGCCAAGAACCAGAAAGATAGTACTGCCATGGCGATACCGTTCTTAGACATTGTTATTTGCATTTTTCCTTTATGTCTTTTGTATCCTTTGTTTGTTTTGTATTGTTGTGGTAAGACTTCATCTTCTGGGCCCTATCCTCAAATCTTATGTAACCGCTATATATTTTTGAAAGCCCTAGGGCCTATTTTATTAAAATAAAACGGTTACAGAAGCTTGAGGAGAGGGCCCAATAAATGAAGCCCTACTCCTACGATACAATGCTAACAAAAAGATCCAAAGATCAGAACATAAAAAGAGCAATAACAATGTCTAAGAACGACATCGCGAAGGCAGCATGCGCGTGTGTATATGTATATGAGACATACATATATACATTCATACGTACATATATAGAGATACATACATATACATACATATGTATCTGTGTGCGCGCGCGCACTTGTGTGACGCCTGCTTTGCTTTCCTGAAGTGCCCTTCGAAGCACCAAAGTTAATTTGCAGGGTCTTTTTGGCAATTTTAAAATTTTTTAGCAAATATTCAAAATTGTTCGAATTTTAATTTGTTGGTTCACCCTCAATCTTTGTCTTCAAGTTAGGTATTGTATCATTTTTTTTTAAATTTTATATCAACTCTTAAATCATATTTAATATTATATAATTGCTAATGAATGTAATTATACTATTGTTTAAAAACAAGTTCAAGGCCTACGACTCGAGGCACGCCTTGAATAAAGGCGCACAAAAATAGCCTTGAAGTTTAAGCCTCAATGCAATCAGTAAGGTTTACGCTTTTTTTGTTCGAGCCGTATGCCTTAAGGTGTCATGCCCTGAGGCATTTGAAGGAGTGCCTCGATTAAGTTATGCAAAAAAAGAAAAAAGATTATCCTATATATAATTGATAAAATTCCTAAAAAGTCAAAATATAATTTAATTATGATTACTTTATTATGTTTTTAGTCAGTTCTTTTGTTTTAAATTATTCATGATATCATATTAATTGATGTTAAGGAGAAAATTATAGTGAATGAAAAATATTTTAAAGTTGAAAATTAGATAGAATTAGATGATAATTAACATGATGATTATTTGGAAGATGTTGATAACAAATATGAGGCTAAAGTGGATTTTGAATTCTATGAATATTTAATACTTAAGTGAATATTTATCTCGTGTCACATTTTAAATTTGTATTTTAATATTAAGATTTGAGTTTTATCTTTATGATAATAAATTAAATCATCGTAACAATGGTGTCATATGTACAAATTATTTTTAATTTTATTTGTTTTTTTTCTTCTTGACGTTTACGCCTCAATCCATCTTGAGATTTACATCTTGCCTAAGACAAAATAACTCGGTTCTCGATTTTGGTTTTAAAATTTAATCAATAGTTTCATATAACCTATCAACTCTTTGGTTTATAAAAGTGTCGCTTTGCTTTTCACTTGAAAGTAAAAATATAGCCTTGTGCATCGCATTCTACTTTGCGCATTGATAACAATGATCACAACAGAGGTTTATCGCTTTTAAGAGTATACAAGCTGGGGAAATCACCCATAGCTACAGTGGTGATTCGCTAGATCAAGTGGTTGAAGTAAATACATTCCACCTGAAATTTTTCAGTGACGAAGAATCAATATTCGACAATATCTCATGGTTTTGAAAGAATTCATCTCGTGGCTTCAGACAGTGGAATCAGTTTGTGAATATAAGAATGCTCCACATGACGGAAGGGTAAATTTAGCCGTCATTAAATTAAAGAACTGCACATCTTTATGGTGACAAAATTGAAATCTTTATGCCAACAAGAGGGAAAAGAGAATATCACAATATTGTCTAAGATGAAAAGAGAGATGCAATAAAGTACCTACCAACATATTACAATTAGGAAGTGCTCTTGAGACTTTTATCATTTACAATAGCAAGACCTCTCAGATGAGTACATTGCTAAGTTCGAGCAACTTATGGTGAAGAGTTAGCTAGTGGAGCCCGATGAAAACACCATAACTTGTTTTTGAAGGGGATCGAGATCATCTATTGACAATGTGATATAATTGCATCCATATTGGACATTATAAGATATTCAAAACTTACTCGAAAGATAGAGAGATACTACAATAGTATTAGGTTCACCCTTTCCTTCAAATAGGATCAATTATGGAATCAGAAAACAAGAATATGCCTAGTGAGCATTCAAACCAAGTCCGCTTGAGGAGATACCTGTCTAGAGTAAAGAAGAGGTGCAAATCGTAACTGCTTTCAAATCTGTACCCGCCAGAATGTGCTTCAAGTGCCATGATTTTGACACATTACTTCAGATTGCCCAAACAAGAGGGTGATCTTCTTTACTGAGCAGAGAGCAGTTGCAAAAATGGATAGTGATATATGAGACATTGAAGAAAGTGAGGACACAAAGGATTACAAATTTTCAATTGATGGGTGAGAAATATTAATGATTCGAGTTGAACTCATGATATATCAGTGATAGATATTAGTGATTTTTGACATATTACATCAGATTGCCCAAACAGGGGGGTGATCTTCTTCACTGAGCAGTTGAAAAAATTGACAGTGACACATGAGACATTGAAAAAAGTGAGGACGCAAAGGAGTACCGACCTTTAATTGATGAGTGAGAGATGTTAGTGATTCAAGCCGAGCTCATGAGAGAGACTCTAACAAAAAATAATATTGTCGTTCCAAAAAATAGTGAGCCCGAGGAGACTGCCAAAAATGGGGCAACCCTTGTTGAAGCTGTTAGATATTTTGACTGATAGTTTACCACTTGAGTGGCTATCACCGAGGGATCAGCATGCCATAGATTTTATTCTAGGATTTGTTCTTTTAGACAAACGTTTATCCGATGTGCCTAACCGAGTACAACGAGTGGGACAAGCATATTACAAATTTAATGATTTGATACTTGATTCATGAGAATACCTATTCGTTTATAGTTACAGATTTAGATGTGCCAAAAAATTATGTCTATTTATTCTATCAGAAAATTCTTTGAAATGACGCATTTTGGAGTTGCAGGGAATGGATGTGAGCATAAATTTTACAATTGTGCTCCAAACATAGACAATAATTTTGTTGAAACTGGTGGTGATAGATCAAGTACAAAAACTTCCAATGAAGAAGATGAAGCCTCTCCTACCCTTGAAATATGCATTTGCATTAATAAAAGATAAAAAAATTACAACAAAAGGCATGTTAGCATCTAAGATGTACAAAACTGTGATCTATCCTCTCTATGTATAGAAGAGAGAGTGCTATGGTCATCAACATGTGTCACCAAAAAAGAACCATGGAGAGCACTAGCATGTGGTACCATATTGCACTCTCTAGGTATATGAAAGAAAAGGACTTGTCTAAATAACAAAAGGAAAGCAAAATCAGGTGCGTCTGGAAGTTGTTGACGCCATATCTATTTTTCATAAATGATCTCAGCAGCTGCATGATGTTAGCATTTTCTCCTTCGATGATAACTCCTTTACATTCAAACATCCATGGAAGGAAAATATGATATATAGACTAAATTGCTTGGATTTCTACCTGTGCGCTATCCCAACGCTCAAAAAGTTGACCCGTTGCAATAATGCCCAATCCTTGTTCGTTGCGAATGACGATTCTTGTCGCGACTTCGGAAGAGAGTAGCGCTCCATCGATATTGACATTAATCGATTCGAGAGGGGGATTCTAGGAAGGGCAAGAGACTGGTCGAGCTCTCCTGCCCAGAAGAGTGACGCGGGCGCTAAAGTTGTGTGACCGCAATCTGCATGATCACGAGACTGCGTGACCACAAGATTGCAAAACCGCCCATGATTGCCGTAGACAACCCACACAAGATGTAATCTTGAAATTAATTTTCTCATATTTTTATTCCTTTATGTTTCTTTCTCGATTTCCTATTTTCTAATTAGGTTACTTAATATCAGGATACTTTTATATATGTTGTGTGGCGACTTTTTGTATTTCAGTTTTGTTGATGTTATGAATTGAGAGACTTTTCTCTATTAGATGCTCTTCGGAGTTTTGTATCTTTTCCTTTTGCTGGTGGTGTGTTTGTATCTTGTTTAGCAGCATGTGGTGGAACCTCTATGCCCGAGTGACGACGATTCAGTTTTTTATTTGCTGTTTTCCGTTGACAGCCATTGATCGACGTCGATGCCGGTTCGGATGCCATTAAACTTGCATATTATCATTCTCTCTCCATTCCACAGTTACCTTCTTGCAAAGCTCACTTTCTAAGCACCTTGTCGGAGCCTTACATTGGTATCACTTAGTCTACATTTCGAATAACATGTGAGAATCATCCTTTGGGAGGGAGTTGTACAGGACAAACTTTTGTAGAAATCCTGAAGCTTAAAGGAGAATCTTTTTTGGAATGACAATCCATCAAAAGAAAGCTATCTTCAATGGGACCATTGTTTTGCATATCAATGAATAGGAAGTGATAATGTCGCAATCCGTTAAGAAACTATATAATTTTATGGTTTAGAAAAAGGCTTATTGGTGAAAGTAATTATTTTGGTGAGTCAATTTTATAACTTAAACTAATTTGCTTAAGCTCTCATTAAAGGTTAGAAATGTTATTAACCAAGTGAAAAAGCATGATTCATATCCAGTGCAAATGCTCACCAAAATAGGAGGGGTAAATAAGTGTCACCTAACAATTAGATTTCCTTTCATCTTAAGGAGAATTGCAGGACACATTGCCAAAGACAAATTTCGTATCTGAACATCTTTCCAATATTTGATTTAGCTCCGCTTTTGATATTTGAAGGGATGAGATGAATGAAAGTCAGAGAAGCTTTTCTAAATTATTAATAAAGTAATTACTAGAATGCCACACCCCTCCAAAACTCAATAGGAGTGTTACACAATATTTTTTTTTGTTGGTGTAACTTGACGAGGAATTGGAGTCCACTTGAATAAATTTCCATATCCATTTCGAGAAAAGAAAAATATTCACGCCCCAAAAATTTTAACATCAACCTTAGCATTTTTTTTTTGTCTACATTATTTTTTACAAGAAATTTCCTTTTATATCACTAACTTTGTTGATGACCCAATTTGGAATTCAAAAGAAAGATAACTAGTACAAAAGAATTGAGGATAAATTAGCGTTAATCAAAGCAATCCTCCCAATTTTAGAGAGCGGTATAACTTTTCAAAAGTATGCTTTCTTTAAAATTTGTCAAAAATAGCCTCGCAAAGGTTTTCTTGCATACCGTTAGATTCTAATGGATGCATTAAGTATTTGAATGGCAGTATTTCAGTAGTACAATTGAAAGTAGTACAATAGAATCCAAAGTAGTACTAAATATCTTAAAAGGGTGGATATTGTATTTTTAACAAATTGAATATTATTGATTGTATAAGTATAGACAAGATTTGCTACTCTTAATGCAATTGCTCGTGGTAGCAACGCAGGGCTTCTAATAGAGGACATTACTAATGATAATGGAAAGACAAAGAGACTGAATGTCCTCATCTGAAACTATTATAACATTTGAATTACTTGGTAATTATCTATTAAAATGAACTTCATATTTTGTTTGAACTATAAACTTCCTTGACCTAGTGGTTGAACTTTGGTGTGGGAGAGGAGAGGGGGGATCTTCCTTTGAGAATATTAGTAATGCAACTCCAGTTGGAGCAATCAAAGGCCTATTCAAATTTGTCCCTGAAAGTTTAATAACCATTCTTGTTCTTGATGATGAAATTTGTGATCGCTTGAGTTAGAACAATACAATCGAGAGTATTTCCACCTGGAGTGAGCGGTCTTTGAGAATAATCATTTGGACGACAAAGATGTGATTAAGTATATTCACTAAAAAATTGGTGAAAAGTTCAAAATTTCATTGAGAAGGCTAATTTGTTTAAAGTCTTTAGGAATGTCAAACTTTTTTATTAACATCATGACAAATAATCACAAAATTCAACTTCTTAGCTGCCCATCACATAATAATACATCTTTAAACAACTTTATCAAATCATTTATAATAGTTTTCTATATATATATATATTTGAAAGAAGTTGCATGAAAAATCACGAGCCAATGATTAATTAGCACCTAACTCGAACACAATAGATTAGATCTAATGAGCATAAAAAAGTGAATCCAATATGATTTAGATTGAAGGATCACTAGAGAAATGCTTTGAATAATTAATTGAATACTTCGTAGGATGGTTTTTGACAAATTAGTTTTTTGAGATGAAAGTTTTTCTTTCAATCATAAGTAAAATTAGGGAATCTTCCTTTGAGAATATTAGTAATGCAACTCTAGTTGGAGCAATCAAAGGCCTATTCAAATTCTTCCCTAAAAGTTTAATAACCATTCTTGTTCTTGATGATGAAATTTGTGATCGCTCGAGGTAGAACAGTACAATCGAGAGTATTTTCACTTGGAGTGAGCGGTCTTTGAGAATAATCATTTGGACGACAAAGATGTGGTTAAGTATATTCACTAAAAATTTGGTGAAAAGTTCAAAATTTCATTGAGAAGGCTAATTTGTTTAAAGTCTTTAGGAATGTCAAACTTTTTTGTTAACATCATGATAAATAATCACAAAATTCAAGCTTCTTAGCTGCCCATCACATAATAATACATCTTTAAACAACTTTATCAAATCATTTATAATAGTTTTCTATATATATTTTTTTTTGAAAGAAGTTGAATGAAAAATCACGAGCCAATGATTAATGAGCACCTAACTCGAACGCAATAGATTAGATCTAATGAGCATAAAAAAGTGAATCCAATATGATTTTAGATTGAAGGATCACTAGAGAAATGCTTTGAATAAATAATTGAATACTTCGTAGGATGGTTTTTGACAAATTAGTTTTTAGAGATGAAGGTTTTTCTTTCAATCATAAGTAAAATTCCCCACCATAACATATTTGATGAAAAATTCTACCACTTGACTTTAGATCTTTAAGGCCAATAAATATCTTCTAAACTGAGTTTGTTGTATTGTAATTATCTAATATGTTCATTATTTTTATGGTCTTGAGAGACGCTGAATACTATTCAATCATCATTTAAATATCTTTAAGTTTATCACTTATTAAATACTCTCTTCAAGTTGGATGATTTTTTAACTTTTTTCTCATCTCTTTGAGATTACTAAACTTTTTACCACCCAATGATTATATTTTTAAGGTCATTCTAGCGAAACCAATAATTTTCAAATATGAAAATATGGCGTGGAGTTGAAGTGTGATTCGAAATAAAGATGATAGGACTTTGATTAGTGAATAACTCGTTAATGTCGTTTTGTCTCTCGTTGGTGAATATAGTATCACTATAATGGGAGAGAAGGAAATGATCTAATTTTGTAAACAGTTCTTTTGTGTAATTGGACGGTATGAATGATCTCCCAACTCAATAAGGTTAAACAAGTCGCCAATATCAATAAAATGTCTGAAGTTTAGTTGGAGCTATATGTAAATCTTTCATGCAAGATAAATGTGTCATTCAAATCACTACACAACATCCATTTTGGCAAAAATGAATTTTGTCATCCTTTATAGTTGGAGGATGCATGATGGTGATAAAATCAAAATTTCTCGGTTTCTTGAAAAGTTCAATAATAATAGAAAATATAATTGTGAAACGAAACATATCCAAGGGAGAAAATCTTTTAAGCCTTGTGAACACCCTAATAATTGTCATTTGTTTTAAAAGAAGTTTAATTATTAATATAATTGCCTCAATTGATCTAGGTATGTTGGTAGTGTAATGATCTAGTTGGATTTCCCTTTAAATGCCCTCTTTAACTATCATTTTTTTTGGCATGGATCCTAAGCCTTGGACATTTCAGTTCTAATATTCATAAAAGTGTTTCAACCTCACTCGAAAATTGTTAGAAGAAAAATCAAATTAAGCAAGCAAGAGGGAAAAAATAAACCAACTTTAGATGTCCACAAGGATTAGTTAAATTGTTGATGAAGTCATCCTTAAGCGGAGATATAGATCTATCAACACATTTAGAGGGAAAAGTTTGTAAATTTATGCTCGATACATTTTCTCGAGAGTTACTTCTCATTGAATGAATTATAATTTTCATCCTTGCATGGTGCTTAATAATTTTCGGTTTGAAAAAATTTTAAGAAAATGAAAAGTGAAGAAGTCAACAAATGCCACTTAACTTCAATTATTTTTGAATTTTATTAGAATATTGTATTGTAGGAGTTATAAGTTTAGGAGACGAATGAAACTGGATGACAAGAATATTTTTCGGAATCAAGATATTATTGTGTGGTTAATTGTAGCATGATGATTATCATCAATGTTATAGGAGCTCCCACTTGGCAAGAGTTAAATGTAACAGAGTGAAGATCATAAAAAGGCGTGCTTTAGAGTCGATTGTAAATTGGCTTGGAATGAAAGAAAAATCTTGAACTTCTTGAAGGAGTAAAGCTTTTCTTAGAGATATTTAGAGTTTCTTTACTTGTCCATGGGAATGAGTCTCCTATACTTTGATGATAAGTGATAAGGTAACCTCATGTTTAAATTCTAAAATATTTTCTATAACTATAAAAAGGCTTTGGTATATCAAGTTTTACAATAAATTGGGATGATTGCTTACAAATTGGAAATATCTGGTTTTATTAATATCTACATATTCTTCATCGTATCTTGTTTTATTTCATGAACCTACTAATACTGTTTGTTAATTCTTCTTTCTTTTCATCGTTTCCTTATGAATTCATATCCAACAACTTATTTGGTAGATCTACTAAAGTTACTCATGTAGCTCTATTATGTATTACATTGCGATTATATTCACTACTAATAGTGGATATCTAAGGATTCTCTTGCGTTGTTGTGGAAAATATACTTTTGATGAGTTATGGATTACTCTATAGGAAACACAATAATCATGTTATTGCTATAAGGCCCTTTTAGTTCTGTTTTCTATTTTTGTTTTCGTTTTTTTACTTTTGTTATTGAAAACATGTTTGGTCAGTATAATTTTTATATATTTTTATTTTTTTTTTCGAGTCTATCGTTCAGAGTGATGGTGATATAGATGAGAATGTTATTAGTAGAATTCAAGTTGGTTGGTTGAAGTGGAGGAATGCTTCAGGCCTATTGTGTGATTGAAAAGTACAGCTTAGACTGAAAGGAAAATTTTATAAGATGGTGGTGAGACATGCAATGCTATTTGGCGCTGAATGTTGGCCTTAAATGAGAAACATAAAACTAAGTTAAGTGTTGTCGAGATGAGAATGATTATATGGATGAGTAACTTTACACTTAGTGACAGTGCAAAATGAATATATCCGTGATAGGGTTGGTGCAGCTCCAGTGACGAACAAAATTATAGTGAGTCATCTTAGATGGTTTGGTCACATTAAATGTCAACCAGCTGATGATCCGATTATGAGAGTAGATGTTTTAGATTTGACTTATGTTAAGAAAGACAACGATAGTTCTGGAAAGACTTGGGCATATTGTATAAAAAATGATCTAAATTTATTATAATTAAATGAATATATGACACTAAATTAGGACGCAATGGAGAAAATGGATTTCTGTAGCCAACCCCACTTAGTGTGATAAAGGTTTTGTTGTTGTTGCTGTTTTTAAAAATAAATCACTTGAGTGTTTTAAAAATAACTACCATAACTAAATATGCTTTACTTCAAATGTGAACACAAACAAAATAAATTAAAATAATAAAATAGAAAATAAAAAACAGAAGTGATCCCAAACAGGGAGTAAATTAATTAGAGCTGAATTTTCTTTAGTTGCATATATTTAGTGAAACTATGCTTGGACGGTCAACAAAAGCTCAAAAGCTGAACTTTAAAAGGAGCATGATTAAGTGGCATTGTATTTTCTTTTTGTTTGCATTGCATTTTATTTTTTAATTTATGTTGATAAACATTCCTGTGATAATGTTCCTATTTGGAAGGGATTGCGTTCTTCTGTGTTTTGATTTTCTATTTCGGTTTGCTTAATTTTTGTAAGTGTCCTAATGCAAACTGTATCATTAACAAAACAATATTATTATTATTATTTTTTTGTGTTTCTTTTGATATATTGGTTTTGATCATTCTCTAAGCTGCCAATTCACAGTGCTTGGTCCCCTTAAATAGCTATTTCACGTGCGATAGGCTACTTAAGTGATTGCCTCGCGGTTTTACCTCTATGCTGTTATTCTCTTTCCTTGGGGTACATGCTACAGTCCCAAGTAATTGGGTTGGTAGAGGTAATGTGGGTTGCGGCTTTCCTTCCTCATCCGTGCTGTTTTTTTGTATCTTTTGTTTCAGGTTCTCTTTTAAACCTATATCATGTGACTTTTCTATGCTTTGCCAGTAAGTGTTTTCTGGCAGATTGATTTCCACCTTCGCAATGTTATTTTTTTTTTTGGGTATATATGATGGAAAGTATGTAAAACAAAAGTTCCAAATCATTCGATTTTTGAAGAGTTGAAACTTGTAAATTTTAATTGGATCTAAAAAAATTGAGGATTTCTTATTTGCTCATCCTCTTTAGGCTTGAATTCAAAGAACATTGAATAGTACAGCAAAATTTCACTTTTCTCATTTTTTATAGAAGATGTTGGTTATGAATTTATCGTGTGTTTTACAAGTTTTGATGGCTATGTTTGGGGGTAAGCCTAATTATAATGTCATGACATACATCTTCTATTTGGTGATTTTTTTTTTAATTTTCTTGTTAAGTTATTTATGTACTGCTACATATATTTGATTGAAGTGCTGTAAAGTTTGATTCGTGTTGTATTCCATTTGTATTATGTCTTTGATTTTTGACAAAGTTATTTATTTGCCCTTAATTTTTTTTGTGATATTTTAGACATTGACCACTTTTCTATTATGGTTTATGATGAAATAAGCTTGTTTTAGGTGACTACTCTTTTTAAAGTTACTGATCTATAACCTATGAATTGGTGGATTTTCATCTAATCCATTGTTCATGAAAATCTTACATTTTATTAGTGAACTTTACGCTATTAAGCATGCTGCATTAATGGAAGGGAAACTATGAGCTAGGTTCCTTGTTTATGTATTTTCCTTTAAAAAAAGGGTTGAATTAGGAGCACTTGAACCTTTGTGTGGTTCTTACTTAGAACTCTTTTGGACGCTAGGGTTTCAAAATGAAATAAAGATCTTTCATACATCATAGCATTGAGTGTCTCTAAAATTTTCATGGTTTAACTACATGACAGCTCCTCAATCACGAGAGATCTTTGGATGATTCTCTTTTAATGACATCTTCTTTAGCCCCACCGTTTCTACTAACACTAGGTTGGAAGAACTCGAGGAACACCTGCTTATTAGCCTCAACGAATGTGGCTACATGACCCATGACAAGTGATTTTTGGGACTTTGGAGAAATAGTGGTTGACTTGGTACAAATGTTGTGCTAGATGGATTGTTCTTTATTCTTCCTCATTCAGTGCCTAGGGTGGTAATGCCACATGTCCAACACAAAAAAGGTTACAAACATTTCCTTGGTTATTGTTCATGAGGTATGTCAATGAACATCTTTATAAGCTACTGTTAGATGCAGAAAAGCTATCAAATTTAGCCAAGCATATTTTGCTATAAGTTCATTAGGATGTGTTAGTCTCAGCTTTGTAGTTTCTTGCTTATCCATGATCCCCTATCTTATTTGGCTCTTGAATCCTAGAGCTGGGGAGTTCTCAGGCACTACTTGATTTTGCACCTAGTAGGTCAAGTTTCTTTGGCCCTTGGATTGTACTTTTATGTTCCATTATGAGGCATCAGATTCTGCCTGCCTAGGTCCAAATTATGATTTCCGGATATCTGCAAGCAATATTTGTCCTCTCGAGTTTGACATGTGGTCCCAACCAAATGATGTTGGATGCATCTTAAAAAGACGAGAAGGAAAGAGAGCATGAGGCTGGGATCATATACTGTTCATTTAAGTTTGTGCAGTAGTAGGGCATGTTTTGGTGATTTTCAGCAGTATATGCATTGTTGTTCATGTTTGCTTATGGGATGAAGTGGAGATTGTTATAGGTGAGTTAGTTTTATTTAATGACATATGGCTGCTATTGTCTTGATCATTCAACATGGGTGATGCAAAATATAAAGCTAGCATTTATCTTTTTCATGGTAATTCGGAGTAATCGTTTTATGGTTTTTTTATGAACCAATTTTGGACGCAATGTTTTGATTAAATAAAAAACCATCTGAGTGCAAAAATCACTGGAATGAGTACAATTGATCTTTTTGAACCGCAAACAAGTATTTATGATATGTCTGGGTAGGTGCGCTCTTTTGATTTTTTGCAAGTCTATTTTGCAGTGAATGACTTGGCATAACTCTAGTTTAATCAAGGTCAATGAATGGTTTATTTGATCCGTCTATTACTTTCATCTCACATGTTCTCTTTAGCCAAAACATTATGGTCATTTAGGTTGTTTCTCTTGGCCAAAAATTTGATACTTTTTTTTTTTTTTTTAATGCGCTTTCTTTCTGTTCCTTTATTGTCTCTTACCAAATTGTAGTTAGTGATTTATGTAAGCTCTTGAAGTTGATAGTAGTATTTCTCTTTAATCTCCTCACCTGATTGAACAAATTCTACCTACAACTGGAGTTATTATCTTCACAAAATTTAGCCTCTCATTTTGCTTCATTTATAGTAAGTTCCGATGGGTTGAATACTGCTAGATTTTTTTTTTCCCTGAAATTTTTGCACCTTTAAATTTACAATTGTATTGTAGTTGCTTCACTCTTCTTTAGATCTGTTCTGTTTCTAACTAGAGACTGTCTAGCAATTGTATTCAGTTTTGTTAGCTGCTTACGGAATTTATTCTTTTCGTCTATTACTAGTATAGTTGGTTTTTTCCCCCTCTTTTTCTCTGATGCTGAATATTCTCTTTAATGCTGCTAGATGACTCATTGTTACAATATGATATCATATCTTAACATATAGTTTTACTGTATATACCTGGCTGCATTCCTAATTTGGTAGGTGATGCTGCTTTAGCTTTTATATGTTATTGTACTGAATGTTAATTTGTTGACTGACCGTTGCAGAAAATGGAAAATGGGGAAATTGAGAGTGCTGTTGAAGAAAAGTCTTTTAGGGGAGGCAGACACTACACGAGAGTTGTCTCCCATGAACAAGCAGCCATACAAATGTCCCCCATTGAGATCATATCTCCAACTGGGATCCTGCAAAAGTAAGTTAGTACATATCTCATCCAATTATGCAGCTTCTGCTCTTTCTAGATTGAACTTATTTTTTAAAGTTATCCTTCTTATTGTTTACAATTGGTTAGACTTGATGCTTTAAAGTGGAGATTTTGTTGGGCAGACGTCTTTATGATTTCAATTTCTTGTTAGATCTTCTGCATTTTAGGCTCATTTTTACATGTAGACCTCGGTTATTTATCTTCTGGATTTTTTTATGAAGCTTTGATTTGCGGCTTTTTTGGACACTTGTTTTAGTCACGATTCACCCGACTGATATTGAAGAAAATGCACTGTTAGTATTACTGCTGCAAGCTACTTGGTGAACTACAGTTTTTAGTACTGTCAATAGAAAAGGACGAATTAGTTCTTCTATGTCATAGTTTATTCATTGAATTTTTTTCTCCCATATATTCCATGTTGTGCTTGGAGATCCATGAAGAGTACATCTCCCTGGCTTGTAAAAGCTCCTTTTCTCATGAAGAGCTTGAACTGTTTTGGGTGAAATCTGCTATTGTTGATTACTATTTGGTCCTGTTAGCTTACAGAACTTTATATCTGTAATTTTGGTTGAGTGATTGAGTCTAGTTACAACTTAGCATACAAAATCCTATTCTCAGAGTTTGTTTCAAAAAAGTAATGTTGTTAAGCCACTAATCATTGTACTCTTTAAGTTTATTTTCTTTGAAGATTTTATTAATGAGGTAATTTATGAAATTATATAATTGGATGCATGTCATGTAATTCTGGTTAGTCCACATTTTTGGAAACGGAATGTTATCTTCTATGGAAGACAATAAACATTTGCATTTGTGAAGGGAGAGAGAGCTATGAAATCAGTTAGTTGTTCTTCTATTGGAGGATATGCCTGAAGAACTAGAGGATGTATCTACTACTCGACATTATGGAAACTAGTTATTTTATTGAGTGATTTATCATATATCTTAATATAGGAAACGTTCATGAAGATTTGTGGGGCTTTAATATTCATAAGTAGCTCTATTGCATATTGCTCTTGATGTTGAGCTGCACCCTTCATAATTAAGTTGAACCACCTTAAGATATATTCAACCAATGGCTGATTTTATCTTCTTAGTCATGACAATAACTTCTATAATACCTTTTCTATGGGCATTAGCACTTTTTATAATGAACGTGTCTTTCAGTTTTGAAAATATATGTAACGAGTTGTTCTGCAGCTCTACAAATCAATCAAAGCTGAATTGATCAGATTGGTCACAAAAAGTTTAAGTAGCAAAACATCACTCCCTGCTATGTTGCGAGACATGACTATAATGGGCGAAGCTTTGCATAGGATTGCCTGTCCCACTAAACTGCCTGAATTGTACCAGAACAATACCTTTAGGATAAGCAACTATCTCATGCTCCCTTGTTTGTGGCATCTCTTTTTGAATTTGAGCATTTACATGCTACATTATGTGTGCAAATGTGGTAAGCTTGAGCGAGCTCCATGGTTTAAAATTGCGCAATTGAGTATTGAGGGGTTTTCCATTTGCTAGGTGAGGCGGTTTGAGGCATAAGCCTCATTGTTTGAAAATTGCGCGAGTTAAACTAATTTAATAAAAATAATACATGAACTCATAACTTACATTGCTATTTAAAGAAAGATATTAACTTTCTAGCATGGTAAAAAGTGACAAATTGTATTTATAGAAAATAATAAATTGTGTAAGCTACAAAATATTATGTAACAATTTGAACAAAGTAAAAATATAATGTAAACATCAACTAATTAAGTCTTATATAACATTTAACTTGAAATAAAATAATGCCGGAGTAACCCAAAGATATAATAGCAAAAGCGATTTAATTTTGTTGGAATTTAGAAAGTACATAACTAGAGTTCATAAAATTGAAAATAAATGACAAACACAACCATGACCCTGTGGCAAGTGCGAAGGTGATAAACTTAAGCTGGACAACGGTGCGTTGTGATCAAGAGGCTATGGCAGCACTAGGGAGGCTGATGGGAGGAAGGGCGGTAACTAGGGATATGCAGGCAAGGCCAACAGTAGTAAAGGAGGTTGCTGGGAGGAAGGTCGATGGCAAGCGATGTGAAGGGAAGACTGGTGGCATTAAAAAAGTCGGTTGGGAGGAGGTTCAACAGTAGGGGAAGGCTTTAGTGTCACTACCCAACCCGGGGCTTGGAATTAACCAAGACAGATACAAGATGATTGGACAGAACTAAGTCTTCTATATTTTTTTCCATTTAAAAAATGAAAGAGCCGCCGAACAAATTAAATTAAAGAAATATATTTAAATTTATCTTATTACTGGTTGTCCGCATCTTTTGTAAATATTTTTTCTTTTATTGCTCATCTTTTAATCACTTAGTTAAACTAGAAATGTTAATTTAAAACAAATATAAATTTAAGTAATGCTAGTGAATTCTCATACTCATAAACTACATTAATATATGAGAAAAGAAAAGCAATATGGATGCTAGTTAGCTTTCTATAAATCAATGTGAAGATTGGATATGCTAATTAATGAATATTACTATACCAATAACATATTAATTTCATTTTATATCTTTACAACCGTCACAAAATTGTACCACATAAGGTACTCTCAATATCAATATTCTCTTCCATTTACGTGCACGGGTATATTAGCGTTCCCCGCTAGCACCATAAAGTGATGACTCCATTATAACTAAGCATGCACATACAAGCATGCTATAAAAATATCACATTCTAATAATGCATATTTCTTTATCGTTTGCAATATTCTTGTCAATGATTTAATATCTACGATAATTTAAATAAAACTAATCACACATATCATTTTGACAATATGAACAAAATTCAATATAATTATAAATCATAGGTATGCAAGGATATGACGGTAAATGAGTGCTTTATCTAGAAGAAACAAATTATTACTATAGCAAATGAATATGAGTAATCACCTCGATCACTGATGATTCTAAACATTCTCTTTACTTATCTCCAATGAAAAACTTATAGTCACATGCATAAAGAATTATTATTAATTTATAATATCTTGGCCCTTTGATGTATCATATAATATTAATTATTTTATTATTATTATTATCTTAATTGCCATCTTCATTTAATTATTTCTTTATTAATTATTTCTTTAAACAATTTAAACTTAATAAAATATTGACAATAAAGTTGGTTCTTCTAATTTAACTTTATAGTTTCTTTATGTAATTTGTATCAGGCTTATAAATATACATTCATTTTTATTAAGTAATAATTTCTCATTAAATAAAAAAATTAAAACTTAAATAATCAATCCCTAACCGTTCTTACCATGAAACTTCTTCAACTTAAAACCTGATTTATATAAATTTTACAATTAATAATTTAAAATATAATAAATTCATTAATGAGTATAATATACTTCTTTCCTCTCGGTTCAGTCTCCCTCTTCACGCACGCAGTTCTCCTTCTGCTCGGTCAATTGGGATCGAGCAATCACTGTGCGCAAAGGATCTTCTCCTGCACTTCCCTCTTCTATGTGCGATACCCGACTCGTGTCCTTCGCACGGGGGCTCCTTCCCTTTGATCGGCCGCACAACACTAATGCTGACTTCTCGACACCGACTCCAAGAGCTCCCGCCTCCCTTCTGTTTGGCAATGTCCCTTCCCGTGCCAGACCATGGCTTTTCTTCTCTCGTCTCTACAGGTAAGTAAATCTTGCCTCCTTCGTGTTAATTTTATAGAGCGAACTCTCCTTCTTGGCTTCCATGCCCTTGCTTCCTCTCCTCTCTGTTTGGTATCTCCGACTCCTCGTTTCTTCTTTTTCAGTTATTTGTTTCTTCTCCCTCGTTAACTGAAACGGGTTGTCACAATCTTCTTCATTTACAAAATGTTCATCCTCGAGATTTATTAACAGACCTCAATTTATTTCCATGAAGCAGGTCAACATTAACTATCCATAAATTTTATGATGAAACTAGGGGTCATTAATTTCTGCAAATACATACATGATACAAGGTGACTCAACTATACTTCGGATAACAACATATAGTTATTAAAATAATAAACTATGCTAGGAAAATTCCCTTTTAAGTAAAAGCGAATTTGTCAAACCTCATCACAATTATTAGCACTAAGTTCTTCAGACTCACTATAATTAAGAATGTACTCGAGGTTTAACAAGTTGTTTTGGTTGACCTTATGTAGGAGCTGAAGCTATAGATTTTTTCTATTTCTACCCACCTGCAGTCTTCTGTGAAGGAGTCTCACTTGATTTCTGATCTTCAGCGCTCTTTTGGCCAAACAAGGGATAATATCTTGTTATATGACCAGATTGGCGACTCTAGTAGCATGTATTTGAGTCCCTCAAGTATTCACCTTTATGTTGCCTTCTGCATTTGACACAAGTGACTACATTACTATGAGTAGTACCTATATAAAATCCATCCAAATTGTTCTTGGACTTTTTTCCATTGGATCCTTTTGATTGAGTCATCGATATTTTTTTTCTCTTGTGCGCCTCATTATGCTTCTGAGCAAGCTGTTAGTCAATTTCCACTCTTTTAGGTTGTTGCACTAATATTGAGTATTCATCGATCCCTAAAGGCACTAATGACTATCTGATCTAATCCTAATGGAATCTGTAGCACTTTTTTTTCTACAATTGCGATCAATTGTGGAGCATACATTGACAGTGTAGTGAATTTCGCTTCATACTGCATGACTGTCCTTTCTCCCCACAGCAACTTGATGGACCTGTCCTGCATTTGCATTCGAGCGGATAGGAGTACAAATCATTCACAAACTCCTTACAACTTGTCATCATGTTGGGTATTTCCCCAAACCCTTCCTAATGCTGCCTGCGCCCACCACCTTTCGACTTCTCCATCATGTACAAAAGTAGTTAACAATAGTCTTCTTTCATTCGGATAATCCATGCTATATAGTATCTTCTCCATACTCATTAGTAAGTTCTTCGCTTCAATCAGGTCTTCGGTGCTCTTGAACAAGGTGGACGCAGATTTTGGAATATCTTCAAAAGCTTATCTTCCACAACTATATCTTTTCTGATAGACTGTGATCTGGACTCATATATCAACTAATTTATCGCCACTATCATCTGGGTTAGAACATTCGTGTCACATATAGTAGACTGAACTTCGTCGTTTTCTAATGAACTCTCTTCTTCTATAATTTTGAGTATATCGCTATGCCTGAAATCTCTTTTTCTATAATTCTATATTTAAATATATCTTGGTGCCGGTTATCCACGTATTCCATAAATATTTTATCTTCTATCGTTTATCTTTTCATTACTTAATTAAACATGAAATGTTAATTTAAAAGAACAGAATGCTTAAACATAAATATTGAATATTCATACTCATAAACTACTATAATACAAGAGAAACGAAAAATAATATCCATGATAGTTAGTTTTTAATAAATCAATATAAACATTTGAGATGTTAATCAATAAATATTACTATATCAATAACATATCAATATCATTATATCTTTACAACCGTCTCAAAAGCACCGTCTAAAAATTATACCACATAAAGTATTTCAATATTAATATTTTTTTCTAATTTACGTGCACGGGTACAATTGTGCTCCCTGTTAGTGCGAGAAATTGTTGATTACATCATCGCCAAACTTGCACATACTAACATACAATAAGAACATGATTTTTTAATAATTAATATTTCATTCTCTTTTTGATGGTAGTCAATATTCTTGTATAAGAGTTAATATCTACAATAATTTAAATGAACTTGAGCACTTCTGTCTTTCTTATAATATAAATAAAATTCAATAGAATCATAAATCATAAGTATGCAAGGATATAACGGTAAATACATTTGGTCCAAAAGAATAATATATTACTTTAACAAAAGAATATGAGTACTCACCTCGATCACTGACGATTCTAAACATTTTTTTCACTTATCTCAAATGAAAAACTTAAAAGTCGCATGTTTAAGTAATTATTATTAATTTATTATATGTTGACCTTTGATCTATCATATAATATTAAATATTTTTTTATTATCGTTATCCTATTTATTATCTTCATTTAGTTATTTGTTTTAAACAATTTATGCTTAATAAAATATTTTCATTAAAGTTGGCTCTCCTAATTGAACTTTTTAGTTACTTTATGTAATTTGTATCCTTTCTATTAAACTTATAAATATACATATCTTTATATTACGTAACAATTCTTTATTAAATAAACAATTAAAACTTAAAAAAAAATCAATCCATAACCGTTCTTATTATCAAACTTCTTTAACATTAAAAGCTGATTTATTTAAATTTAATAATTAGAAATTTATAATATAATAAATTTATAAACGATTTTAATATACTTCTTACCTCACAGTTCGACCTCCCTCTTCCAGCTTGCACTTCTCCTTCGGCTCGGTCGCCCGAGATTGAGCATCACTGTGCACAAAGGATCTTCTCTCACACTTATCTTCTCCTCTGTGCGCGTTACCCAATGCATGGGGGCTCCTTCATTCTCTTCGATCGGCCGCACAACACCAATACCAACTTCTCCATTGCTTGACATTGATGCGAAGAGCTCTCACAGCTCTTATGCTCGACGACTTGCCTCCCACCAGACCATTGTGTCTCTTCTCTCATCTCTACAAATAAGTAAATCTCGCCTCTCTCGCATTATTTTTATAGAGCGAACTCGTCTTCTTGACTTCCTCCTCACTTCCTCTCTTCTCTGTTCGGTTTCCCCGGCTCCTCATTTATTTAGTTGTTCGTTTCTTCTCCCTCGGTAACTAAAATTGGTCGTCACTGTGGGAGGAAGTGTATTAGCAGGGAAGGCTACTAGGAGAAGGTGAGGCAATAGGGAAGGGTGTTGGGAAGGAGCACGACAACAGGGAAGGGTGTTGGGAAGGAGTGTGAAAGCAGGGAAGGGTGCTGGGAAGGAAGGCGGCAATATGGAAGGTTGTGGAAGGAGGCGCAACAGCTGGGAAGAGAGAATAAGTGGTGATAGCCACCACCTTGGATGAGTTACTGCCAGAGCAGCTTCTCGTCATCAGATGCAACCTTACGAAAGGAGAAATGCTCGGAGGTAGAACTCTGAAATTAGAGATAACCAAGAATTAAACCTAAGCCAGCAAAAACAACAAATATATAATAGCTAGGAGATAGAATAGGAAATTAGGGTTCCTCCTCTTGGGCGACAAACAAAATAGGCAAGGGAGGAGGAGGGAGCGACAAACAAAAAAGGCATGGGAGGCATTTGAGCAGTGCTTCCCGCCTCATGCAAGCATGATCCGGTCGGACCAGCCTTCTGCTAGACCGAGTCACTCCCCTACTAAAACTATTGGCTGGTTCAATCAGTTCCCAAGTCTTGCACTGCGTCAGTCCGCCGAGGTTGAAGGGGCTTTGACTTCATCCATCTAAGCTTCTTTATCTTCAAAACACGGCTTCAAGTCCGCAACATTGAACGTGGCTGAGATATTGTAGTCCCTTGGAGGTCGATCTTATAGGTATTATCATTCAGCTTCCAGAGTATTCTGAAAGGTCCATCTGCTATGGGCTTGATTTTCCTAAATGTTTCTGCTGAAAATGTCTCCTTTTTTAGCCGAAGCAACACAAGGTCTTCTTCTTAAAACGTTAAATTCTTCCTGGACTTATTTGCCTGTGTCTAATATTTGCGGTTCTACTTAGTAATATCCTTTCTCAACTTTTCGTGGAGTTTTTGAATCCCGTGAACCCGTTCTTCAGCATTCACACTCATCTCTGATGTCAGTGGGAGTGATACCAACTCAAGTCACATGAGCGTGGTGCGCCTGCACACAATCTCGAACGGAGTGACTTACAAATTTGTTGTATGCAAACTCGAGTTAAGCTTGAATTAGATCCCACTGCTTAATGCTCTTTCCCACGAAACATCTCAAAAGATTTTCGAGGCTACTATTTACTATCTTCGTCTTACCGCCTGTCTGTAGATGAGCCACTGAATTGAATTGGAGTTTGGTCCAAAACCCCCCCCTCCCCATAAGGTCCTCCAGAAGTGGCTCAGAAGTTTAGGCTTAACATTGACTCTATTCCCACACAATATGTATCACACTCTTCCTCAAGCAGTTGGTCGAAATATGGTAATGGCAGAATTGGCACTTGAGTCACCTTCTTCAGGGTGTCAAAGCTGGCCTAAGCTACATTTTTCCAAGTGAAATCCTTTCCTTTCAAAAACTCCATCAGAGGGGTGGTGATAGCGTTGATAATGCTAACTCCAAAAACTGACTCACTCAGTCAACGTCTGCGATGCAATTCAACTTATAATAGATGATCTTTGTAGGGTCCATTTGAATGCATGCGTTGTCACGACCCAGCCTTGGGCTTGAAATTAACCCAAACGAGAACAAACATTATGACGGTGGGAATTAAGTTCTAATATTCATTTACTATTTAAAAAATGAAAGAGTTACTATCAAATTTAAATTAAAATATTAAAATTAAATTTACTTTGTTACCGAGTGTCCGTATATTTTATAGATATTATCCATTTTATCACTCATTTTTTAGTCACTTAATTAACCTTAAAAGTTAAGATTAAAACTACAAAAAGCTAAATAAACCAGTGAATACTCGTACTTCTAAACTTCTACAATACAAGAAAAAGAAAAGAAATGCATGCTAGTTAAGCTTTTAATAATTTAATATATATATTTGATTATATTCAAAGAATCTTATTTTACCAATAACATATGTATATCATTCTATATCTTTACAACTGTCACATGAACACCGTCTAAAATTTATATCATTTAAGGTATTTCACAATCAATATCTTTTTCCAGTTACGTGCACGAGTATTTAACGTTCCCACGTTAGTACTATAAACATGTAACTCTATAATAGTCAGTCATGCACATATAAGTATGTCAATATAAATATATCATTTATGTGTTCATCACATTCAGTTCAATAATATATATATATATATATATATATATATATATATATATATATATATATATATATATATAACATACACTAATATATAATAGTAAGTAGCTATAACCATATAAAATTCATAATAATGTGATCATTAAATAAAAGATTATATCAACAAAAATAAAATTTGTACTTGTTTCATTAACTATAAAATATTTGAAAAGAAACAAAATATTACTATAGATTAAAAATATGAGTACTCACATCGATTTATTCTTTATTTCGTTTTAACCTCGACCCTTTTAGAATTTAAACCTACAAAAAACATGTGTTTTAATTTATTAATTTAATAAAATATTTACTTTATATTATTTAATTGTTAGATTTTCATAATTATATATTAAGCAATCCTAATCATATATATATATATATATATATATATATATATATATATATATATATATATATATCGATCACGACCACGCAACTTTCATCTTCTGCTGCTCGGGCCGTCTCGGGAAGGGGCTCGCATCTCTGGAGCCGGTGACGTCTCTGGAGCACTCGCCTCTGGAGCTTGCTTCGCCTCAGGAGCACGATTAGTCGGTTCTGATCTGGTGCTTCTGTCATCGCGGTGCTCCGTTGCTGGCTGACGCGGGTCTGGTTGTCGCTCTGGCCGACGATCCTTCTCTCGTCTTGCAGGCCGCCTCTGCTTGCAGCCGCCTCCTTGACTTCGACGACAGTGAGTCTCTTCTCTGCTTCTGGTTTTCTGTGCCGTCTTCATGGAAGCTACCTCCTCTATCCCCGTTAATGTGCAGAGTTATGCACAACGGACTCAGTCTTTCTTATGCTGGAGTAGTGGGCAGGGATCACACCTCCCACAAAAATTTTGATCATCTTTTTTTTCCACAAGCTTTTCATGATGCTACGGCTGGAAAAATGGAGCGCCCTTTTATTAGGTCGATAGGTGAAAAGGATGAGAAACCTGCTGTTATTTTTACTACCCAAGCAATGAAGGCTCTCACTAATGCTGTTAAGTTCACATTAATTGAGAAATTCCAATTTGGTCATCCCAAGATGGATTTTGTTAGAAAGTTTTTTGATGATCTGAAACTCATTTGAGCGTGGAAGTTGGATGACAGACATTTACTTATTAGACTACGTAATGAAAAAGATTATGGAAGAATCTTTGCTCAACTATCTCTTTTGGTAGCTGACACCCCTATGAAGATTATCAAATGAACTCCTGATTTTGACCCATCTAAGGAACCTCCCATCGTTCCTATGTGGTTCAAGCTTCCTGGACTTCCCCTTCAGTTGTACCACCGACAGGCTTTGTACAACATCAACCAAGCTCTTGGTACTCTCAGAGTTGATTCACCTATTTTTGATTAGGCATCGCCAGATGGTGCCAGGGTTTGGGTGGAGAGGGATATCGCTCTTCCAGATGTGGATCGAATTTGGATCACAGATGATGAGGATGAGTTTTAGTAGAAGGTTGTGGTGGACAAAATGTCTCTTTATTGCCAGCATTGTAAAATGTTTGGGCACATTATGGACACTTGTTATAGACTACATCCTCCATCAAGAAAAAGAGCTTCTGGGTATTCTTTAGCTGCTGTTGAGATTTCCCAACAAAAAGTTGATGCTACCCTGGTTCAGGAGAAAAGGGTAAGCATCCGATGTCGATAACGTGTTCAACGGTTTAAACTCGATTGATAAGGCTGTCGGAGACTCCTTCTAGTGGTAAGTCGAATGACCAACACGGCGCTTATCGAACAAGTCTGGAAGTGTGGCCCTTCCTCCCGTAGTGCAGAACCGCTCGCAGATATCTACTATACTTGTCGAGTCTGATCGATACATTCAAAAATTTAGCAGAAAAAGAAGAAACCCCCAAGTTATACCCATTGCTGCACCCACCGTTTTGAATCAGCAGGATCAGTCAACAGAAGAGGAATAATCATAAGTAGTAGAAGATGAAGATGAAAAAGATTGACAAGTTTACACTTCTTGACGGAAGAAGAAGCCTGTGGATCACTTCTACTTGATGATACCTTGATTACTCATGGAAATGGAGCAACATTGAAGAGATTGCTTTATGGATCACCAAGAAACAGAGCGAGAGTACTGCCTTCGCGATCTCGTTCTTAGACATTGTTATTGCTCTTTTTTTGTTCTGATCTTTGGATCCTTTTGTTAGCATTGTATCGTAGGGTAAGCGCTTCATTTATCGGCCCTCTCTCGAAGCTATCGTAACCGTTTTATTTTTATAAAATAGGCCTCGGGCTTTCAAAAAAAAAATGATATGTATATATATGTATATATATATATATATATATATTATTCAGAAAATATGTTATCAAATTCTTATTAGATATTTTTATTAAATTTACTCACCCTAAAACCTCTTGGCCGAGCTCTAACCCTTGCAGGATAAGCTCTGCACGCGACTGTTTTCTTTTTACGCATGTGCGCTCAGCTTTGGCTCTCGCACTAACGCATGAACTTCATTTGTCGCGTCTTCCTTTATGCAACAGAGACACCACCGCCTCCTCTATGCGCTATTTAGGAAAGCTCCCTCTCCACCGAGCCGAAATGCTCAGCCTCTTCTACTCCTTCTGTCATGACTTCACACTACAACGTAAACACTCGGCGCCTCTGTCCCTGTCGGCCGCTTAAGAGCTGCGTATTTTTTTATTAGATTTAATTTATATAGATACATGTATATTAGTTTTGAAAATAAGATTTTTTAAATTTTAAAATATTAGAATGAGAAAGGACGGATCTCATTCGTTAAGTAGTTTGGATGAACGAGCGTAATATCACGAGTAACGCATTTATTCCGAAGAATAGACACCCTACTCGACAATATCGCTCGATCAAATAAACCACAAAATTCATGACATCCGTTCAGTCATAACCTTTGCGTGACCGATAAATTCCCTATTTAATACAAAAGCACTAAACAGGCGTTTATATTATCTCGGTCTTTAAAACTCCCTATGAGGCAGTCACTCATGGTTAATTACTCCTCAAACGACCGAAGTCACTGAGCAGAAGCTATCGATTTAGATCGCAGGTTTCTATCTTCACGAATTCAAAAGGTAGGGTTTCAACGAAATCTGTAGTAGGAAATCCGATAGTGTGAAAGGCAGCAGAAGAGGAATGATTTTCTGGAGTCAAAGGAAGAAGGGTAGGGGATGTCACGAGATCTCGAGGAGGACCTCGAGGACGTCCGTGACTATCCATGGTTAGTGCTTTAAATTTTTGGAAAAGATTTATTTTAATTTCGATATTGCAAATTAATTATAGGAATTATGTTTGCAGATAACATCCGATTATCGCAAACCACTTCGAAAGAATAAGGCGCTACGTCGTATCGGGACTGATAACCTCGAGAACCCAAGCGAGTTGTGAGCTTATATCGCACAGGGAGGGCTGTGCGAGGCTTACAAAGAACAGTGAGGATTTATGCTCGCTGACAGCGCGAACCTACTTCGACGTCCTGAGTGTCATTATTTAAACTAAAGAATGGTTTGCTGATGTCGACACGGGTTTCATTGAAGAAGATGGCCGTCTTGCTCATCGTGCTCGAGCTCCACGTCGTAGCAAGGAATCGGAGTTTAGATTTCAAGTCTTAAGTTAAAGTGAGCATACGCAAGTCGTTTATTTATTTTTATTATGACGATGAGTATGTGCTACAATGGCATGAGTAACAAAAAGAATACAAGACAAGAATACTGTTATAACGAAGCTAAACGATGAGACACGTCATGCTAAACAAGAGTATACTAATCTTAGTATGCGAGAAGTAATACTTATAACGGTTAAAACATCGCGAGCAGGAGAAAGTATAGGAACGTATAACGTGCTAGTGAAGATACGTAATCTGAAAGTAAATGTACATTCAAACGGGAGTATGTCTTGAAAAGTAAAATGAAATACGCGGTTATGATAATAGTAAGGAAAGTAAAGATCGCGCGAAGTATCAGTATGCTTGTCTTATCCTCGACGACCGTTATTCTGTTTATTATTATTATTTTTCTTATTTCTCGCGGAAGAGTCGTTAGCGCATGGAAAAACAAGAAGTACAAGTAGTGGGCAAACACTACAGCTCAACAGGAATACTACAGTACGTACGAAAGGAGCAAAGTACGAAAACCCAACGGTAGTAAACGAAGGAAAACGACGAGAAAGCGATGAAAATCAGCGAAGAAAATCCAAGAAAGTCGAGAAAGAAAGAAAAGAAACGTCAGTGAAAACTCCGAGAAAAACCACAAACGAAAATAAAACAAAACCGTAGAAATCGCAAAAACACCGTGAGAAACCCACGCACGACCCACTAAACTCATGGCGAACCATAAGAAAGCCACAGGCCTCCTGGAAAGAAAGACCATGAAGACGGTGGTGTTTCGGACTCGAGCCGCGTCTTAACGTCCGGACTGAGTCTCGACTACTGCAACCGACTTTCTGCGGAAGGCGATCTAATCCGACTCGAATAACTGCAACCGTGGACCTTTATAAATTTTCATACATTTCATTTTTGGTTTGCAGATGCAAGTAAGAAGTCGTAGTAAGTAGGTGCGTGTAGTAGTGTGATGTAGTTTTTATATTTTTCGAACATATGTATTTTTTTGTTTTAAAACATTTCAAGTCACGTGGTCGACTATCACAATGGACTAGGCCTACGAACATTGGATCGTCGGCGGTAGAAACCCCAAAGACGGTCGAACGGTTCCGTGATTCTCGCTCTACTCTCTCGCAGTCTCCGAGTCGGCGGCCCCACTCTACTGGCTCTCGTAATTTTTCTCGTTTTGCGAGTTTCATCAACGTCCCCACCGCACTTACAACCTCGCTTGATGGCCCACATATAACCCAAGGAGGTTATATATGCACACCTACACGTCCCCTGTAGGTGTGTGCTTTGAGCGAGAACAAGGTGGAAAGCTAGGTGACGAGAGGTCGATGAAAGGAGGACGGAAAGCGGCTCGACTTAACACGATTTCGAAAAGCTGAGTCGATTTCCAATAATCGAAAACACGTAAGTCGCTCCTGGACTCCGCAACCGACCTCACATGTCACGTAAAGGACTAAAGGCACTATCGACACTCTCGAGAGGATAAGAACTGAACTCTAGGAACGCACTCCTTTTCCCAAATAAGCTGTAAAATCATAAAGCAAAATAAAGAAAGAAAGCCATCGCTCGGGTCCTGACCCGGACTACTAAACTAGTAGTGCTATCACAAATCTCCAAAACTTAACCCTTTCACTTTTCTTTTTTTTTTTTTTTTACTCCAATTTTCATTTCATGCTACAAATTTCGGGCTCGAACAAATCGTCGCAACAAAGGCCCCTAACCCCAACATCAATTTATCACATAATTGCCAAACTCACGCTTTTGCATATTTCCTTCATCAATTTCAACATTTAACTCCCAAACATTAAAGCAAATAAGAGATGTTCTTAAATTCTTCCAAACCAACTTCATGCAGTAAGTGTAGCAAGAGCAAGAATAACATTACCACATCCACCAAGGCTCTCGCCAAGACAAGAGCAAGCGAGAGGTCCACTGGCCAAGGTCACAACAAAGGAGGCAACAAGAAGTAGAGCCCCGCCCAAATGCCAAATTTCCATAAAGAAGCTCACTAGCTGAGCCTAGGGAGCCAATTACATCAAGCCTAGCTCACCACAAATGCTCGAGATTAAACTCACTAAGTAGCCGAGCCATTCGACCCCAAATACGACCCGATAAACTTCAATAAATACAAAGCCGGACTCATACCCGAGCATCCTACAAGGCTTAAAGAAATAGCCCAATCTCAAGCTAGAACAACCCCCCAACATCGAGTCGACTCGAGGAGCTCCAGGGACCAAAGCCGAGCAACGAGTAGGACACAAAACAGCCCACAATCCAGAAAAATCCGCAGGACTCATTCCAGCAATTTCAAAAGAATCAAAATCCGGCCATGACAAGGCTACAACGGGCCCAACCTTAAATCATAACAGTCCCCCAACATGCAGCTAGAGCTAGAAGAAGCTAAAAGAGCCAACCCGAGCCATAACCAAATTAGGGGAACAAGTCCAGCCTTGGATCAAACAGAGAAAGAAAACCAAACAACAAAACTAACAGGGAGCCGAGCCATATAAGGCTAAAACCAAATCCTAAATCGAGCATAAAATCGAGAGTATAGCAGTGTTTCGACCACAACCGAGCCAAAATGGGGCTCAAAGCGAATTTAAAATCCGAGAAAATCGCAAAATAAAGCAAATCGTCATCCATAGCGCAAACCGAGAAACAACAGGGAGCCAAAGCCGAGAAACAAAACCCCCAAAACGACTCTCAAAGCTCCCTTTTAACATGAAATAAAATTTACTTTCAATCGAGCTCACCACGAGCCAAAATAAGACTTAGAATATAGCTAAACATGCAAGCTTTAAACAAGCATTTCCATTCATCCAACATATCAAAGTGTAGAGCATAGGTGTATTTCGAACAAAAGTAAGCATAAAGCTCTATTAGATCAACTCAAACTTTCCTTAAGCATGCTCCTAATAAAGAAGAATCAAAAGGAGCAAAAGACAAGCTCCACGTGCATGTACTTTTAAACAAGCTCTCCATATTTCACATCAAGCTAGAATGAATAAAGCAAAGGGGAGAGCCTCATCACGTTGTTTCCAACCATAAAATTTTCACCTAACCTAAAAGCGGTGGCATGAATATCATCAAACATAAATGCCGAAATTAGGGAGCTCATACCTTAGTGAGAGATTAAGCAACCCACACTACGACTCAACAACGAAAACCAAACAAGACGAGCCTCAAGCTCGAAACCGAGCGAACGAACTCGTGGAGAACCGCAGGTGGCGAGAAAAAGGAGAGGGAGGAGGAGAGGAGAGTAATAGCAGCCCACTCAAAACTATCCAACCTAAACAACTTCACCAAAATCGCCGGTCCCCAGCACCCTCTCAAAATGGGGTTCTTATAGCCGGCCTCAAGGAGAAGAGGAAGAAGAAGCCGTCCCACTTACTCGGGCGTCTCGGCAGGAGAAAGAGGAGAGGGAGAGAGTGGCGACAAAGTCGCCGAAAAGGGCGACAATGGAGGCGGGGAAGGCCGAAGGGGCTCGCCACGGGCGAGGATGCCGGGGAAGTGGCGAGTACGAGGGACCATCGTCGAAGCTCGCGCGGGAACCGTAAAAGAAGGCTCGGGCTCGAGAGGAAAAGAGAAAAGGCAAGGCCCCCCGGGTGAGAGAGAGGGTTTTAGGGTTTAAAATGGGGGTTAAAATAGGAAAATAGAATTTATTTTAATAAAAAGGATGGCAAATTTTACGTAGCGGGTCCGCGCTCCAAACACGATAAGTTATACGTCTTTTCCTAGCAAATTCGACGTTCCGGACGTAACGGCGCAGTCCGTTTCGCGATCCGGGGCCGTTCGGAGAACCTCGTCACTGGCCGAGTCGAAAGTGCGTCAACTCGATCTCGCCGAAATTCGACTTCGATGTCGCTCGTTCTCGCATTCCGACTCCCGATCTCGATCCGTCGAGAATAATTTGAAGACGTCGAGGCCGTGGGCTCGAGGAATTTGTGCTTTCGGTAGTGCGGAAAATGTGCACGAGGCTATCCTAAGGTCCAGGTGGTCCCATAGGAACTCGATTCGAGTCCTAACGCTAATTCCAACCTACTCGCTGCGAGCTAGAGGTCGGAACTCCGTCCGGGACTTTAAAAGAGTGTCGAAGTGGTTTCGATCATTCTAAAGCGAGGTGGGCCCAGTGCTAGGAATCTAAGATCGTCGGGGAAGCTCCTAAAGCTAGAACCTTAAATCCTAGGAGGAAAGCTAAACCTCGACAAAAACGAGGTCAACAGTCCCTCACTTTCTCCTCCCTCTCGATACATACATCGTCGTCCGTCGACATCATTACCTTTGGCTACGGGGATGCCCTAATTTGCGCCTGTCGTCTCTCGCACTCGTCATTTGGCTTAGTCGGTAAGTTTCTGCCTCACTCATTCGATAATTTATATGGCGAACTCATCTCGTTGACTTCCAACCTCCTCGCTTCATCCTCTCTTTTCGGATGCCCGACTTTTTGCCTCCTCTTCTTCGGTTCTTCATCCCTCCACCCTCCTCCCGTGCGTAACTGAAATCGGATATTACATGCGCTAGTATGATATACCCCAAAAAGCATACCTGATCCGTCATGAAGTGTCACTTATTTGAATGACCATATAATTTATGTACTTGTAATACTTCAAATACTTCCCCAATGTGTTGTTAAGTGCCACTCAGATCGACAATATACTAGAATGTCGTCAAAGTAGTCCGGCACAAATTTTCCTATGTGGGCCCATAATACCTGATTATTCAACCTCATAAAAGTGCTGAGTGCGTTTGACAAGCCGAAGGGATAACAGTCCGTTTGTATAGACTATCTCTTGTCTTGAAAGTGATCTTCCATTAGTCTCCTGGCATCATCGTATCTGGTTCTTGGGCACCATCAAGGCGGGAAAACACACGATCAATTACTCTCTCAGAGTTGCCCTCTCGCGATGAAATTCTGTACATGTCTTTGAAAACTCCTTGTACTCTGCAGGTCTCAATCTGTAGGCGAGTAGATTTGGCGACATTTATCTTGTTATAAGATCTATGCGTGCTGAATGTCCCTCAGTGACGATAATCCCTTCAGAAAGCTGTTGGTCATCACATCTTGGAATTCCTGTAGGAGTGGTTATAGTAGTGCTTATATTCCACCCTTTAGTTCCCTGTTGGAGGACTAATGCAAATGCCATTGGAGCGTCCCGAACTGACTGTATGAAGGTTTCCCTTGGTACTAATGCTTATTCTGTGTCGACTCCACCTCTTGCATTCTTAATAGGTAACAATACAATGCATTTTCCATCATACTTAAAGGAGTAAGTATTCTTAAAGCTGTCGTGCTGAGGCTTGCAGTCAAATTGCCAAGGCCTACCTAACAGAATGTGTCAGGCGTCCATCGAAACCACATTGTACCATACTTGCTTTTGTCGTTGATCCCCAATAAAAAATTTAAACAAGCACTGCTGATCCATATGTATTTGGTTTCCCTTAGATCAGGTAAGGGAATAGAATTGGGGGTGTTTGTGTGCGACCAATCCCAATTCCTTCGATGTCAGAGTGGATACCACATTTTTCGAAACTCACACTGTCAATGATCAAGCTGCAAACCTTCCCCTTTACCATGCAGTTGGTGCGAAAGATACCTCGTCTCAATCATGATTGATTTCGTTCTGGCTCTGTCCACAAAACTCTCCATATGACTAGCATTTCTCCCGTTTCTCTAAAGCTGATGTTCTTCACTCCTCATCCTCCACTTCCTCAACGGTGCTCTAATCCGTGAATGTGACAACTTAGCTCGTGGGACAGATGGAGGCAATGTGTCCATAACCGTGACACTTGAAACACCTTTTGGCTGACACTATGATGGAAGAGCTATCTTTCTTCGACTTCTTCCCACTCTGATCTGGCTTGTCATTTCCATGAATTGTCTTGCTAGCTTCTGGAAAAGCATTTTACATAAGTGTTTTCAAAATAAAAAACCATCGCATAGTTAAGTTAGATAATACTGGAACAAAGGCGAGAGGAAGAGGAATCACCGCACAGAGGGCAGAGCCAGTGATCAAAACCAAGCCGAAGAATAGAGAAGAGAGGGAGAGGAAGAATGGAAAGCTCACTGCAACAACCACCATAAATTTAGGGCAAGGATTGCGAGAGAGGGAGCCTTGTAAGAATCACGAGAGAGAAAATTTAGGGAAAGAATTGCGAGAGAGACAGGGGTGTAGAGAATTGCGAGTGTTTCAGCAAGGTAGTCCCATCAACTATTAGCAAAGGAACGCGGGCCGCGGGGTCAAACTTACGTCCTGTGTTTCCTCCAAATTATCCAATTAAGCGGATGCACCGCTTTTATCAAGCGCATGCTGAGAGGCCTCTGGCTGCAACGTAGGCATTAAGCTGCCCCAAACGGGGTGGCCTGTCTTCTTTGCAATAAGGTAGATTCCTTGTTTGGTATGAATTACAACGCTGTTGAAATTGAATTGAAATTCTTAACCCTCTTTTACAAGTTATCATGCCTTGCTTGGACAGCAAGGGCGGTTGCTTGTTACTGTGCCAGCAAAATTCCACTAGTAGCAGAGAACTAGCCTTGTGATCAATCTCTCTATGCATTGTTTTTTTACTTCAACACTCCCAAAATGGGGAGCAAAAATATAAAAAGCTGATTTGTCGGAAAAATGGGAAGCAAAGAATATAAGAAGCTGATTTGTCGCTTGTTCATGATCCACAACAGTTATTTTGCTGTGCTTCATTCCCCATTTCCGGCAATCAAACGAAAACCTATTTGTTCATTACAATATTGCTTTTATTCCTTTAAGGTGTTGATTTATCGCGACTCTTATGTAAATTTTTTTTGCTTTAAAATTTAGTTTTTTCTTTTCATTTGATATGTTATGATTGGATAATTTCCCAATTTGCTACTAATTTTATTTAATACATTGCAAACATGCTTGATTAGTGTACTTTTAAAATTCATTACTAAGATGAAAGCTGTTATTATTACTGTAGACAATAGTACTGGTATTTTTCCCTTGCTACTGTTCTACATACCGCCTTATTGTCTTTCTATACCAATTATTAGAATAGCATTTTATTAAGATTTGACTTTTTACATATGTATTTACATAGACAAGAAAGAGCAAACTTTCAGGCAAACCACACAACAGATGGAAGTGAAGGATCGTCTAACGTTAATGATGGGCACAGTGAACCAAAAAACGAATCCATGCTGGAGCTTTTTGATTTGAATTCTCTTGTGAGTGTTTTGGGACTGAGGAGGTACAGGACGGAGCAAAATCCAACAACCTCTAGTCCCAGTGAAGGCGAAGATGTAGCTATTACACTTGGGCGTCCTAAGGTATGGTGTCCATCATAGTTCAAATTAGTGAAATAATAACCTTTTTGGTTCTTGCAAATTCTTTTATGTAAGTTACATCTTCGTCTATAAATCTGCTGATCTACATCAATTCGTGTGGTATAATTATATGTCCTCTGTACAACATTTGATCAAAGATTTCATTTATCTGTTCATACAAACAGAAAAAAATCTCCTCCACACATATTCAATAACATCATACAGATATACACATCCATGCATGAAACAATGCATAAATATTTGTAATTTAAACATCAGTTGGGGTTAGTGAGGACGAGCCTTCATACAAACTCCAAACTTGTAATGATTCAAGCAAGAGTACTGGTAATTATTTATTTTAGTCGAGGCTCCAAAAGCAATGATTAAAGCAACATGATTATCTATCAAACTTGTCCTTAGCTTGGTCTACTGATTGAGTTAAATTGCTCATCCCTCATCATTCTTGACCTTTGGCTGCATGATATTAGTGGCGCACTCAAATTTCAATTTTGTCTACTTGAGTATAATAACTACTAAATTTTGAATAATTATTTTTTTTTTTTGCACTTGATATCGGAGTTAACCCAAACCAAAATGCAAGACACAAATTTATTAATAACTTAAAAGACGGTTACAACGATGACTCAAAAGAAACAAAGACATTGCACAAATCAAAATATAAAACAAAACATTACCACAAAGACTCAATACATAAAGACACAACAAGCTGGACGAGGAGGGAGTCCAGAGAGATAGTGCCGAAGAGGTGGTTGTGGTGAAGGCCTGAACGATGTTGAGTGATAGTAAGTCGGCGCTCGTCAAGGTGTCGAACCACAGGCGGAAGAATGTCTTTGAAGATTGGAATCCAAAAGCGGCGGGAAAGGCTGCAGAAGCCGAGGAGCGGAGGCACGGATGGCTGCCAAAATTGAAAAGCGGAGGCACGAACGATGGAGGACCGCAGGAAGACTGGGGGCAGTTGGAGGTGCTGGGAGGGCCTGATGGGGAGTGCTACCTACTTTGAGGAAGGTGGCAGAGGCTGCGGACTGCAGGTGGGGGCGTATTATAGCGTTGGGATTCGTGGGGAGGACTTTAAGGAGCCTGCTACCTACTGGAGATGAGGTGAAAGAAGACGAGGAGGAAGAGGAGCTGCCGGCTGGTGTCGGCCTTTGAAATAATCACTTCTGAAAAATATAGAAATGTGATGTGGTTTTGATTTAATTTAATATATATGCATATATATTGATTTTTGAAAATAATATTTTAATTTTGAAAAATGAGACTAGATGGATCTCATTCATTTAATAATTTAGACAAACGAGCACAACACTGCAAGTAATGCACATATCTCGAAGAATAAACACATTACTTTGTAGTGAGGCTCGATTAAGGCTCTGTTTGGCGCATCTGCAGCTGTGCCAAACAGAAATCTGCTGCGGGGAAGCTGGCTGCCTGTTGGGGAAGATGGTTGCTTGTTATAAATGTAAATATCAAATTTTGTGTGATGGATATGTAAATACATAAAGAACTGTGGTATGCATGTAAATCTTTCCTACTTGAGAAGTTGATGATATTCCAAAGCTTTTAGAGAACCTTTGAAGCTTATCTCCAGTTATCTAACATTTCTTGTACCCTTGTACCTTGATAATAGATGAAGATAGTGACCTCTCTACCATATAATTGATTATATCATTTGCGTCGGACATCTTTTCTACATTTCTTAGCCTGCTAACCAATGTACTATACACAGAAAAATTTGGTTTACGACCCTTATTTCCATATTCTTCAACATAGAGCATGCATCATCAAATCTACCAGCAATGGAAAGTCCACGAATCATAGAATTAAATGTAAAAACATTGGCAAGCCGCCCTTCCAAAAATCTTATACGAGGACTGCAGCTATCTTGCCCCTCTTCCTCGTCTTCCACATTTGCAGCAGAAGGAAGTTCAAGAAGGGATTCATCAGAAATGAGTCCAAAAAGCAATCTCTTGACGGTCCCTCAGAAAATCATCATCTGTTCTGCACCGGTTGTTGCACAAAGTAGCAGAAGGCCAAATATGTTGGATTAAGGATGGTTTTAGCTTTCGCCTTATAGCAAAAAGAATGGGGATCCTCATGGCGGGTGAAGCCCGTTCTCATTCCCTACGAAATTCAATGGGGCTGTTTGGCGGCCAGTTTTAAGCAGGATTTAAGCTAAATCCTGCCAATGCAAATGGCATGGATGCCTCCGTAAATCCTAAGCTCCCGTAAATCCCAAAATGATGCTGATTCGTGATTAATCCGAAGAAAAATGTCATGAGCGGAGAGGAAGGACGAGAAAGATGGGTGTCGGGGGGAAGGAACGCAACGCTTACTTTCACATAACAAGGTGAACGAAAGTTGCGAAGAAACCTTAAGCAGAATCCGATCGAGTGCAACTGGGGTTAAAATCAATTGCAGAACGCCGGCCGCGGGTTGATCCCGCGGCCCATTTTTTGCCAAAATGCTCCCAGCTTCGAGGTCGAAGCTTGTCTGCCGCACCCCCAAACGATCGAACTTCGCGGTGGGGTGTCGCGAAGCTGGTCTGCCGCGCTCAAACTAATGAATTAATGATATCCTTTTTGGTTTGCGAACTTTTTTTATTTTGACCTACAAGTTCCCTTACATAATATTGAAAATTAGATAGAGTTTTTATTATCTGGGTACTTGAAACTTCCTAAAGGGGCAAACCCCTATAGTTAATTACCTTTCAAATGACTGAAGTCACCTAAGAGAACTCTCTATGTTGATCAGATATATTTATCTTCATAAATTCAAAAATTAGGGTTTTTAAGGTTGGACATAGAAAAGTCAAGTGGGAAAAGGACCAAATTAGGAACACTTATTTCCAGAATCAAAGTAAAGAAAAGTAGGGGGTGCCACGGATCCCGATGAGAGCCTTGGTGACTTCCCAAACTATCCTATTGTCGGGCTTTAAATTTTTAAAGCGAATTTACTTAAATTTAAGTCCTGTCAATTATTAATTATAGGAATTACAATTGCATAATATATGATTATGCAAATAACCTAGAAGATATGAGGATTTACGTCGTATCGGATGACGATCTCAGAATCCTAAGACGTGTTAGGGTTAGATTGCACAACATGACTGTGCAAAAGCCTAAAAGATAAGGTGAAGATTTATGTCGCTCTAGGCAGACTACTTTGAAGTCCTATGGCTTGTTATTTAAACTAAGGAATTATTTAGTTGGTGTAGACTTGTTTTACTGTTGTATTTTGTTAGTAGAAGTCCTTCGCTTGCATTCTTGTCGTGGTGCCCTCGAAGTTTGCTCCATCTTCCATGACGTAGCAGCATCGAGTTTCGGGTTTAAGGTTTAAAAATGTACATGCAATTATTGGGTTCGTGGCTTGTCGCGGTATACCTCATAGCATATGTCCTACTGTTCTCTACCCTAGGGGCTCCTGCTTGTATATAAATGTGTGCACAAGGAAAACATGTAGAGTGACATAAAAAGAAGTGTAGTAAAGGAAAAGCAATATAAAGTGCAAGAATAAAAAACAACAGTGAAGAAAATGCAGTAAAATGTACAATAAAGAAAAACACTAGAATGTGCAATAAAGAAAGTAAAATGTTGTAAATATAAAATGAACCTGTATATCTGTCGGGTCTGTTGCTTTATGTAAATGAGATTAGCGTCACAAGTACAAGCGAATAAGTATAGTGGGTAGTTTAGCAGGTAGGGGCGAGTATCCATTTATATACAAAATAATAAATGAAAAAGTATCACATGAAAGAGAAACTCAAGGAAAATCACAGCTGACCACAGAAACTCGAAGAAAACAGTAGGAAACACGCGAAAATCCTGAAGATTACCGTCAACGTTCAGGTCCAAGAGGACTCAGAATTAGGACCCTGGGTCAAAATCAGGACCCTGGGGCCCTAATGAAACACAATGTATGTGTGATCCAATAGCAAGTAAGAGGTTTCTGACCTAACAGTCACAAAAAGAGGTAATTCTTTACTTGGTTTATATGACTGACCCGTGAGTTTTCAGAATATAGTTAGAAAAGATTTTGTTTTTCAAAAAAAAAAAAAAAGATTTGCCATGTGGCCCATGCACTTAAAAGATTTTTTTAAGACTAATTATGAATGTATATAGATTTTTTTTTTATTTAAAGAATTTTTCACATCTTAGAAAGCGAATGAGCCAGTCAAATTGTTAGGCTGAAATTTTCAACTATCTATAAAAGCAAGAGATATGCGGTACTGCCAATCATTCATTCTCTCAAGTTCACCGAGTCAGGATTGTGTTAGGACTTCTCAGATATACCTAAATGTTTTTCTCATCATTATCATAAATTTCAAAACCATCCAACTTACAGTTTTGCTTGATGGTTTAAATATAACGACATCTATATATGCACGCTTATGCTTCAGACATAAACACCTAAATCAAACTAAGAAGCAAGAAAAAAAAGAAGAAAAATGAGGTTAGAGAGAGGAGGAACCAAACCACCCGAAAGAGCGAAAAGGTGAAGGGTGGATTGACCCTCAAAACTGTGTTTAAAGCAATTTACAACCTCCAACAATACGAATTTGAGAAAACTCGCTTGAAACTTCCAATATTCTAAAATTACAGGTATACAACACCTAAGCCTCTCCTCAAAATCAACACTTAAAATGCCCAAATTGATATATAACAACCTCCAAAGATCAACACATAAAGTACCCCAAACAACCTAAAAAAATCAGCACATAAAGTGCCCAAACAACTTTAATAAATTCGCACTTAAAGTGCCCAAACAACTTCCAAAAACCAACACTTAAAGTAACCAAACAACTTCCAAAAATCGGCACTCAAACTACCCAAAAAATATCAAAAAAATCAGCACTTAAAGTGCCCAAATCTGCTTCCAAAAAGCATCACTTAAAGTGCCCAAACAACCTCAAAAAATTAGCACTTGGAGTGCCCAAAGAACCTCCAAAAAATCAGCACTTAAAGTGCCCAAACAACCTCCAAAAAGCTAGTAATCTAACATTGATTCCAAAGATTCGAACAATGGATAAGCAAGTTTAAATGTCTTGTATGTGGATGCATAGCGAGTGTAAAAGCATCTACACAATTTTTAACGCAAACCTCCTCAAAGCATTTCAATATGAAGGCCAACATAAGCATTTGAATATCACCTTCAAAACTTAGCAAAATAAAGAGCAAGGAAAGGCTCCAAAAAGGGCAATAGAAGCTCCCACTCAATTTCTATACATTTACATATCCAACACTTCCAATTTCGGTGGTATTAAAGGAAATCGGCCACACAAAATTTAAGTATCACATGGGTAAAATATACATATATCAAGAAACTTTGCACGTACATGTTATACTTTGAATGCTGAATATAAATAGTTCAAAATTTAAGTGAAAATTGCAGCTCATGTGTGAGACATGGGAGTATATGAGAGCGGGATAATTTATGCATGTATAGATACTTAAGCTTAGGTGTTAATGTGTAAATGTGCAGGAATTATGTGGTATGCAGTTGCATTGACAATTGTAAATGTTATTAAAAAAAAGATTAAAATATTGAGAATAAAGGGCCTGGAGGAAGATATGTGTTTGAAGCTACTCAACATTTTTAGATTTTGCAAATAGACCACCTAAAATTTTCATATTTTGCAAATGAGCCACCCAACATTTTCAGATTTTGCAAATTGACTACGCAAGATTTTCAGATTTTGCAAATAGACCACTTAAAGTTTTTAGATTTTACAAATGGGCTATCCAACACTTTCAGATTTTACAAATAAGCCACCCAATATTTTCAGATTTTGCAAATATACCACCCAAAGTTTTCATGCTTTGCAAATATACCACGTAACATTTTCAGATTTTGCAAATAGTCCACCCAAAGTTATTAGATTTTGCAAATGGGCCACCCAACACCTTCATATTTTCTCATGTACAAATGATCTAAAAAGTATCCATCTCCACATTAACCAGAAAACATGCATAAAAGGATGGATTAGAGCAAGAGGCTAAAAACTGAGTGAAGAGGTACATCATCAAGAATATGACGAGTTGCATTTAAAGCATAAATGACGCTAAAGATATTACCAGGCAAAGGTACTTTTCATAAAATGAACTTGCACGAAACTGTAAGAGTTGCGATTTGGGCTGATTTCCAAATGCACTCAACATGTTTTAACCAATCGGTGAAATAGAGAATAAACACGTAGCCATAAAACTCTAGAATGTTAGGGCTTAACGACCCTATGTGGACATCCTTTGAGTTCTCTCATGTCAGTTTCAACCTCCAAAGTGCTAGTGGTCAAGGACCACACATGCGAAACTCCAAAGAGTAAAGAAATTGTTCAGACTTCTAAAACGAGTGGGTCCCATTATTAATGTTCTAAGATAGTCAAATGGAGAACCCTAAGGCTAGATCCTAAATTTTAAGACAGGAAACTAGATCTCACCAGAAATGAGATCAACAACTGGATGGGCAGCAGGGGCTACGACTGCCTGCAGGGGAGCGACAGGTGGATCAACGCTGGTCTGGAAGGCAACTGGGTAGCGTCTACCCGCAGGGGGAGAGTTATCCAGCTGTATGAAGGCACAAATATGGTGGGTTGACAACAATCTTGTAGGGAAGCTGCAAAGGCTTAGCGGGAAGCTGAGGGAACAACAAGGTCTTGAATTCAGATAGGGAGGTGGCCGACTGTGCTGGAGAGGGGTTGGAATGACAATGCGCCGCGGGATTGCGTGTCAGAATCAGGAAAACGAAGATAAACAACACCTCAGACGGAGTTACAGCCTGAGCACCTTCCTCGTTGTTGGATACAATCCTCGAGAGGTAAATATTTAGACAATACTGAATTCAGATTTCTGAACAAAGACCCCTATCTTTTGACACATCAACTCCTATTTATAAGATACTTGACTCGATTTAAGAAACATTTAAATTAAAAAAAGAGAATACAAATAAAATCAAGATTTTAGATTTTTAGGAAAGGGCCTAAGATGGAAATATAAAGAGGAAGAAAGGAAAGAAAAAAGAAGGGAGAATAAGGAAAGGAAAGAGGAGAAAGGAGGGTTCGGTGGGCCCCCCTCCAAGAGGACCGACCGGTTCAGCTAGGCTAGATCTGCGCCAAGCCGGTCACCCATGAGTCCCACTTCTGCACTACTATTGGTATCATACACATTTAACTTTAAATTGTTACATTGAACACAAAGCAACGCCGCATTGATTTTGTCTTTTATATACTCTTTGCTTTTTTCCAATTGTACTTTGACACAAGCAGTTTCAAATGCAACATAATAATATGAAATCTGGAATGTATAAAATGTGCCGACATTAGGAAGAAAATCTGTCTACCATCCAGTGATTTAATTTTATTAGTTCAGTTTTCCTCTATGATTTAGGGTCTGTTTGGGGCAGTTGCAGCTTACCAATAATCTGTTGATAAGCAACTGATCTGGATAAATTGCTGATCAACAACTGGTTTGGATATATTGACAGACTGTTTGGTTTGTCTGTTGGAAAACAATTATTTTGTAACTGTTTTTGGATAAATGACAATTCTGCTCATATGCAGTAATGCTGTCGTCCTCTAAAATATATAAAAAATAAAAAGAGAAAATAAAATAAAAACTATAATTGCTGCTGTCCCAAGATGGAAAATTGTTTCTTCATTTGTTTTCACATAAACAATTAAAATCAGACCCTCACTCCACTTCACCGCGAGCGATGATAGAAAACAAAAGAAGCTATATTGTCCTGTTTCCCTTTCTGGTTTATCGCAACACACACAGAGAAGGACAAAGCTCCATATTCGCATCAAATCAGCCTCGCTTCTATCTGCCTTCCCCTTCGCAATCTTCTCGCGATACAATCGCGATTAGGGCATGTAGGGAAAGCAATGATTGGGTCGCAGCTTACAAAGAACTCTGAAAATCCTCTCTCCTTATTCACAATCCCCAGTTAGAGCACACGAAACTCAAGCACGAAGCGCTTGCACTTTTGGTTTAACATTGGCAAGCATCTGAAGTTTTCTGCACTCGTCCCCTCTTCGATACAATTGCAATTAGGGTTGCTTAGGTAGGAACGACATACAAAGTCCTTCGAAACTGTTGCCTTTGTCTCCTTCCGCATTCGGGAAAAGTAGCGAGCGAGGAGTCGCCTAGGGTAGAAAGGCGTCGAGCGAGGAACGAAGGGCATGTGTATCATAAGCTTAGGTAAGAACGCGGGTCGCGGGGTCGATCCCACGACCGCGTTTATTAAAAGATCTGAACTGCATTTTCGGATAAATAGATAAAACGCACGAAACGAACGCCTTTTTTGTGTTTTTAAAATGCAAATGCACCAAATAAATTGCTCCAAACTGGGCCTTAGATCCATTCAAATGAAGATAGAGCTCTTTTCTTTGAGGCATACATGGCATAGTCGTCGTCATCATCATCATCATCTGAGGAAATATATTTATATTTTGATTTTGTTAGAATCAGAAAAAGCGGAAAAATATACTTAACTGTTCTAACCTTTTTAATGAATGAGAGAATATCTTACATCTGAACTTCAATTTGTACATATATGCCACCTTATTAATGAATGAGAGTATATTTTATATTTTAAAAGTTAAAATAGTGATATTTTTGATGTGATATGAATGATTTGGGTGGTATAAATGTATAAAGTAAAGTTTAGGTGTTAGATATGTAAATAAAAAGGATATGGGTGATGTGTATGTAAATGACCCATTATTAAAAGGGTATAAGAAATGCATATGCAGTCAGTAATGCGGGCTTTGATATGGTTCGGTGTAACGATAGTTTGAAGGGATGTTTTTTTATTTACGACTTGGATGGAAGCTATTGGTTTTATTGCAAAGAGGATTAAGCTCTAAGGCTTTCACCTATCTAAAGATAATATGTAATTTTTAGTGCTTTCCTATTCTTCTGGAGGAGACCACTTGATCTTTGATTACTCTCCAATCCACTATAAGGGAGGCAGCTTATTGCGAGAGACAAATTAAAAGAAAGAAATAAAGAAGAAGCTCAATGCGAGGGAGACTGTAATTGCGAGCGAAAACGAGAGAGAATGTGCAAGCTTGGAAGCGACGAGCAAGCTGTTCATGAGCAGTGAGTGAACGAGCAAGAGAGAGACAAGAAACTTTGGTCGTAGCTTGGTTGAAGCAACAGAGTGGCGGAATAGGCTTGAACTTAGTCGAATAAAGTAAAGTCGAGGAGCTAGGATGACGACTTGAGAAGCAAAGCAAGGTAGGTGGAGAGCGGAGTGTCAAAGGCATGCGATGAGGCGGTGCCCGCAACTCGTAAACAAGAGCGTGGGCCAAGGCAAGATGAACAGTGGCAGCATAAGTAAAAAATGAGCTAGTGGAAGAAGGTAGTCAGCTCGATCACGTGCTTAGGAAGAAGTGGGAGTGATCCGAGAGCTTGAGTTCGTGCCATTATTAGAGACAAGATCAAGCTAGTGCTAAGGTGAGTGTATATATATATATATATATATATATATATATATATATATATATATATATATATATATATATATATATATATATATATATATATATATATATATTACGCCACATTCCCGACTCGTTAGTGGCGGGGGCTACTGTAAGACCCGGAGACAAGATCAAGCTAGTGCTGGCGTAATATATATATATATATATATATATATATATATATATATATATTACGCCACATTCCCGACCCGTTAGTGGCGGGGCTACTGTAAGCACCCTCATGTCGGGGTTTGATTCCCACCTGGGGGGAGTCGGTACGTTAGGCACATAGGCGGGCTCATCGTGGGGCCTAGCGCATGACAAACTAATATTTGGCCTCTCGCTAAATATTAATTTCCTTTATATATATATATATATATATATATATATATATATATATATATATATATATTGGAGAACTCTATAGGTCTATAGGGAATTTTTTTGATATCAGGTAAAACTTACAAAAATTTGAGGTAGATCCTTCTATAACCCAAAATACAACTCACACAACTAGAAAACCTAAGTTTCCACCTCCTACAGATTACAACTCTAACAATGACCCAATATCCAAAAAAAATCAAAAGGAATTGTATAATGAAAGGATTTTTATCTTCTTAAGTATGGTAACCCCATGTTGTCTCCACGAACTAATCTTTGAAGTTCTCTAGGAGGCCTTCTCCCTCCCTACAGTTGCTTCAACAACCATTGCACCTTCTCTAGCCAACCAATGAGCAAGCTTATTCCCTTCCCTTTACACGAAACTCCACATTCTGTTAAAATTAGCAATAATCTTAATAACCTTACTTAAGCCTACTGCAAGATTCCATGTTGCTGCCTTCCTGTCATTAAGATAGTCCAGTAAATCAAGTGAATCAACTTCCACTTGCAGGAAGCACTAGCAGCCAATTTGACCGCCAACATCACAACACATAATTCAGCCTCCATTGAACAATCAAGCGCAAATGGGGAAACAAAGAAAATCAAACATTTTCCCTGGGAGTCTCTCAATATCCCCTCAGCACCGGCCAAATTCTCCTTGAAGCTTCCATTTGTATTAACTTTCACATAATATTTTAGCAGTTATCATTATCTCTGGAAAATCACTGTTCTCCTTTTTAAAAATAGAAATACCGCTGAAAAAAAGTTGTTTTTACAGGAGCAAAAATTTTTCAGTTTATAGACATATGCAAGTATATTAGTCACCACCTGATGCACTGACCCTTCATCAAAATGTTTAATTGAGTTACTGGCCATCCACAGGAACCACTTGGCAATGTAAGGAAAATAAGCTAAGAAATGATTTTGTTTACCCTCAGGATTCCAGGATGAGCAACAATCATCGAAAGCCCCCCAAGCATGAGGAACATAGATGTGAAAATACTCACCCAGCCTTTTCCGAAGACAATTAAAGTAGATGTGTAAAGCAGATTCATCCTCCTTTCTACATAAAAAGCATTGCGAAGCTACCAGTCCTTTGAGCTTTCAAATATCATCATAAGGCAATAATTTGTGATAATGTCTCCACATAAAGAATGACATAGAATGAGTAATTACCTTGCCCCAAATAAGTTTTCCCCACCTAACCTGATTATGGTGATGAAGATCCTTATAAATACTTTTAGCAACAGATTTGTCATTAGGCAATTTAAGTATTAAATCATATTTTTTTCCCTTTTATTATTGGAATATTGGAGATGTACAATGAATTTATCCCCCCCCGATGTTATCTTTCAACATAGGGAAGTTCCTTTCACCATTCGGTCAAAAATCATGTACCCTCATATCAAATGTGTTCCTATTTATCTCGTATTCTAGGTATTGCAAAACCCAGCTGTCCTTTCAAAATAAAATTTGTCTGTCTCCAATATCCCAATAAATGTAATTTTCAGCCATATGTCTAACCTTCACCATAACTTTCCTGATTTTTGAGTTATCCACTCTACAATTCACACAAGTGGGGGATGATAAACCTTACAATATTTCATCTTCATAAATGATGTCTTTAGAGACTCCCCCCTTCTTAATTTTAGCCACAACTTTATCTAATTTATTTCTACCATGTGTTGGAGCTCTCTGAATCCCAAACCCGCTACCTTCCGTGGTTTGCACACTGCTTTCCAAACCCCAGCCAATGCTTATTTGATTTCCCTTGAGCCCACAAAAACTTATTGAAGCATCTTTCCAGTAATTGCTGAGTACTTTTTTATGCCAGTTTAAGTACCTGCAAAGCATATATAGGAATAGAGTCAAGCACACTTTTAAGTACGGTGATTCTCCCCCCATAGGATAGAAAGTGATTTTTCCATTCAACTATTTTTTTTTTTAATTTTCTCCACTACATTTTCCAACTGAATTTGTTGTCTTCTCCCACTTAATAGATTCACTCATTGGTACTTTATTGGCAGATTTTTTAAAGAGAAACCTTTGTATTGTGTTATCCAGTGTGTTAAGCCGGTTTTAACCTTCTTTCCAACAATAAAATGATATTTGCTTTTATTGAACACCATGCCTGACAGCCCCTGAAACTCCTTCAACATAACATAAAGCTTTTGACACCCTTTCCAGCATTTGAAACACACCATACTTCTAGTTTTATTAGAAAATTGAATTTTAGGATTTTGCATCCGCAATTTGTTAAGCATTCTAGAGAAATAATCAAATGCTATGATGAATATTGTGGGTGATAGAGGGCCAAATTGTTTGATACCTCTCTTAGCAGAAAAGAAGCCATAGGTGTTATCATTCAAAAGGAGACTGCATTTGTTGCAAGATAATCACCTTCTAATTATGCCTCATAAATCTTCTTTGAAGCTTTTAGCTCTTAATATAGCAATTATGAAATCCCAGCTTACAGAATCATAGGCTTTTCTAATATCAAGCTTTAAAATCATGTTACCTCCTTTGCAGGTCCTGTCCAGATCCTCCATTAGTTCTTGGGCTAGTAAAATGTTATATGAAATTTCTCCTCTTTTTATAAAAGCTGATTGGTTTGCAGAGATAAATAAGTGAGGTGGGATTGTAATCTATGAACAATTATTTTGCTAATTACTTTAAATATAACAGAGGTTAGACTGATTGGTCTAAATTGATCCCAATTGACTTTTTCATGATTTTTTGGAACTAAGATGATAGTGGCAGCAGTGAAATATAGACCCAGATCATCTTTTCTGAAATAACTTTGGATTGCTCCAATCACTTCCTTTCTAATGATATATCAACATTTTAGATAGAAACCAGTTGTAAAACCATCACGCTCTGCTGCTTTATTGCAGTCTATGCTTTTAAATGCATAAAATCTTCTCCTCATCAGAAATGCTACAAAGGCTAAAGTTGTTGATATATTCCCTCTCCTCCCTAAATAGATCATAATCGGTTGGAGTATCCAACTCCTCAGAAGAGAGCATACTAGTGAAATGATCAACAACACTTTCCCCCAACTTTCCCTGATCAGTAATCCAATGCACCTTGATTTCTTTAATTCTTATAGTAGTGTTTAGGTTTTTTTTCATTATGATACATGCACGGAAATACTTTGTTTCTATCACTTTCTTTAAAATGAATCTTTTCTGCTTTCTGTTAAAGTAGTTCCTCCTCCCATTTAACAGCTTCCAGTAGGTTTAGGTGAGCCTCTGTTATTTCGTTTCCCACTAAACTCCCTCCCTCATCTAGTGTTTCCAGCTGCTTCACCCTTGCCTCTGCCTGAACTACTTTTTATACAAATCCCAATTCCAACTTGTTAACATCTTTGCCACTTTTCTATGCAGCTGCCAAAGTACATACCAATCATTGCCCACAACATTACAGTGCCAATTATCTTTGACCTCCCTTAGGAAGTCATGTTGTTTTGACCAAACATTTAAATACCTGAAATGGTATCACTAGATTTTAGGAAATGAGCCACAGTGAATAGAACGAGTTTATGATTAGAGCCACAACTACTCAAATCCTGCCCCTTGATACATTGTAGGTTTCATCCAAGCTTGGTTAGCAAAACATCTGTCAAGTCTTTCCAATAAATCTCCTCTCTTCCATGTGAATTTAGAGCCATAATATCTCATATCAAACAGGCCTGCCTCCTCCACAGCTTCATTGAATTTATGCATAAGAGAATAGTCCACCCTTTTCCCACCCAGTTTCTTAAAGCAGTTCATAACCATATTGAAATCACCCCTACCATCCAGTTATCCTTCAGCAAAGTCCCCATAGCAACAAGTTTGTTCCATAACTCATATCTAGCTGTAGAGATGGTGTTAGCATAAACAAACGTGGCCCAATCATGTTATTTATCCTTTTCAAAATACACATGAATGAATTGAGGATCATCAGTAATAACCTTCACAGTAATATACTGTTTCAAAAAAAAAAACCAAATTTTATTATTAATGTTCCCAGCAAAATTATACCCGCTAAGTCTCCTCAGCAACTTTTTTTTAGATTTGTAAACCATATGTTTCAAAATAGCAAAACAATCTACTTTATGGATCCTGCTCAGATATTTGAGCCTCTCAAAGGAATAGGGATCCACCATTCATGTGATGTTCCATATTAGAAAATTAAACATTTTGTAGCATTTTACCCCCTCCTAGATGATCTAGTTAGGGTATTCAAATGCTCTCCATAAAAAAAAGTACCGATTCTCTTCATTGATATTACCTTCCTTTAAAAGCTTTGTATCATATTTACCTCTCTTCTTCTTCTTCTTCTTCTTCTTGTATGTCTGAATTCTCCGCTCATCTTCTAACACTTTTTGCATACCCTCCACAACTTCATCTCTCTAAACAGAGTGATAAGCACCATCGGTCTCCAAGACAGGATCCAAACCCACATCAGCACCCCTATGCCCAATACCCAACTTAGCCTCCTGAATCTCCTTGTCAGCCACAACAACACTAACCTCCTCAAGTCTTCCTCCGCCAAAGCCTCCCACTTCCTCATCAATACTACGCTCCACCTCATTATTATCTGCCAAAAGCTCCTTCAACCCAATCTCCCATCTTTTATCACATTCCCTCCTTTGCGAATCAAATCCATTTTTAGTTCAGAGTGCAAATAATAGCAGTTGTCACCAAAGTGCTCAAACATACGACAAAACAATATAAAGGATGTTGCTCAATGACGACTTTTTGCCGATAACCATTATGTGCAGATCCTATCCATACGTGCTTCGCCGCAATTTTTGTTATGTCCTTCAGCAATAGAACCCGTTCCGCTAATGGACTACTTAAGCTGAACATTAGTGCATCCCTTTTTAGCGGCCTTCCATATATAGCTGCGATAGAAAATAGGATTTCATAATTGAAAAAATGTAGTTTTAATTCTAAAAATTGTATCCACACTGGAACTATCGGAGGTTTTGTCTGGGGATCGAAATCCTCAGGCCACTTAAGTAGTTTTATAGCTTTGGTGTCAATCCTCATAATTTTCCTCTCAAACAATCGTGCATAGTCTTCTTCACTTGATAATTGAATGGGCATGTGCCTTCCATCCAATAAACCTATCTTCCAACTACCTGCTAACTTCACACTTTCACCCTCTGGATAACCTCCAATTTTGGAGGCAAGTAAGGAAACTTCCCTACCAAAGCCAAACGACAGGAATAAGCCAACTTGACATTATGATTCTCTGAAAGGAAAATAATTGGGTTGTCACCTTTTTTCCCAGCCTTCCTTACAAATGATAAATCACCATCGCTTGGAAGGGACTAATGGAACTCATGGGAATACAGGAGTACTAGAAACCCTAAGCTTACTAACTCCACCTACAGTTACCTTGGCAAGGGACCGCTCCATGAAGCTCAAAAGTTCAAGCCACCTCCGGAAACACTACCAAAGATGCCATGAGTTGCAAAACCTAGTAGAGCCTCCAGCTTATTTTCTTCTATCAAAACCTTGCTGAAGGAAACTACGATGTTCTACTCGCATGTTTTGTCGAGGCTTGCTGGGAAGGAGCTGACGGGGTCGCACACCTCACCTCCTCCTATGGACGCTATCCGGATCCTTCCAGTACGCACGAGCCCGCCGAAGGAAACTACGACTGAGTTGAACTGCATTCGAGCCTTCTCGCCTCTGTTCCTTCTCGCACGTTCCTCCCGTCATTGGGTCTCCAGTACGCGGGATCTGATCTTGGCACTGTGCGAGAAGAGGGATATAGCGACTATCGTTACCGCAGGGCCGCTCCGTGCTCGCTCTTGGAAGTAACGGCAGGTCGCTCGATCGTCGAACTCGTGTCTGTCTTCGTAGCAACTAAGTCATCTTATCTTTGAGTTGTGCGACAATATCTCACAAGAACTTGGATCATCTCTTCTTTCCACAAGAATTTCATGACATCATAGCTGGAAAAAGACAAGATGCTTTTATCGAGCTATTGGTGTTAAAGATGGTAACACCGTCGTTATCTTCACCACCCAAGAAATGAAGATTTTATCCGATGATGTTAAGTTCACTCTAGTCGGGAAATTTCGATTCGGTCACCTAAAATGGATTTAGTCGAGAAAATTTTTTGAGAGTACGAGTCTCATTGGAGGTTGGAAGTTGAGAGTTTTGGATGCCGAGACACTTACTTATTAGATTCGGATGGAAGAAGATTATGCTAGAATCTTGCTCAACAATCCGTTCGATTACTTGAACCCATGAAGCTTATTAAATGGACTCCGACTTTGACTCATCTAAGCGAACCTCCTATCGTTCCTATGTGGTTCAAACTTTCGGGACTCCCATTTCATTTGTACAATCCACGCGCTTTGTACAACATTAGCCAAGCTCTCGGTACACCTCTCAGAGTTGATTCACCTACATTTGATAGGGTCTCGCCAGATGGTGCGGTGTTCGAGTAGAGAGGATTTCACTCTTCCGGATGTGGATCGTTTTTGGATTACGGATGGTCGGGATGGGTTTTGGCGAGGAGGTCGTGGTGGAGAACAAGCCTCTCTTTTGCCGACGATTGTAAAATGTTTGGGCACGTCGGGGACACTTGCTATGGATCGCATCCTCCCTCTAGGAAAAGGACTTCGGGCCTTTCGTCGTCGTTGGGACTTCCCAACGAAGAGTCGATGCTACCCCAGCTCGGGAGATTAATGTAGCGATCCGATGTTGACAACGTTTAAACTCACTGACAAGGCCGTAGAGGCGACTACGGTCACCTGCAGCAGCCTCTCCCATCGTGGTACAAACCGCCGTGTGGTTATGGAACCTCGACGGAGTTGCACCAATCGTCACCCCAGCGTGGCTATTGTGATTACTGAAGAAGTTGGAAGGGTGGACCTTCCTCCTGTGGTACAATCCGCCCAGGTGGTTATGAAACCTATCATTGCGGCAGTCTCTCCCACTGTGGATCAGACGGCTCACACTTCGGAGGATCAGTGGCAAGTGTATACCTCCAGGCGGAAGAAGGCGGGAGTACTTTTCTACTGGAAATCTTATGGATGACACCTTGGTATCTCGTCGACGATGGGGAATCACCTCAGAGACTTGATTATTGAATGCGCTTCAAGAACCCATGGAAGAGGAAGGCGCCGCGACCTCGTCCATCGAAAAATTTTAGTTGCGAGTTTATTTTAGTCCTACCTTTTATGCTTTTTATTTTATTTCTTTTTGTCTCTTATGAGTTGGGCTCCATCATGGGGCCTCTCTTACTACTTCGTTTTGTATCCCCTCTTTTATCTTAATGAAAATGACTCTAGTGCTTCTTGTTTTAATATATATATATATATATATATATAGTATTTTTCTTAGTTTTTGTTAAATGTGAAGTAAAGTCTAACTTGAATTATAATTTATGAAATATTAAAGTTTGAATTAAGGAAATTAATAAATAATTTGGTTAATTTAGATAAATATATGATTTTTTTTTAAGTATGAAAGACATACACATATTATTTAGTTCATTTTTATCTTGAAAGCTTTAAGTGGAGAAATAATCAGAAAGTTAAATTAGCATTAAACAATTAATATTAAAAAAATTATCATAATTATTGAATGAAATCAAAAAAAATAAAAAATAAGTAATAATAAGTCAAGTTATTATGAAACATAATGCTACCTATAAATATGAAATTAAGAAAGTAATGATTTTATGTAGCTATAGAAATTAATTTAATAAGATTTAGATGAAATAAAACATTAAGAAATAATGAGGGAAAATATTGGTAAATAGATTAAGTGAACTAAAATAGTTACAATTTTAGTATGAATGTAATAATAGAAATAAGTTAATTAGAATTTATAATAATTTACGAATTAAAATGATGAAAATTTAATGCTTAAATCCTATAAAATTAATTATTTAATGACTAAATAAATAAATAATTTTCTAATATTAAATAATGTGATAAAAAAATTTATTAATATAAATATATATGTTGCAGTAGGCATCAAAATTAGAGGAGATGATTTCTAAAGTACAGAAATCAAGAAACAAGTCATACGATATCAACTTGAGTTATCTTACTTCTAAGTTATAGCATTTTTGTCTGCTTCTGAACCAGTTGCGTAAATAGTTATTGATACTTGATTAATAAATTATAAGACTTTATTTTGATTCATCTGTACTTCAATATTTTTCGGTCATATTGATATGAATGCTTCAATTCTTTTAATATGATAAATTTTTATGCATTATTTATAAAATATCTTATAATGAATGATTGTATTATATAGTGATTAATGTGCATATTGAATATGATGGATTTCATTATCTTATAGTACTAGTAGGGGACTTTAAGGTATATGTGTACGTCAACTGTCTCTCCTGTGACAATTGTATATAAAATGATATTGATGTTTAAAAGATACAGTATAGCACAATGAATATTTTGAACTATCTTGAATGATCCATTCGAAAAAAAAGTAAACCGTCAAATACCTTTATACTAGTTTATGACTAGCATACATATTGTGCTGTTTTCATTATGTTATTGCAATTTAAAAGTTTGAATATTCACCTAGTTATTGTTAACTCAGTAGAATTTATACTAACTTTTTCATCTATAACCCTTGAGGTAAAAAATGGATGCAAGAAGAGATAACACGATCAATTGATTTTTTTTAGCTAATATAAATTATCTCCATTAGTCGTTCTTTCAAATTGTTTGATTATATACTATTAGTGTTAGAAAATAAAATTAGAATTTATATTTTTTTTGCTGATTGATTGTTTTAGTCTTGGAAATTCCAAGTCTCCGGACTGAATCATGATAGCATACTAATTCATGAATCAGGGACAAACCTCCCCATAAGCCATTTCTACATGCAATGATGATTTTGAAATATATCAACTACAGCAATGGGTTTGTTTGGAGTGGGACATTCCATCGGAGATGTTATCTGAGCTATGAGATTAATTGCGACGAAACCCTTAGTCTACTATGATCATCTTACAAATCAATGATATCCTGAAAACAAAACTAAAAATTTTTTTTTTCTAACAAGAAACATGGGTAATTGTTGGCAATCTTCTCTATTACCTCTAAGGCTCCTCAATTGCTAAATTATCCTTCCTAATCAATTAGGGTAAAGCGAAACTTATATGTATCTTTTTGAATTTATAAAAAGAACCTCTTGTACAACCATGTCTGAGAATGAAATTTGTTCTCTTTCTTAATGATTGGCCATGGTCTGTGTAAACTCTCAATTATTTTTGTCCATGTGGCTGGCTTAGGATTAGGTTTTGTTGGCTGCTGATTTTTTCTTTTGGTTTTTTGTATTGAAGGGTTTGTTGTTTATGTTTTTAATGGGTGGTAGTGTGACACCTATACCATATGTTCAGTGATGATTTATTGGTTTCTATTCAATATTAAATGTTTTCTGTTGCGTGTTTTTGACTTCTATTCATATAAGTATGTTTGCACAATATTCTGTGTTTTCTTGTAGAAGGATTTGAGCACTGCATTCCCTTGTAACGCTGTTTTGCATTATCATGTAGAAAGATTTTAGCACTTTACACTGTTGTAGCTAGGCCAGCACAATATAATAATTTAGTTGCTCTGAAGGATTCAAAATTGCTATTATGATGATGACGAAGCATGACTTTAAGATAGCTCTGTTTCTTAGGTCACTGATACAAATTTGAAAGTTGAAATAATCAATTATAGGTTACCAACTAACGAACTGAATGCTTATAGATAAATTATCTAAGGTCTATAATTATATTTTTTGATTCAGTAAGGTTTTAGATTCCACTTTTCATGTTATGTATGCATATTGGATGTATGATTCTTTTGTGTGGTATGAGTATGGCTACCCAATTCCGGGAAGTCATCTATTTGAATTGCCTCGAGTCCCATATCTTCTTAAGTAATCTTTTCCCCTTATTTGATTTTTTGTATATATGATTATTTGCTTGTTGCTATTCTTGATTTTGTTCAAATTTGGCATAACTAAAATTTTAAGTATGGCGCTAAAAATCATATTGATTCGTGTTTTTACACTGTTAAAATTTTTCATTTATTTCTTTGAATTTATTAGACTATTGTGTAATTATTTTGATTCAAATTCTTGTATTTTCTAGTTTGTATCTAAATCAAAAGCTTTGTTGTACTTCACCTGCTATTTCTAAATTTCTTTGCAATTTATATTTATTGTATCATTTCATTGCACTGGGAATCCTAAGGTTTTTTTTGTCCTGCATTAAATTGGTATCAACATTGGAGGGTTTTATTAATTCAATAACTTAGAAGCGGGACTTGATATTGGAGAAACTTGATGGATGACAAAGATGTCAAATCATTGAAAAATGAATTGGCTAAATTATTAACCAAGCAAAATTAAAAGTGTGATTACATTAATATGGTTAAAGCATTGTTGACCTCACTTTTCGTCGAGATTTAGTATTCCTCCTAGATTTAGGATTCTAGCCTCAGGAGCTTCCCCGACGATCCTAGATTCCTAGCAATGGGACCCACCTCGTTTTAGAGTGTCTGGAAACCACTTCGTTACTCTTTGAAATCTCGTACGAGATTCCGTACCGCTAGTCTATAGCCGGTCGAAATTGACGTCAGGAGTTCAAATTGAGTCCCTATAGGACCTCTGGATATTAGGACAGCCTCGTACACGTCTTACACACCTACACCATTCTGATCGATCGAGCTCGAGTTAAAATTTTGCGACGATACTAAATTTCGACGCAATTTCGACGCGATCGTCGACGAGGTTGCCCAGACGACCTCGGACGACGAAACGTCATCGCGCTGATGCGTCCGGAATGTCGATTTTACCTAAAATCGACATTCAATTTGCGACGATAGCACGCCGGGGACGAAACTTACGAGATGATTATAATTATTATATTAATAATAATAATATTTATATTATTATTGTTAATATATGTATTTATATATAATACATTTCCTAAGCCCTAATTCCCTCTCACGCGCGACTCGGCCTGTGCTCCCGCTCCTCTGATTCGCTCGGCTGACTCCGTCTCTCCCGCACGCACGCGAGAGAAGCTTCGACCGAGCTCTCCCTCGTCTCCTTCGCGGCAACAGGCGCTCCATCCTCTGCCGCGAGCCTTATCGCATCTTCCTCTCGATCCTATGAGTCTCCTCGAGCGGCACGAGGACAGGAGCACCGTCTCCTTCATACCTCTCCCCTCCCGATGCTTATCTGTCGCAGCTCATCTTCTGCCCTCTGCGGCATCTCTGCGGCATTCCTATCCCTGCGGCGTCTCGCGTGCGCAAGTGGCCCGAGCCTCTGCTGCTCATCTTTGCGGCATTTTCTCCCCCATTCTCTCGTGCCTTACCCGAGCCTACTCGACTCTACGGGTGAGTAGCGATCCTTCTTCTCCTTCTCCGCCTATATAAACCTCATTTTGGGATGAAATTAGGGGCCGGCCGAATTTCATCTTGGAGGGGAAGTGCTGGTACCTGAATCCTTGCTTTGTTTGTATGCTTTACATTGTCTGGTAACCTCCTTCCTCCCCTCTATTCTTCTCGGTTTGGCCCAGGGAGGCTGTATTTTGTGCCGCTGATTTGGTTCTCCTCGTTTATCGTTTCAGCTGGGAACCTACATGCCATGGAATGTTTTTTTTACTTGGTTGCTTAAATGATGATTCCTTGCTTTTCCCCATAGTGGCATGCTAGTAGGTTGTTATGTTTAATTTGAGGGGCTTTATTACATGAAGCATGTGTAGGAGTAGGGAATGTGGTATGACACTAGTTTCTTCCTTTGCTTTATTTGTTTAATATGGTGGAAGTATAGCATGACATTAGCTTCTCTTTTCTTTTATTTTCAAGCAAGTTGAGTTTTATGTAATATAATTTTGGGGCAGAATCAGCCTCTCTTGCTAGCATATGGGAAGATTGGGTTTAAATGTTCTAAACATCATTCTTTATAAAGAAAAATGCATGCTAGCAAGTGTTGGGAAGGAAATCCTATGTGTGTTCTTATTTAAAGCAAGTGCTAGTCTTTTACGTTTGATATATTAAAGGCATGTGTTTAAGGCAAGGGTTGGTCTCGTATGCAAGCATGTTAAGATAAATATTGAGATGTTCCTTGCTCACTTTAGCTTGATATGAAGCAGGGAAGGATTTACTTAGCTTTACATACATGTGAGGCTCACTTTCGCTCCTATCTCTTCCTTATCAAAAAGCATGTTGAGATGGATATTAGGATAGTTTCTTTGCTTACTTTGGTTTGGCATGAAGCATGGAAGGATTCATTTGGCTTTTTCAATATGCGTGTGGGGCTCGGCTTTTGCCTTTGTAACTTTTCTTTATAAAGAATGGCATGTTGGAAAGAAGTTTAGTTCAATTGGAGAAGCTTCATGCTTGTTCTTATATAAAACATATTGTGCCTGCATGTTTGGAAAGTTTGGAAACTTAATCTTTGGGCTTCTTGCATTCTAGCCTTCGTGAAGCATGATTAATTAATTTGAAAGATTTCCATGTTCATTCTATGCTCTTTCTTGCTAGCAAGCATATGGTAATTGAGCTTTTAAAGATATGTATGTGCTTCATTTTAATTGAGCTTTCAAGGAGAATTTGCTTCGACTTTTACATTGGATTTGGATTTAACTATGGTTGAAGTTGATTTTAGCCTCATATGGCTCGGGTTTTGTTAAGTCCTGTTATATTCGTTGTTCTGAATTTAAATCTGAGCTTAGTTTTGGCTTTATATGGCTCGGTTTTGTTGGAGTCTTGCTACATCTTTTGTTTTGAGCTTAATTCTAGCCGGATTTCGGCCCTGTGTGGCTCTATTTTCAATTAGTACTGCTGTACCCATGTTTTGATTCAAGGCGGAACTTATTCCCCAGCCCGACTATGGCTCGGGTTCGGGCTTGGCTCCCTTGGCTCTCTTTTGCTTTGGCTTTGAGTGGGGAATGCTGTGACTTGATTTTATGCTGGTTTCTAGCCCAACTATGGCTCGGGTTTAACTTTGTGTTGGAGCTGTTGTAGTTTGGAGTTGGGTTGATTTATTTGGCTCGGTCGGGTGCTTAATGGTGGCTCGGGTTTGATCTTATTTAGGCTCGGGTTGAAGCTTTGGTGCTCTCGGTTTTAATTTTGTGTTGGGAGGTCTGTTTCATCGGGGATTGGTCGTGAGCCTCATTATGATGATTTGGAGTTTAGGGAGGGCTTTACCTTCGTCTGCCCTTTGTTCTAGCTTGGCCGAACCCCATCAAGGCCTTCTCTTTTTATTTGATGGATGGATTGATTTGTGCTTGGCTTAACTTTAAGCATATGAGAATGGTGATATTACTTGCACACTTAGCTTAAATTCATTTCACTCGGTGGCTCGGCTCGATGGTGGAAATGGTGGTGTTTGGTAAGGTCCTTATTTGAGCCTCGAATATTTGGTGAGTTCTTTGCTTGCTTTGCTTGGTGAGTTTGGAGTTAGCTTGAAATGGTAGGGAGCTCGTACATTCACTTGCTTATGCATTTGTATCTCGGTGATTCTCCTACCGCCGTTGTGAGTTTGATCCGGAGTCTGAGAGTGGTCCTACGTGGGAAGAATTGTATTTCAAATGATAAAGAATTAGTTGAGGATCGGAGAGCTGGATTCTAGTATTAGTCTGGGGCTTTAGTCGGTTTTCTTCGAGTCACTTTTCTTTTCTTTACTTGACATTCCCCAGCGGAAACCTTTGTCACTCTTTCTTTGTTTTGTTCTGAGTGTGTTGGCTTGGAACATTTGTGTTGGTTTTGTTAATCTTGTCGGTCAACGCCAATACGCGCGGTGTGCTCGCCCAACACACCACACCTATTGGGGGTCCTTTTGTTGACCTCACTTTTCGTCGAGGTTTAGTATTCCTCCTAGATTTAGGATTCTAGCCTCAGGAGCTTCCCCGACTATCCTAGATTCCTAGCGATGAGACCCACCTCGTTTTAGAGTGTCTGGAAACCACTTCGTTACTCTTTGAAATCCTGTACGAGATTCCGTACCGCTAGTCTATAGCCGGTCGAAATTGACGTCAGGAGTTCAAATTGAGTCCCTATAGGACCTCTGGACATTAGGACAGCCTCGTGCACGTCTTACACACCTACACCATTCTGATCGATCGAGCTCGAGTTAAAATTTTGCGACGATACTAAATTTCGACGCAATTTTGACGCGATCGTCGACGAGGTTGCCCAGACGACCTCGGACGACGAAACGTACTGCGCCGATGCGTCCGGAATGTCGATTTTACCTAAAATTGACATTCAATTTGCGACGATAGCACGTCGGGGACGAAACTTACGAGATGATTATAATTATTATATTAACAATAATAATATTTATATTATTATTGTTAATATATGTATTTATATATAACACATTTCCTAAGCCCTAATTCCCTCTCACGCGCGACTCGGCCTGTGCTCCCGCTCCTCTGATTCGCTCGGTTGACTCCGTCTCTCCCGCACGCACGCGAGAGAAGCTTCGACCGAGCTCTCCCTCGTCTCCTTCGCGGCAACGAGCGCTCCATCCTCTGCCGCGAGCCTTATCGCATCTTCCTCTCGATCCTACGAGTCTCCTCGAGCGGCACGAGGACAGGAGCACCGTCTCCTCCATACCTCTCCCCTCCCGATGCTTATCTGTTGCAGCTCATCTTCTGCCCTCTGCGGCATCTCTGCGGCATTCCTATCCCTGCGGCGTCTCGCGTGCGCAAGTGGCCCGAGCCTCTCGTCGCTCATCTTTGCGGCATTTTCTCCCCCATTCTCTCGTGCCTTACCCGAGCCTACTCGACTCTACGGGTGAGTAGCGGTCCTTCTTCTCCTTCTCCGCCTATATAAACCTCATTTTGGGATGAAATTAAGGGCCGGCCGAATTTCATCTTGGAGGGGAAGTGCTGGTACCTGAATCCTTGCTTTGTTTGTATGCTTTACATTGTCTGGTAACCTCCTTCCTCCCCTCTATTCTTCTCGGTTTGGTCTGGGGAGGCTGTATTTTGTGCCGCTGATTTGGTTCTCCCTGTTTACTGTTTCAGCTGGGAACCTACATGCCATGGAATGTTTTTTTTACTTGGTTGCTTAAATGATGATTCCTTGCTTTTCCCCCATAGTGGCATGCTAGTAGGTTGTTATGTTTAATTTGAGGGGCTTTATTACATGAAGCATGTGTAGGAGTAGGGAATGTGGTATGACACTAGTTTCTTCCTTTGCTTTATTTGTTTAATATGGTGGAAGTATAGCATGACATTAGCTTCTCTTTTCTTTTATTTTCAAGCAAGTTGAGTTTTATGTAATATAATTTTGGGGCGAAATCAGCCTCTCTTGCTAGCATATGGGAAGATTGGGTTTAAATGTTCTAAACATCATTCTTTATAAAGAAAAATGCATGCTAGCAAGTGTTGGGAAGGAAATCCTATGTGTGTTCTTATTTAAAGCAAGTGCTAGTCTTTTACGTTTGATATATTAAAGGCATGTGTTTAAGGCAAGGGTTGGTCTCGTATGCAAGCATGTTAAGATAAATATTGAGATGTTCCTTGCTCACTTTAGCTTGATATGAAGCAGGGAAGGATTTACTTAGCTTTACATACATGTGAGGCTCACTTCTTGCTCCTATCTCTTCCTTATCAAAAAGCATGTCGAGATGGATATTATGATAGTTTCTTTGCTTACTTTGGTTTGGCATGAAGCATGGAAGGATTCATTTGGCTTTTTTCAATATGCGTGTGGGGCTCGGCTTTTGCCCTTTGTAACTTTTCTTTATAAAGAATGGCATGTTGGAAAGAAGCTTAGTTCAATTGGAGAAGCTTCATGCTTGTTCTTATATAAAACATATTGTGGCTCTATGTTTGGAAAGTTTGGAAACTTAATCTTTGGGCTTCTTGCATTCTAGCCTTCGTGAAGCATGATTAATTAATTTGAAAGATTTCCATGTTCATTCTATGCTCTTTCTTGCTAGCAAGCATATGGTAATTGAGCTTTTAAAGATATGTATGTGCTTCATTTTAATTGAGCTTTCAAGGAGAATTTGCTTCGACTTTACATTGGATTTGGATTTAACTATGGTGAAGTTGATTTTAGCCTCATATGGCTCGGGTTTTGTTAAGTCCTGTTATATTCGTTGTTCTAAATTTAAATCTGAGCTTAGTTTTGGCTTTATATGGCTCGATTTTGTTGAAGTCTTGCTACATCTTTTGTTTTGAGCTTAATTCTAGCCGGATTTAGGCCCTGTGTGGCTCGATTTTCAATTAGTACTCGTTGTACCCATGTTTTGATTCAAGGCGGAACTTATTCCCCGACTCGACTATGGCTCGGGTTCGGGCTTCGGCTCCTTGGCTCTCTTTTGCTTTGGCTTTGAGTGGGGAATGCCGTGACTTGATTTTATGTCGGTTTCTAGCTCAGCTATGGCTCGGGTTTAACTTTGTGTTGGAGCTATTGTAGTTTGGAGTTGGGTTGATTTATTTGGCTCGACTTGGGTGCTTAATGGTGGCTCGGGTTTGATCTTATTTAGGCTCGGGTTGAAGCTTTGGTGCTCTCGGTTTTAATTTTGTGTTGGGAGGTCTGTTTCATTGGGGATTGGTCGTGAGCCTCATTATGATGATTTGGAGTTTAGGGAGGGCTTTACCTTTGGTCGCCCCTTTGTTCTAGCTCGTCGAACCCCATCGAGGCCTTCTCTTTTTATTTGATGGATGGATTGATTTGTGCTTGGCTTAACTTTAAGCATATGAGAATGGTGATATTACTTACACACTTAGCTTAAATTCATTTCACTTGGTGGCTCGGCTCGATGGTGGAAATGGTGGTGTTTGGTAAGGTCCTTATTTGAGCCTCGAATATTTGGTGTGTTCTTTGCTTGCTTTGCTTGGTGAGTTTGGAGTTAGCTTGAAATGGTAGGGGAGCTCGTACATTCACTTGCTTATGCATTTGTATCTTGGTGATTCTCCTACCGTCGTTGTGAGTTTGATCCGGAGTCCGAGAGTGGTCCTACGTGGGAAGAATTGTATTTCAAATGATAAAGAATTAGTTGAGGATCGGAGGCTCGGATTCTAGTATTAGTTCGGGGCTTTAGTCGGTTTTCTTCGAGTCACTTTTCTTTTCTTTTCCAGTTTGATTTGTGGATTCTCGAACGATTTTCGAAGGTCATCTGCTTTTGATTCGATCCTATCCGAATGCAAGGATACCGTTTCGGGGACAATCCAATTGTGCCCAGTGAGAAAATGACGTCCTCGGGACCGATTCAAGGACCTCGGCCATGCTTTCAGCTGTTCGTTGTTACATGTTTTAGGGGCGAGTAGATTAATCTTCCTACCGTTGTGGTCTTTCCTGGGCTGGAGGTGGGTTAATCTCCTCTTCGTCCCCTCCTTATTGATTTACACGTGTTTTCCCGCTTCACTCGGAGTCGGTTTTGTTTTGTTTTGTTTTGGGGTGATGACGGCGATGATGCAAAAGGCACGCCAGTGATAGAGTAGAATGATATCCCATCCTACGACATCGGGACTCGCTCTAGGGCCCCGTGAACCGTAGGATGACGGTATCATTCACCGCTACATAGCGCAAGCGGGCACCCGTATCTTCTTAGGATTGTTAGCGATCCTTTACCCTACGAAATGATCGACTCGTGGACAATTATATTTTTCAAAATCTGATAAAAATACGATACTACATTTCACAACAAAAATATCTTTCCACCACAATCAAAAAAATTGATAAACTCTCTTTCGTATGTTCGAAATCCATATGCATGCTAAAAATATAAAATTCAAAACTACATTATAAAATTTGATCGTCCACTTGTTGATTATCGATCTTGGTGGGGAACACTCTCCGAGTTAGGTTTAGTTGGACACCTTCTCGTCGAGTAGCGGGCTTTATACACTCGTGTGACCGAAGTAGCCTTCGACGACCCTTCGAGCAGATCTACACGCTTCGAGCCTAGCCCCGACCCGAGTGCTTTGCGGTTTTCTTCGAGCTTTCATTTGATTTTTGATAGAGCACTCGTGGTCTTTTTAGGATTTTCTCGGAGTTTTGGTGACTTTTAATACTTTTCTCGAGCTTTCCGTTGTGTGTCGGTCACTTTGTTTTCGAGTTTTTCGACGACCTTTTATTTTGCTTGCTTGGCTTTCATGTAGCACACTTCGCTTGCTAGACGAAAGAAAATAACGGCCTCCTGAGTATACAGGTTTGTTTACATTTGCAGCGTGTTACCTTCTTTATACTCGCCATCGCATGCTATATCGTTTACTGTCACTTTTTATACTCGCCATCGTACGTTATATCTTGTTTAATGTTACTTTTTATACCTGCTACTCCTGTGCTATATACATATCCTGCTGTAAACTGTACAACACTTAAACATATTTGCATAGGTTGTTTAGGAGAACTCGACCATAGGGCCACCTGATTGAACATTTTGACTACACCTTAAAACTCAACCTCTTCACGACAAGGAGCTTCGAGCTAAGATGGCAAGCACGACCATCTTCAACAACAAAACACGTCTAATCAACTAAACCACTCCTAGTGATTAAACAACAAACCATAGTGATTTCGAGGTTGTTCAGCAGTGCGACGTAAATCCTCAACCTTTCTTGGGCCTTTGTATAGATATGTTGTACAATATAAGCCCCGACTCGTTTTAGGATTCCGAGGTTGTCGTTCGTTACGACCTAAATCCTCACATCTTCTAGGCTATTCGTGTGATCGTTTCACACGAATGTAGCCCTAATTAAATAAAATTGGCAGGATGAAACCTTTAAATAATATCTCCTAAATCAAAGCCAAATCATAGGATAACTGAAGCTCACCGAGGTTCGCCTCCGGATCTTCGACATCCCCAGCTTCTTCCTCCTTTGGATTCTACAATAAAATGTTCCAATTTTGAGCCAATCCCCTTTCACACCTCTTTGCCCGATACGTTGAAAAGTCCTATCCTTTTGACCTCCTTGAAGATAATATTTCATGATTTTTATCGAGAGTTTTCTTAAGTGATTTCGGTCATTTAAGATGTAATTAACTATAGGGCTCATCTTTATAGGAAGCATTTCGAACCAAATCTTGAAATAAACCCTATTTAATTCTTCATATTAAATAGTGAAGCTTTGTCGACAAATAAAATGGTTTACGCAGTCAAACGGACGTCATATATTTCTTAGTTTATTTAATCGAGCCTCACTCTCAAGTCTTGTGTTTGTCTTCCGGATAAATGCATGACTTGATTTAGTAGTACTTCTTTCATTTAAACTATGAAAAATATGGGGTCGGCTGATTCCTTCCTTTTCTGAAGGATCCTTCCGAAGCGGGCGACGGGATTTCGATTCCGGTGACCGACAGCTTCTTACGGGCTCTTCACGCACAAAACAACGCCGACAAGCATGATTAAAGAAAATTTAAAATCAATCAATTTTAAGCATATAATGTAACAACCCGTGCTTCTACCTATCGAGCTATTGTTTGTTTTTGCCTAATGGCTTCATAATTTTTTTCCAATGGTATAACTTTCCAGAATGTCACCCATCTTGTGAATGCTCATACAAGAGCATGCTTAAATATAAAGTTTCTGGTGAAATTCTAACCGTTACGACAAAATGTGCCTTAATGTTTAAGAATTCAGCTTCATTCTTTTTAAGTGGTTTGACAATCTCCCTTGTTTAAGTAATTGGCTTCCTCATTTTTGTTTTTAACCTAGAATCGTCCATTGGGTGGATAGGATTTTAAATGTGGCCCTATAGAGTTAAGAGGCGGCTCCCGTAGCATTGGATTTTGTTATGTATGACAGTTAGTTCCAGCATTATTTGCACTCGCTTGAAATATCACTTATCGAGATATTGTATGCTTTGGTTTAATTGCCTCTAGGTTTTGTCCCATTGGTATATTTTCTACATAGGGATGTAAACAAGCCAAACAAGTGCGAGCCCGCGCTCAACTTGTGTTCGACTAGTTAAGAAATTCCACTGTTCGTGTTCGATTCATTTATATTTTGAACACAAAAAATTTATTCGTAACAAAAAGTTTTTTTGATAACCCTAGTTGCACAACCGTAAAATGTTAAAGGTAGGGGCGAGATTTAATTCTTATTTTTATATTAAAAATCTTTCAAATATAATTTAGTATATTTTTATTCTATTTTTTTAATTAATAATGTTAATTGATTATAAATGTTTGTTGCATTGTAGACAATTTAATTATTTCGATTCGAACACGAATAAATAAATCATTGCTCGAGTTCAGCTCCTTTATATATCGAGCACAAAAAAATATTCGTGTTCGGCTTGTTTGCTTGGCAAATGAATCGAACACGAGGTTCTTAGTGAGCCGAACACGAACTATTTGCAAACAATGAGCCGTTTTGATAGCCCTATTTCCAGAAGGTCTCTCATTCTAAGAATGCTCATTTAACTTTTGAGTTTCTGATGAAATTTCAATTGTTTCACACTAAAGGTAGACTCGATGTTTAAGAGTTCAACTTCATTCTATTTAAAAGGTTTCACATATGAATTTGGAAATCTATCAATCATATTGATGAATTAATTCAATTGAGTGTTAATGCTGGTAAGAGTGGAACTAGTTAAGATGGACATTATAAGGCTCTTAATAATCATATAGAAATTTTAGCTATCAAAATAATGATGTATTTAATGACAATAAAAAAAGATAAAATTGAAGTTATAATTTTTTATGGTAAAATTGCTCTTGAAATTTTTATTGATTGGGCTATGAGTTTTTTAAATTTCTTTAAATGGTATATTATGTCTGATTAGTGGCAATTTTGATTCTCAATAAAATTTATTGGTCAATTAAAAATGTATGTGAGTATAGAGAAATAAATCTCAAGGTTAGGAAAATTTGTTCTTTTTTATGAATGCAATCTATTATCACTAGGGCTGAAATGAGAAAAAACCTATAAAGGTTACTTGATGAATTTATTTAATTGAAGCAATGGAATAAAATGATTAAGATATGAATAAAATTGAAGAATTGGCGTTATTGTCAGATTTTAAAATCACGCATCTTGGTTTAGGTTTGATTTGAGATCTTGTATGAAGAGATGGCAGTTCACCACATTCCATTATTTGAGCGCTGTGTAAATGCTAAAGTTTTCAATTTTTGAGGAGGTTACTAAATATGTTGGGAGTGCCTCATTTTAGTGTTCTGTTCAGATTTTAAAATCACGCATTTTGGTTTAGGTTTGATTTGAGATCTGTATGAAGAGATGGCAGTTCACCACATTCCATTATTTGAGCGTTGTCTGTAAATGCTAAACTTTTCTATTTTTGACAAGGTTACTAAATCTTTTGGGAGTGCCTCTTTTTATTTAAATGATAGAGTTGAGTTAGTTGCACCAACTGCATTGAAGGATAGTAACACAGCATTTAATGAGAACACTGAATGAAAATCTCCTACATCTAAATCCATGCATCTACAACTAGGCCTAGGATTTCCGTCTACATTTAGTCCTAGGATTTCTGCCAAATGATGTTTTATATGCCATTAAACTAGTCCTTACGCTAGTGAAAGTCTTAATAGAAACTTGCATATAAATGTAAAGGAAGTCAATTACTCAAATGTTTTCTATGAATTTGATGAGATGATTACTAATTTTTGAGGATTCTTTAGACAATTTTTTGAATGGTACTGGTTGAAAGATAATGATTTCACTATCTTATTCTAATCTTCAGGAAGAACTTTAAAATTATTTGTTGATAATGCGCGTTGCATGATGGTGTGTCTAAATTTGCTTTATGTAGCAGGAATTTGAAGTTTAAATGACTTCCCCCACCATAAGTTTAGGCTTTGTTTGGTTAGGCTTTTCCTTTAAAAAATCCTGCCAATAACTGTTTTTACAAAAGCTGTTTAAAGTTCGAGAAGTTACGGCTCAAATTAGCAAATAAATGGAGTTTTTTAAAGGGGTTTCTGAAAAAGCAAAATAACCAAACAACTCGTCAAATGAAGAAATGACTTTTACTGAAAAGGTAAGCAACATAAATGTTTCCTCAAACGAGCCCTTCGCTTGAGTTGATAATATTGCTATTTATGTGTCACAGAGTTTAATTTCTATACAATTAGGCTATCGTTATTGATAAAACTTGGAGCGATGTTTTCCTTTGCATGTTGCTTAAGTTATTTTGGGTGAAGAGTGCTACATTGTTAAAATTTACTTATTTTTAAAGATCTGATAATTATGCGTTTAAAGCTAATGTGAGAGTGGTTGTTTTAAATTCTATAGAACATAAGAATAAATCTAAATCTGTTGAAGAATCTAGTTCTCCAATTGAAGAAAAATAGCCCTTTCATATTCTGAAAATACAAGCATGTTAGAAAAAGGGCATGCATGAGGTGTGATTTATGCCTTACTAACTAGTAAGTTAAATGTTGTGCCTAACATTATGGCATTTGTCATGACGAGTTTCGTATTGGATTACCACCAAATATGGTTACACAAGTTGTCATTGATTAAATTCTTGGGTTTTGTGTCTGATTTTTCTTGCTATAGGAGGAAATCCAATTGAACATGCAGAGCTGATGAAACAAGTTGTTGATTTGCTTAAGATGGGATATATAGAGAGAGCTTTTGTTATCGTGCTGTCCCAACTTTGCTTACACTTAAGATAGAAGCGAGTTCTTGTACATATGTGGATTGCACTGTTATTAATAAAAGTATCATTAAATATAGATTTTATATATTTTAATGATATTTTTATTTACAGAAATACACTAGCATGATAAATTTCCCGACTCATCTATTTATCTAGCTTTTTTTATTCCTTGTTATTATTTATTTTTTAGGCAATTTGTTCATTGATTTTAAGTGATTATTGCAAGACAAATGAGGATAGTTTTGACAGAATGTTCCTATATCTGCAGGAAACTACTCCTAAACTGGGGACTCTGATGGGTGTTTTTGTCCCTTGTTTGCAAAGCATCCTGGGCATCATCTACTACATTCGTTTTTCTTGGTAATTTCTCTTCCATCTTGCACTCAGTGTTACTTTGTGAAAATGTTTAATACGTCTAGTTTTTCTCTCTTAGATACTTGGGCAAAATTTATTAGACTGTAAATTTTTAAGCTATATATTTACTACTAGACAATATTCTCATGGTGGCAACAGCTAATAAATACTGCCTTTAATGTATATAAGAACATAAAGTAGGTTTAGCGTTTATATTTTGTTCTTTTTTTATTTTTTTTCTGTTTAAGGCAAAATGCCATGTTTCACTATTCTTTTGTTACTCGTTTATAGGCATTGCTAGTGCTTTGTTTTGAATAGTTAACTGTGCAAGCCACTTCCAAGGACTATAATAGGCTGATGGTGATTGAAGGTGTTTCATTCTCACCAATGTGGCAGCAGGGACCTATGCCAACATAATGCTATTCTATAGCAAATGAGATTCATGAGGAAATTCACTTAACTTTTGGACTCCAAAATAGTATACCTAGTATACTTCATTTAGGGCTGTGTAGGATATTTGTGTAACCATTTTCAAACTTGCTTGTCATATTTGATTGCATGCCCTTGATAATCTCATGTTTTTGTTAGGGCTCTCAATTTCAAGTCATTAAAGAATTCTTATGCATAGCTAAAGGCTTTTAAATCTTTAATCCTTTAAGATAAAATAAAAATATTATACCTAGCAATCATTGAAGATTGGAAACTTGTATTATTAATAGTTAAACTTAAAGGTTGTTTCTAGAGTAGAGGTGTAAGTGAACCAAGCTGTGTCGAGCTCGACTCATCAATGAGCTCGCTAGTTGAGCTTATCGCGCCACGAACTTGAGCTCGAGCTTATTGAGTCGTGGCTCGTCGGCTTGCGAGCCAACTCAACTTGTCGAATCTAACCACGCTGATGCTTTCTCCAATGACTGCCATGACACTTCTCTTGCCCCATCATCGCTCACTTAGATGGCCTTCTCGGTGAGTTCCATGGCGATTTCATTCGAGTTCAATACATCTTTTAGTATTGCGAGCAGAGTTTGGTTCGACTCCATTTATACAATTGGAGTCACCCCCCATCTTTGATAAAACCTTGAAGTCTTTTTTTATTTCCTTTTATAATGAATTTTCTTTGAACTCTTCGTTGGGTTTGAGTCAATTATTTGATAGTGCTCGACACATAATTTTTTAGAGGCATTCACCATGACGTGGTGAAACATATCTTGGCATTTTGTAATACTACCTTTTTGTATGCAGGATTATGTTGTTAGTTGTGCTTTATTTTGCATTCATATCATTGAGGCCTTTGATGCATTAAGAGATGAGTATAGAATGTTATTTAATTTATGAAATAAATTAAGCATATTGTAAACAACTTAGATCATACTGCTTATGAGTAGAGGAAAATATGGGGAAAGATCAGGAGTGAGATTGACTTGAAAGGAAGGATCGAAATATTTTTTTTGCCAAAAGGAACTCTAAAATTTTAGATGAATCAATTTAGAAATTTTTGCAAAAGAATTTCGTGTAGTATTCGTTGCCCAATGAGCACATATAGTCTCCATCTCACAGGAGACTCTCACGTCCTCCAAACACCCTAAGATGACAATAGAAGTGCTTGATGATGTACCTCTTAGGGCATACTGTTATGGATATCATAGTGCCTCTCCTAGATTTCAAGGGGTTAGAAATGTCCTTTGAATAGGTTCTTTGCCCATCATAATAACGTGAGAAATCAGGAATCCTAAAGGTCATTTGTATCTTATAGATAATTGGGATCTTAGAGAGAAAATAAGGATAAATATCTAGAAGTTTTGGTTATTTTCCTTAGGATTATTATTCTAATGACGAGCATGATGAGCCAAACTAATTGCGTCTTGAAACATCATTGACCTTGTTTTAATGGATTTCATGGTGAAGATGATTAAAATAGAGTTAAAATGTTGATACTTGCACTGTTGATGGTATAACTTATCAGAACGTTTTTTTTTCTTGATTTGATAGTGTAATTCATGAGTATTAAGAATGTGCTATATGTACAAATATTAAATTGGCTGGTCTTTTTAAGAGCTTTTGACCAGGAATTTGGTGTGGAATAGATTAATTTGCAAAGGCATTCTATTAGAATTTTTAGAATTTTAGTTGTTAAGAAAGCTAAATTGAACAAATACTTATCTGTTTATTTTTAGTGTGTAATAATTTAATAGTTATTGAATTTGAGGCAAGCAAAATTGATTTGTTAGAAAATACTTCAATTATTTTAAGAATTGAATTTGTTGTATGATTTGGAAGAGGAAACATATGTATTAACATCAAAAAATTTTTAATTTTCTTTGCCTTGAAATTAAGATATTAGTATGACTTTTTGAACCAGGATTTCAGATAAAGCTTATTATAAAGACATTTATAGGGATCATATTTTATCAATATTTCTGTAATGACTTAACCTCATTAAGCATTTGAAGAATTGAAGAATGATCAAATGACATGGAGAAAGCCTTTTTAAATGCTAGCTTTACTTGTGAGTTTCACCAATAAAATCATCTAATACATGGAAGGGTCATCAGTAATCTATATTTTTAAATCCAAGCAATTTGAAACTTCCTCGAATTTGAAGTCACAGTTCTCCTTTTATGCAATTGGAGCCAAACGTTACAAAATTTTTATGCATACAACGGATGAAAAAGTGATCTTAAATATTTTATCGAATAGTGCCAAAATCCCCCCTTTATGTCCTTCCTATTGATTTAGAGCATCCTCTTATAAGGCACTTTCGGTAATTCAGCTGCCCAACTCAACATTATTTTTTCATCTTGATAGATTATGCCTGCCACAATCCTGCCACTACCCTTCTCATTAACCGTGTTCTCATATTCTTAGATGCAAATATTTTTTATATCACAAAGAATTTCTTCACTTTGATTGAAAAAATTTTATTGGGTCTCTCAAGCGTCGAGAGTATTCAGTCTTTCATGTCCGATGCTATTTTTTTATGTGTTTATTCTTTGGTTCTTCTTGATAGAGAACATGTACTTCTCAAATTATTGTTGGATGTAGAGTGTTTTAGGCTTTTCTCTAGGCATTTCACTTTTGTGAATGGCTTATAGGTACATATATATTACCATCTTTCTTTCATACCTTTGAGAAACCTTGTAGTACCTCTGTTTGGCTGCTTTCCCTCATCTTTGGGTCCATTATATCTAAAAATCAACATTATATTGTTTGGGTTCAATCTTTGACAAAACATTGAACGTGAATCATGCTACAACTGTACTCTCTTGACCATTTGTGGCCCATTTTTTTTGTTGAGATGGACATATTTGACTCTTTTGTTGGAAGATATGGATTATCTTTCCTCTGGCTATTGTCAAAAAATGAAATATGAAGTTTTGCTCTCTGACTATGTAAATTTTTTTGGTTATATGATGTTATCGATTACTTTTAGGGCCTACCAGGAATCTATGAAATTATCCTTGAAAATTCCATCTCTTGAGGTTAGCTCTTTTGATCACTATATGGACTCAAAAAATAATTGTGTTAAATACTCATGATCAATTATGGTCTTCTAGTTTCCTTGGTACTACTCCCTCTTCCATAGTACCTTGGGGTCTTCTCATAATTTGAATTTTACTTTGACATTTATCTCTTGAGTTAATACCTTTTTTGGCTATTGATACTTTTTTGGTTGGTAATTCCCACTTTGCTACTCCAATTATGGTAGTAGAGTCCTTTAATATACCTTAAATCATGCTTGGCTCAGACATTTGCCAAGCTATTGAGGTTCTTGTTACTAATTTTACTATTTCCTCTCCAGTTGATACTGCAACCATACTGATCAATGTTACATGAGATTATTTTGGAGTGGGGAGTTTTGCTGATTTTAGCTCAGTTCAAACTTGAAGGTTTTGTTAGAAAATTTGTTTATTTTATTGATAAAAGATTTCAACAAGTATTCTCTTGTAGAGGCACTAATCTGAAGGTCTTCCTCTACTCTTTCAGATATTTAAATAACTTCCTTGATGATTTTAGCATTCTGAACTCTGGTTGATTTATGAGCTGTCATGATCCACTTCTCCAGGATTTCATTGCTATTTTTTATTTAAATTAGATTGTCTGATGTTTTTTTCTTTTTTTTTGAGAGGGGGGGGGGTGCGTTGGTGTTGAATTCAGCCTGATATAACTTCTTTTTTATGTAGCAATTGCACTTAATGTGACTTTCTAGATGGAACTATCTCCATCTTTACTTTTTCCTTTTGCCAAGTCTCTGGCCATTTTTAAATTATTTGTAAGTGTTGATCAACTTTAATGTTTTATTTATTAATGTCAAAAATTGTTTTAACCACTTTATTCTTATCTTTAGGATTGTGGGTATGGGTGGCATCGGCGAATCACTTATGCTGGTTTCTTTCTGTGGTGCTTGCACGTTTTTTACATCTATATCATTAAGTGCAATTGCTACAAATGGGGCAATGAAGGTATTTTGATTTTTTTATTTTAATCTTATTTTTTATGAGTTAAACTTTACCATAATCATTATTAGGCCTATGGAAACTATGCGAACTCAGTTTTATAAAATTTTTGTCTCTCTTTATTCTTGTTGGCATTGGGTGTGTTGTTAACACAACGAATGATTTCACAGCTTCTTTTCTAATTGCCTGTGGCCCACCCCGTTTACTTCCTACTAAGTTTTTCTCCCTAGCTTGAATTGATACATCATTTGCTCTCTTTTATGTATCTTCAATCGTCAAGTCTAATTTTGTTTAAATATTCTATCTTCATGCTTTACACACACATGTTTCATTGCCTCTTTCATTCCATGTATAATCTGAGGTCAGATGGATGCATGTTGCAGCTACTTTGTTATATAAACTATTCTGGAAGAATTTCTCAAGCTGAGTTTGCTTTGTTAAAATCGTGACCACGATGCATTTTAGTGATGATAGGAATGATGATGGAATGAATTGCTCAATGTTAGTTGAGCAGATTTTAGATTGGTCATCCAGGATGCAACTTTTATTGGTAGGACATTTTTTCAGTTTTATTTTCAGTATCTTTGAAATTCAAAAATATATTACAAGCATTTTTATGTTGAGCAAATTGATACAATTGACTTCAAATATTGCGTTAGGATTTTTTTGATTGGAATGTTTTAACTATCTGATTTGTATTAATTTAAATGCTAGAGCTTTTATGTATGTTTAGGAAACTTTGAACTTTTTCAAGCTATCGGAGAAGTTAGCAGTTTAGAGTCTCCGCTACAATGTGTCAAAATCATATCACCCTAAGCTTGTATTACTTGATTCAGATTTCAGCCAAATAGATACTGGCTTTGAACATTTAATTCCGGAACTATGTGTTGAAAAATAGCTTTTAATTATTGTTAAAGAAATTTTTAGCTGCTTTATTATTTTTTTTTTGTGTGAAAAAACTTAAAGTTAAAGAATATATATAAAGGGATCATATTTGTAGGTGTGTGCATACATGAATCGCATTCATGAATTTATTATTACGGCGATGATGCAAGTTTTTATTAAAAATTGTGAAATGCTCTTTTATAATGGTTAAAGCTTTCTATATGCCTCAATTTTTACTGTTCTACTAATTCATATTTTTCTTAGGGTGGGGGGCCGTATTATCTTATTGGCCGAGCCCTTGGGCCAGAAGTTGGGGTCAGTATTGGTTTGTGTTTCTTTCTTGGGAATGCTGTTGCTGGAGCACTGTAAGTGTTTAATACCGTCTTAGATATTGTTCTATCCATTTTTCAATTTTCCGGTTGTTCCTGCACATCCAGAATTTTGATCAAACTAAATATTATTGCGGTTCATACATTAGCATGGCATTGCCTGCTGTTTTCTCGAGAAGTCATAAAATTAGAGTGAAGTGCATCACCAAGGCACTAAGGACAAATATATATTGCTTGGGATTCTGATACCTGTGTGATATTCAACTTAATGCCCTATTGCTACATGATGTATAATCCAAAGAAGAATTCTCCAATCTTACAGTGTTCTAGGATTTTATAATTCTTACTTCTAGTTGCGATTTGATTAATTATATATCTTTCGTGATATTCATTATTGAATTTTGAATAAAAATAAGATCAGTGTTCTGGACTGTTGCAATCCGTTTTCTGTTGTATATAAATCATATTAGAGTAACAGGTAGTTTAATATTTTGGATATTGTGCTATATACTGAAAAGTGGGCCTGAAAATCTTTAGATAAGAGAGTTCAAAAAAAATATGGACCAACGAGGGTAATTATAACATTATAAATGAAAAAGAGGATAAAAATTGTTAGATCATTGAACTTGCAAGTTTTGTTATTGTGGTGGAATCTGTGCAGATAAAAAAAATTTAAAAAGATTTAAGGAAAGGGATTCAGACCATGCTAGTAAATACCATTTTAAGATCATCATTATGGACAAGCTTTATTCAAACAGTTTTGATGTTACTAAATTAAAATTTTCAAATCATGATTATTTGATATTGATATATATATTAAGAACTTGCTCATATAGTTTGGTTATTTTTTTTTAAAAGTTAGTTATTAATCAAACTAGATAAAAAAATGGATGTTCGTATAAACATGGGCAAGATAACTCAAATGCTTCGGAAGAAGGGAATGATGGATAGAGGGAATCAATACTTGTCCAATATGCATTACTTGTTTTGGTTTATACACCTTAAGATATCTTATAAAACATAACACATAATACACGCTAAAAAATAACTTAGATTAGTTAGAAATTCTTAATGCCTCACAACCCAAATAGTTTGACTAATTCAAGCTATTGGTCCCCGTAATTGTCGTTTTGTCTAAATTAATTAGCTGTGGGTCACAATGAGACGCACCAATTAACTCATTCTCTGAGGCATTTGGCACCATAAATCATGCCCTCAACTTAGGCTAGAATTTGCTCTTGGACTTGACACCAAGGGGTGACACTGAAGCATGCCAACTTCAGCCCTTAGAAATAATATAAAGAAAGTAACAATATCCACATCTGCATCTCACATTAATTTAAATTTCTTTTAATGTTTCCTGCAAAAATTTAAGGTTGCTTTTATACACATGGGGCTCACTTACAATGCAATTAAAAGGTTTAAAATAACTTTGCAAGGCTCGCTTGGTGCAATCCGATAGTTTTTTATACTCGTTAGGTCTCCAAGTGATGGTCGCCATACCTAATGCCTACGCATAGCCATCAGCGTGCTCCTTATCTTGTTGTCTTCGGCACTATCCTGTCCAACCAACATTCTTAGTGAGCATTTGTGAGAAATACTCCGTGGAAGGTATATGAAACAATAAGCATAAATAAATTAAAAAAAAGGAAAATAGAGATAACTGAAAACTTCCTATTTAAAAATGAAATATGGCAAAATTATGGCCATTAGTATAAAATAGATATTGTGGTAAATAGTGTCCTAGAGGTGAACGTAATTAGAGTTGTTGGCATTATGATAGCTTTAACATGGTTGTCTTGGGGCAATCCGATAGTTTTTATACTCCCTGGCAATGATCACCCTACCCAAGGCATGCCCATAGCCATCAATTTGATCCTTATTTAGTTCTCTTTAAAACTATCTGATATCGGAGTTAACCCAAACCACTATAGAAATATGAATATTATTTCTGAAAATCCAATGAGTTATAGAGAACGACTCTAAGCAATAGAAAATTAACAACACGTTTACAAAAGACACTGTCAAGGCTAGGACAACGATGGTGGGCTGCGAGTGGATGGAGTGATGTTGGGTAGCTGTGTTTGGGGTAGAAAAGGCTGATGGGAAGAGGGCTGGGCTGTTGTTGGAGGTCGCGGTGGGGAGAAAGGGAGGGATGAGTGCTTGACTGATGTGGAGTCTCACAGATAGAACGTTATGGTTAATAGCAGGAAGATAGCAGGTTGAGGAGGTGGAGTTGATGGGGGAGTTACAGTAGAATATGGAGGGGGAATAGTTGGAGTGTGAGTAGCGGTAGGAGGGTAACAGGCTGGTGCAGCTATAGGTTCACGACAGTAGATGGAGAGGGAGGAGGGGTGCGACAAGCAGGGAAGGAGCTATGGGTGGTTGTATGGCTGCAGGTGGGAAGGCAGGAGGGGTGTGACCAACAGGGATGGATTTTTGGTGGTGGGATGGATAGGAAGAGTTTAGCGGCTAGGAAACTGGGGTGGTGGACTGCAGAGGGAATGTTGGGGAAGATAAGTATCCCCACGGGATCGACTTACGGCTAGAGGACCCCTTGAACATTTGGAGAAGATCGCCGCCTTGGGCAAGTTACAGCCGGAGCACTTTACCGCCTTCAGATACAACCTTAGAAGGAAAAACAGTCCAGACGGTTGGCTTGGATAGAAATCTGAATTTTGGAAGACAAAATTGAACCGTAATTCAATACAACATATCTATAAACAATATTAGTAGTTAGCATAGGAAGGAATTAGAATAGTGATAGAATAGGAAAAAGGTGTTGTAGTACTGTAGCAACAATACTGCGTCCCGGTAAGCGTTCGTCGCTATCATGTTCACCCAACATTCTTAACTAGCAATTGCGGGAAATTCGAAGTGGAAGATATATGAAACAATAAGCATTAAAAAATTTTTAGAAAAAGAAAATAGAGAGAATTGAAAACTTACTATTAAAAAATGAAATATGGCAAAATTAGGGCCATTAGTCTCAATTAGGTATTGTGGTAAATAGTGTCCTAGAGGTGAAAAGTATTAGATCTGTTGGCATTATGATGGCATCAAGATGGTTCTCTTGGGGCCATTGGGTCTACCTCCTTCCCCAGTTAGAAAGTTCTCTTCCTTCTATTGTTGACAGTTATCATTCCAGGAGAATACCAATCCTGGAGGATGTTTTTGCTTAGATTCAATTGACCTGCTACAGTATATTTCATCACATTTTATTAAGCTAACATCATTTTCCATATCACACAAATATTGTTTGTTCATACATTTCATGCATGCAATTGATAAGTAGTTGATCATGCCATTATGGCGTTAACAGAAGCATTAGAAGATAACTATCAAAGTTGACACTAAATGAAATAAGTAGTTTACGGTTCATAGTTCTTGCTTTAAATTTAAGCTTGAAAGTTTGATTTTGATCAGTTGCTTTGAGCCATCATTCTTCACAACAATAAAGTGGTGGCCTAGAGGCATCATATTCTCTACACTCATGTTCGGTAGGTAGAGTCATACTATTCTAATATTTACAACAATCCAAAATGCCATCTTAACAATGAAGATCCATTAAATAACTTCCAATTCACATATTACTCACATATTTAAAATCAAGCTCTATACTCTAATATTATTAGAAATTTTATAAAAAGGAAATTTACATACATACTACATAATTCTTATTTATTTACATATCTAACACCTAAAGTTTGATATTTACACTTATAAATTTTTTTTTCATAGACCCATGCATGAAAATATGTATTTTACTTTTAAAACGTTAATAATGATGTTATTTTGATATTAACAAGATAAACTTCCAAACAAATTAGGGTAGGAATCATAACAAGATAATAATTCTGATACATAAAAAGATGAACACCTACAATTTGAGAGGTAGGTGAACCTAATTCCTAAGAATCAAGACAACAATCATCCTAATTGTAACATATTAAGCCATATTTATCTCAAACAATAATAACTAAACACTGACAAAATTATCCCTTTTAGCCTTGCACCTAAAATAATTTTCATATTATTTGGCGGGCTCAATATGGCGGAAATCGTCGTCGGTGTTGGTTTAATATTACTCCCCTTCTAATAAGACACTCTACTCAAGGTGGAAAAGAGGAAACTGTTGTTGAATCAAGTTATATGACTACCATGTGGTTTCATAGTTGGAAACTTTTTTCATTTAATCCGCACTTCTTTTCGACATATCGATTCCTGATGCACCCCATTTAACTCCAGTAGTTCAAAGAGAACTTCCATATTCTCTAACAAGGTAGGGGGAAGAGAAGAAGAGGGTAAATTATCGTTAATATCATCTCTCAGTTGCGATTCGTGGAACACTGGATAACGTGTCGATGAAGGTGACCATTTCTAAAGATAAGCGCCTAAGAATAAAAAATAGTATGGGGAGAACTTCTCATTCTTGCATCTGAACAATGTCTTCTCTCGATAGGGTCTGAGTTTTAGATACATCCTATCTCCAATCACAAATTGCACATCCTATCGATGTTTGTTGGCTTGTTTTTTCCTAAGTTGTTGCGCATTCAATAAATGTCCCTTCAATTCCGCCAACATCTTGCCCTCTCTTCCAAGCACTAATCCTCCAGAGACACCGACTTAGTACTTTATCCATAATGCAACTAATGAGGTGTTTTGTGGCCATATTATATTTTATAAGGGGTGGTCTGAGAAGTTATATGATACAGTGTGTTGTACCAATACTCTGCCTAGGGTAGCCTTTTAGCTCACCGATCAGGTGATTCAGATACAAAGCTACACAAATAGATCTCCACGCTCCAATTAACAACTTCTGACTGTTTATCCGTTTGTAGGTGGTATGTTGTACTTTTCTTCAGTACAGTCATATGCTTTATAAATATCTCCCTCAAAAAATGACCCAAGGCACTACAAAAAATGCCTGATTAGCATCAGACTTTCGACGCTAAGCCCGATTAGTGTCGAAATATTGACGTTAAAACGGGGTATTTTTAATTGATTTTGCATCGACATTTGCGTTTGATTTTTATTTACGTCGGAATTAGCATCTCAAGATTTTGTTGCTTTGAATTTTCGTTGGAAAAACATACGATGCAAGTTTAAAAACGTATTAGCATCCAAATAATGTCGACTCTAATTAGCGTCGGACGTGGTCGATGCTAATTAGCGTCTATTAATGTTGATGCTAATTATCGTCAACCATGTCCGACGCTAATTACAGTCGACATTATTTGGACGTTAACTTACACATAACGTTGAATTAGCGACAGTATGTATCGAATTATTTTTGTATCTATTAGCGTTGGAATATTTCAACGCAAGCCTTCAAGAAAAAATAATACAACATAACAATTAGATATCTACATACCTGCATAGAACAAACACAAGTAACATAATAAGACATTATTTAATCACCAAAACTGATAAAGGAAATCACCAACATATCTAACTCCTAAAATTCAAGACGACAAGCACATGCCCAATTCTTAATCATGTTAAGCCTTTTTTATCCTAACTAGTAATAACTAACAAATGACTAAATGCGTTTTTTGCTTTCTATCTAAAATAACTCATCAAATTATTGGCAGGCTCAGCATGGCTGAAAGCGTCGTCAATGTCGGTCTAATATATTTTTTTGATGAGATGTTAAAAGTTTGAGTGTTCTAAATGTAATTATAAAAGTGTTAAGTGTTAGATTTGTAAATACATAAGAACTGTGTAGTGTGTATGAAAATGCCCTTTTATAAAGTAAGTTATATTTTTCTTGATAACTACTTTTAGTTTTTTCCTCTTTTATACAATTCGGGGCATGTTTGGGGTAGCTTATTTTGTGCGGTGGTGTTTTGAAAACGTACCAAGCCTGTCTAGGTAAACTGCGTTTTGGTAGCTTATGCGTTTTCGAAATGCTGAAAATTGTGTTTTCACACACCGCACCTATCTAAGTGCGGTGGCAGCTTTCTAGCTTTTCAAAAAAAGAAAAATTATAATAGCCACCGCACCTAGCATATAAGCAGATTATTTTTAATCAGCTTATCAGCAGATTATTTAATAAGTTCCAGCTACCCCAACAGACCCTCCATTTATATGCGCTTTTTTATACTAAGTATTTAAATTACGTTTTGAGTTATATAAAGCTTAGTAAATAATTACAATTCTACACCATATTAATTTTTTGTGTATATGCTCTAATATGCATTTAGATCAAATTAATTAAACATTAACATTTTATTTCATCAAAAAATATTTTAAATATTGACAATTACGTTTCATTTAAGAATTTATTTTGGGAGCATCTAAAATATTATACCATTTAAGATACGTGTAATTCCACTTCCTTTTTCAAATTCTTTTTAAATTTTAGGCAGTTGTGTATAATAGTATCCTCAACTAGTACCATAAGAGGTGGCTCATTTGATGACTCATTCATTATTTTATTTGATTATCATTCTATTTCTTTCAATCATTTGAAACATATATAAAATTTCATGTAAATTCAATTCATAAAATATTATTAAAAGTTTATTATAACACTTCATGTTTACAGTGAGATATAAATTTTTAATTAATTTTATCAATTAATGTCTTCATCTGAACATTTCAAACATGGTCCTAGTTGAAATAATGTAAGTCAAATATTGTATTTAAATTTAAAAGAGCCATAGATAATGCAATGTAGGAATGCAATTACTCATTTTAATCTTTAGATGATTCTTTTTGTTGCTTAATTTCCAGCCTCCACTTTCCCTAGCTTAATATTTATTTACATTTATTTTATTTAAGTATAATGTTTACAATTTAATATTGTATTATATTCCAAAGTAATTGACTATGTTTAATTTGCTGAATTTATATTCCTTTAAACTTGCTAATTTTGGAACTTAATATTTCTAAATTAATTCCATAACTTAAAAGGTATAATATTTAGTTTATATTATTTCTAATTTAATCTATCATTGTCCTTCATTCAAATCCCTGAAATATTTTTTAAAATATAAATTACTCTATGGTTTAAATATTTACCAAAATAGAATACATAAATATCATACTTGAATTTTTTTCCTTCGTTTAGTAAAATCAATTATGCCTTTATATCTTTTTTATTTTTGTACTATTAAGCTTTTAATTTTTGACATTATTAAAATATATATATTATTAATACTTAATAAATTTTAAATTAAAATAAATATTTTTGAATTTAAAATAAATGCTAACCTTTTATTTGACTTCTTGGTTTTGGCTCTGCTTGCAAGACCCAACTACGTGCACGAAAAGCACTAACTCAACTCTACTCTCGCCCGAACCCGCACTCGCACTTTGTTGATGGCTAGTGTCTTGCTTGATTGCCCGCCCTTTGTTGATGTCTAGGGTCCTTTCACTTACTTGATTGTCGGTTCTGCCATGCCATCATTCCACCTCACAAAGCTCATCTATCTATCTCCTGTTTGAACCCACACGACATTGATCGTCGCTCAGCCTTCACTGTTCTGGCACGCATTGTCCATCAGCCATTGGCTTCATTTCTCTTGTGCATTGCTCATCTCTGTACTTCACGGTGTTCATCTCTCTTTCAAATAGTGCTCGCTCATTAGGGTCAGTTTATTCATTTATCAATTAATGTCTTCATATGAACATTTCAAACATGGTCCTAGTTGAAATAATGTAAGTCAAATATTGTATTTAAATTTAAAAGAGCCATAGATAATGCAATGTAGGAATGCAATTACTCATTTTAATCTTTAGATGATTCTTTTTGTTGCTTAATTTCCAGCCTCCACTTTCCCTAGCTTAATACTTATTTACATTTATTTTATTTAAGTATAATGTTTACAATTTAATATTGTATTATATTCCAAAGTAATTGACTATGTTTAATTTGCTGAATTTATATTCCTTTAAACTTGCTAATTTTGGAACTTAATATTTCTAAATTAATTCCATAACTTAAAAGGTATAATATTTAGTTTATATTATTTCTAATTTAATCTATCATTGTCCTTCATTCAAAACCCTGAAATATTTTTTAAAATATAAATTACTCTATGGTTTAAATATTTACCAAAATAAAATACATAAATATCATACTTGAATTTTTTTCCTTCGTTTAGTAAAATCAATTATGCCTTTATATCTTTTTTATTTTTGTACTATTAAGCTTTTAATTTTTGACATTATTAAAATATATATATTATTAATACTTAATAAATTTTAAATTAAAATAAATATTTTTGAATTTAAAATAAATGCTAACCTTTTATTTGACTTCTTGGTTTTGGCTCGCTTGCAAGACCCAACTACGTGCACGAAAAGCACTAACTCAACTCTACTCTCGCCCGAACCCGCACTCGCACTTTGTTGATGGCTAGTGTCTTGCTTGATTGCCCGCCCTTTGTTGATGTCTAGGGTCCTTTCACTTACTTGATTGTCGGTTCTGCCATGCCATCATTCCACCTCACAAAGCTCATCTATCTATCTCCTCGTTTGAACCCACACGACATTGATCGTCGCTCGGCCTTCACTGTTCTGGCACGCATTGTCCATCAGCCATTGGCTTCATTTCTCTTGTGCATAGCTCATCTCTGTACTTCACGGTGTTCATCTCTCTTTCAAATAGTGCTCGCTCATTAGGGTCAGTTTATTCATTTGTGTCCGATGAGTCTCTTTTCATCCATTTTGATTAGCACATCTGACAAGTTAGTTCCTCTGAATTGAAGGAGCTGGTTCAAAAAATCTTTGCTGTTGTTGATTGATTATTACAATTTCTGCTAACTCTAATTAATACGCCGAAGAGCAATTGGAACACACACTATAAAGCAAGCCTTTGACTTGATTTTTCCTATCGAGTTAACAAGATACTCATGCCTTCAAGGAGCTTGACTTGATGTTCTAGTCTCATCAGGTGGTGGATCAGTCATCGATTCATCGAAGCGTTGAGCATTATTTTAAATTTTTGTCTAGCATAATCCTAAAGTGGTCTCTCTCTCTATCTCTCTCTCGCGCGCGTCAATGTGTGCCCATTCATCTAGTCAAGCTAAAATTATTATGTTTTTTGAGTTTTTGGGTACTTATACAATTTGTTTTGTTGTACATTCAACGTAATAAAAACATATCTAAAGTAAATGAACCTAGATTCATTCGACCATGATGATTCTACATTATTTTACCCTGGTTGAATGAAATGCTTCTTTGAATAGTTGAAAGGTGTTGTCATTGCAAAGTTGGATGTAGATTTCCATCATAGATATCTTGAACAGCAATAGCACTGGTAATTTTCTCTTGCGTAAAGATCCGGGGCTTCAAGTCATGACTTTGATTTATATCATGATTCATTTTAATTATTTGGGAAGAATCCCGTAAAAGACTGTGGCCGGTGATAATATGAAATCAATTTATAAGTTTGGAACCAAGTATTTGCAGTAGAGTCTAAGGGCTGATTTGGTTCGATTACAGACTTTACAGAACTGAATGCAATTTATTGCTTTATGGAAGCAGTTATGGGAAATTCATTATCTGTTTAGTTCAGTATATGGGAAAACATTGCAGGCAGAAAAATGACCGGATCGCCTCGTTTATTAAAACTGTTTTAAAATTTTGATATATTTATATAGTATACGATATTTGCGAAATGAAATTTTTTAAAAAATTTTATATTTTAAATATACAAACTAATAAATTTAAATTATATTTTTTAATTTTTATATTTTAAATATATATTTACTAGCTTTTATTATATCTAGATTATATAGTAAATTATTGTTTCGATGCGATAATTCACTATATAGATGAAATTATTTAAGTATATTAACAAAATATTTACATGTTTTATTATAACTTAATTTAATATATTAATAAAATATTTACGAGCTTTATTGTATCTAAATTATATAGTGAATTATTGCTTGATGCAATAATTCACTATATAAATGAAATTATTTAAGTATATTAATAAAATATTTACGAGCTTTATTATATCTTAATTTAATTTAATAATAAAATATTTACGAGCTTGATTATATCATATTTTTAATAAAATATATATTTGGAAATTTTTATTTTTTAAATAGATTGTTCGAATTAATAAAACATTTAAGCAACATTAAAAAATATGTAACTAAATAATATATCTACATATTTTAAAAGTATTAAAATTTTTTAATCTATAAAAGTATTCTTTTAGTTTCATATTGTTTAAGTATCTATATATATTAAGAGCATTAAAAATTTTTTATTTTTAAATCATATGTCTACACAAGATCCGAAACGAAAACACATCGAGAGAACGATTGCATATCTCAAAAAGTCATAGAGTTTACAAAGAAACATATAATTCTCTCAAGACGCGTAGTAGCGACAGTAGAGTGAAAAAAAGCTATATGACTATTCCAACAACAACCAACAATATAATAATGTTCACTTTAGTTTTGAGATCTCGTAACTCCCGTGTCACTCCGTCTTCCGTCGTGGTCGTACACTCCCAACGATCGGATTCACGAGAATCGCAGAACTATCTGCCCATCGGAAGAAACCGCACTCGCTCCGGAATGTTCGAGGACGAGCATAAACTTTCTGCGAAAGTTATGCGTATTGTCGTGATGCTAAAAGAGATGTCTGCAGCCACATGATGACATAGAATCGGTGAGAGGTAGCAATGACGTCTTTGGAGCTCATGTTCACTGAAATGTAAGCACATACGCGAGCTTAATTAATTTGAGTATCAAATGATCAAACAAAATGAAAATAATCAAGCTAGAGTGTAGAATTGTAAATAATGTGAAGTAAAGTGCTCAACAAGAGTGTAAAAGACATACATTCAGACTGCTCAACAAAATAGTGGAGCACTGCACTACAAATATTCATATCAACAAAACTGCACTGCACTACAAAACTGCACTGCACTACAAAATATTCCCAAACTCCATCTGCATCATATCTGACTTGCACTAAACTCGTACTGCAAATACACACGAATTGAATGGTATGTATTTGCACTTGCATCGCTACTGCAAATACACACAAATACACACAAAAACCGCACTGCATCGCACTCCCGTGACTTTAGTATCTCAGCTTGTTAAAAGAATCAAATAATGTTTAGGATGAACTCATCAAATTTTTCGAAAAGGTAAGCCTGAAGCTTTCCAAACCATTATGAATCAAGAATCGAAAAAGAATTTCAAGGTTGTCAGCAAATCATGCGTGAAGTTTTCCAAATCCCAGTCTTTCAAGCTCATCAAATAAAATGACGTAGCCTACCGAATACATACCTGAATTTCAAGCTCGACAAATATACACCATGCCTTCCGAATACATATCACAACATAAACAATAGCAAAATTTGATTATGAACCCAAAACAAAGTATAGAATGGTATAGAATCATGTATAAAACAATAATTGTAATAGAAATTGAAACAGTTACTCAAATTGAATCTGAGCAAATCATGCCTAGTGAAGTTAATGAATCTACTGAAATTTTCTTGATTCAAGAGCTGAATAAGTAAGAAATGTTTTAGGCAAATCATGCCTAGTGAGAATCATGCCTTCTCCAAAACCATCAAAGAAAGCCAACCAAAATATAGTTTTAGGCATGCTAAATTAATGTCTCAATTGCATGAATCACATTTTTTTCTAAAACAGATGCCAAAACTGTTTAATTTCTTCCAAAATAGTACTCAAAACAACCTTAAAACATATGCTTAAATTACTCCAAAACAGTAAGAAAACCTTCCAAATCAGCTAACAAGCAGTATGTAAAGCCCTCAAGATAAGCTAGAGAAGATGAAATTTAAAACCTCTGAAATGACGGGCAAACCAACCCTGTGAGAGGCATTTTAAACCTTTCCAAATAGCATCCAAATCAGCCCATAAATTGCCCCAAATCAATAAGAAAAGTCATTCAAAATTAACATTTAGCTCTCTCCAAAACAATAAAATGACCTTAAGAAATTATTTGCTTCCTTTAATGGTCCCAAATAAGTGGGTCGCGATAAGAACATCTGTTTGGCATAAAGCACCAAAGCCTTGCTATTGATCATATGGGTTATTGTTGTAAAATTGCTGTAGAAAGAGCAAGAAAGGGGCCCAAAGCCTTCTCCAAAACAATAAAATGACCTTAAGAAATTATTTTCACAAAAGCAAAGCACCAAAGCTCCTCAAATCTTTGCAAATTGCACATGTAATATTTCAGATTTTTACAAAAATGAAGCACCAAAGCCTTGCAATCTTTGTAAATTGCACATGAAAAATTTCCAAAGTAAAGCACCAAAATTTTCGGATTTTCGAAAATAACACATAAAATTTTTCAGGTTTCCAAAGGTAAAGCAGTAAAGAAAAATCTCCAGCTCGCATGAATGAATTCCCAGTAAATGCTATGAATGAAAAATCTCAAATCTCCCAAAAGAATCAAGAACCCTTAGGCTATTCCTACTTCTTCACCTCAGAAATTTTCTCAAGGAAAAAAAAATGCCAGTAGAAGCCTATGAAATAGTCGATCCATATGTCATAAACTAGGTATTGATTTAAGTAACGAATCGCGAGCGAAAGCGAAGAAGTAAGGAGTAGAAGAACAAGAGGAAGCGGAGAGGGACTCGGGAGAGAAGGATCGTTACCTTCGATTCGCGATTCGCTGTCGGTCGAGGGAAGACGAGCAGATTAGGGATCCAGAGAGTGGCGAAGCGATGCGAGGGCAGCGAGAGAAAAATGCCCTTCGAAGCGGAGTCGAAAGTCGTGACCGCGGGGGTTATCCCGCGGTCGGCTTTGAGACGACTTAGCGTCACAGTGCCGCGAATCCGCGCCATATTCCTCCGCTTCCGCTGGACTTCGCGTCCGTTCGCCGCGCCGCACGCTCCAACGCGCCAACCGAACAGGGCCTAAGTAACATCATCCTGATAATCTCAATTCAGTGGTGAATTTAAAAATATCCATATGTTATGCTACTGTGAGCATCTATATTATAGTCTAACTGTGAAAATAATGGAAATATTAAGTTAACCTTTGACGGGACCTTTGATAGGATGGGCTAAAATACATAAAGTTAGGGAATAGCTTGTATCTCCATTTTTAAAGGTTGAGCGACAGCACTAGTAGACTCAAACTTGGGGGCATCTCAAGTTTTTTAGTAGGCTTTTGATTGAAACTTTTAGTCGAGAAGAACCTTATCCTGTGTATTAATATCTTTTTATATATTAAATCATTTCATTAAATACATAAGATACACTTGAATAGCATCATAGATATAATTTTTTAAAAAGTCTAATGTACCAGACATTATCTCAGATCAGTTTAGTCATGATACCTTTTTGTAGCTTTCCTCCACATGGATTATGACACCCTTGTCAAGGACTCCTCGGACTCACAACAAAATTGTGCATACACAAAGTCCATAGACGCCTCTCAATGTCATTGCTAATCTGCAACAACACCCAGCTTAGTAGATCCCCTACCCCTTTGTTCACCTGCTTGCTTGAGACCTCTTTCCTATACACAAATGCAGCTCTTTGCACTTGTCTTGCACACGCCTCCCATTGCCGCTGACTTGAGCTTTCGATCTTCTGCCTTTTTGCCTTCATCTCCTAACCATTTGAGTGATGTGACTTTGCAAACACGTTTCATTCTTTTATCACACAAATCCAGCGTCAGAAGCGTCTGCTAATTGCCAAGCGATTCATACTCAAACTGATCTCCACGTCATATTCTAGCATGACATTGTCTCCGGTTCCGAAATGCATCACACATGAAATTAGCATTTGCAATATATGTAACTGGAAATTTGACTCGTATTACTTCACAATATCTATTTTAATAAATTAGAGAATAGTATGAACTTTTATGTGGAGTCTAAGTGTTCTATTAACTTTTTAAGAAAAGGACCAATTAATTTTTGGCAAGCCTACAAATTAATGTCCAACTTGCTGAGAACTTGCCTAGACTGTTAGGAAGCTGTAGCATCATCAAAATATAAGCAACTTATAAGGCATTATTTTTGTGCTGGTTTTGTTAGGCTTTTGTTCCATAAATCACCTTTTTGTCGATTATGAAATCCTCATAGAACAATTGGTAATTCTTATTGCTTGACATGGGGCCATGTGTTGTTGCTCTTTTTAGTTATGTGCTCGGAGCTGTGGAAACATTCTTAGATGCTGTGCCAAGTGCTGGATTTTTCAGAGGTAAACTCATTTTAAATCCGTTCCTCTAATTCTGCTGTGCTAATTATTGGAGTTCCAGTATATGTAGCCTTTATATGATCACTTTTATTTAACAATACCAAACAATTCTGCTAACTTGATGTGTGACACATTGATGCTTGACCATTAAATTTGTCAATTTTTCCCAATAAGTATTGTTGCTGTGTCTCTAGTTTGACATGTTTTTAATATACTTCAAATTTAAATATGTAATATGGAAACAATCTTCACTTAATATGAGCTATGCTATCAATTTTTCTTTTAATTGAACATATTATTGTATTAGTCTTTAGAAGTTTTAGCATGTTCTAAGAACTCTCATCTATATAAAGGGCACCTAGGACAATATGATATATTGAAGATTATTGACTGAAAACATGGTGGCTGGCTTGATGGCTCGTATCCTGTTGGGCTGTGATCTCTTTCTCTCTCTTGGGGTTGCGTACGCCATTTCTTTTTCCCAATTTTCAGATGTTTTGTACCCATTCTCTCAAATAACATAATCACTAAGGAATTGTTTCTCCACCTATTCGGTTTAGGTTCCAAGCTAGACGCCTAGACCTAGTAATTAAGCTGGAGTTCCTTCTAGATGGTAAGATTATTTCATATGATAATTTTGTTACTCTGCTATAGATACAAAATTTTAAGTTTGAGCAAGAGATACTGCTGTTGTTCACAAACATTTCTAGATGGAGATACATGAACATTCAAAAGCCTCTTGTATTGGTGCTTGTTCCATCAGTAGTTACTCAGTGGCATGATGCCTTTGATATCCAAAGTCAAAGCCCCAAGTTCCTTTTACAGGTGGATAATTTTTAAGTGTTGTTGTTGTTCAGTATGTCCATGTTCTTATTTTGCTACGTTATCACTATCGCTACCAGTTACAAGCTTTTCAGATAGCTTTTTTTTTTAAATATTTGCATGTTGTGTTTGAATTTGTAGCCAACAAATTCTCAGCTGAGCAATTTTATTTCGGTTTCATATTTTGACATTTAATTTTAGTTAATTTGGAACATGTCTATGATTAAGAAGGAGACCTGTTCTCTTTTTTTATGATGCCCCTAGTCTAACTGAGCTCAAATATGGTTACGCCTGAGTGGTTGATTTCATTATATCTGATATTGGATTGAATGTTGAATTTGCAACTGTTTTGGGGCTGCTTGAGTAATGTTCCTATCAACTTTTTCAATTATAGTGGGATTGTGGTGATGTTGTAGACTTGTTCGGACCTTATGGCTTGTTTACCTTAAAAAGGAAAGAAAAATAAAGTCTACAGATCCTATAAAAGCTAAAACTATCCCTCTCGCCATTCCAAGTGGGACGATCCCCAACTTAAGAACTATCCTCTCTACCAATCGCTGTCTCAGTATTTTCATTGCCCACCTCTAATTCATGCATCCCTTGCGCTCGCTTCTCTTTCTCGTCTCTTACTCTTATGACTTCATCACCTCCAATGGCTCTGGTATGTTCTTTTCTAAACGCTTTTTCACGCACTTGCTATTGCCGCCTCTCAACTTCGTAACCTTGCCCTACTCCTTTCACATTTTTCATGGCCACCAAATCATAATCAGAATTGCCAGAAATTTGATTGCTCGTGAAAAGCCAAATCATTCTCATGTTTTTTTATTATTATTATTTTTTATATATATAAATGGGAGGACTTGATTTGCTTTATCTATATTTTCTTTGAGATCAATGTATTTATATCTAGGGTTTCCAAACATCTATGAAATTGACTTGATTTGAATTGTGTAAATCCTTGTCATAAGTAATTGGATTTGAATTGCACAATGACACCAATATCTTATTGTGATACTTTGATAACCACACGTTTAAAAGCATGCAAGTACATCCAAAAGCATGGAGAGAACCAAACTGTCCTCATAATTTGGAGATGCTTTGAAATACGTACATGTTTGCCAATGACTGGAATATTCTTTTTTACTTCCCTTGGTGAATATGTCAACACAAAATGGGGATGTACTTTGAACTTCAAAACAATCTCCAATTCATGCCAAGGTGGATTTAAGAGTAGCCCAAATGTCTATAATGCCTTTTAGGGTGGCTAAATTATCTAAATAACTTCTTAAAGTTCAAATTAGTAAAATGATTTCGGTACTCAATTTAATGTATCTAATGCTAGCTAGGTTGATGGGACAGATAGGTTGATGCCCCAAGTTTGATTGCTATCTCAATTAATCCAAGTCATGAGAAATAATTATCGTTAAAGCATGTGTTTAATGGAAGTCAAAATCAACTTTAATTAATCATTTCACCTTTTTAATAGGATGAGAGTAAAGTGCACTGTTTAGTTGAATTCAATGTCTAATTTATAATCCTATATGCGAGCATCCCAAAAGCCACGAGCACTTGCCCTTCCCTGTAGGTACTTGCAAATAGAGCAATAAACCTCAAATTTTAAATTAATTTAGGGCCCGTTTGGGGCAGCTTATTGGAGTGCAACGGCATTTTGAAAAAGCCGTCGAGCGTTTGTTTCACGCGTATGTATTGCGGTAAGAAATCGTTGGACTACAATTCTTCGTTATTCACAGCCGCTCTTTGGACCCCGCTTTCCGCTTTTCGTTCGCTCTTATTACCCTCCAGCCCTCGATCTCATCCCCGATCCCATTCTCCCGACTCCTCTGCCCTTCTCTTGCGATTTTCTCCCAGCTCATCCCGGTCGCGGTCCAAGGCGGAGAGGAAGTAGGCTCGAATCTCTCCAACGCTCGAACCTACAGTACCCTTGGCAGACAAAAGGCTCCAGGGAGTAAGGATCGAAGCTCTTTTTCAGCCATTCTCTTCTTAACACTTTCCCCGTCCACTGTAAGCATATTTTGCCTCTTGGCTCCGCATTTTCTTAGGGCTTTTATTTTCTTCTTTCCTCCGTATGTCGTGGAAGAACTTTTCGTGTGATAAAAATTTTCTTAGGGATTTTGTTTTCTTCTCACAAGATGATCGTATGATAAAAATGATTTAGTGCAGAGAAATGTTTCAAATTTGTGGAGAATGAACAGTTTTCTTTTACAGTTCCTGAAATTACGACATTTTTATTCTCTTCTTACTATTTCTTTATCCGACTAACATGATTCTTCAACCAGTAAGAATATTCTTATTCGGTTAACTTTTCTCTAATTATTATCTTGATAACTGAGAGCCTCATTTTCTTATTCACAAATGTGTTGCTACGAGAACTGCATGTATAGCTGAATAACTTAAGGCATGGATTTGCTTTAAGCTTTTTGATACCATTTCTTTAGGTGTATTATCTTATGCTTCTCATTTAATTTACACTTTGGAGAATCTAAATTAGTTGGCAAGAATTTCAATTATTCTTTTATATCTACGCTCCAAGATTTTTAGAATTGGGTTCTTAATTATTTCAGAAGAATGATATAATGGCATGCGGCATTTATTTTATATATATATATATATATATATATATCATATAATTATATGGCGTCGTCGGCGGGTAGCTCCGCTAGGTTTTTGCCTGATGGTGAAACCCCGCGGTGATCTTCGTTTTATCCATTGTGTCGGTCTAGTTGAGCACGGAGACGAAAGCTTTCAGCACGTCGTCTCGTCGTCTCCTCACAGCAGGTCGCACACCAACGTTGTTTCGTCGTCTCCTCGCAGCAGCTCGCACGTCGTCGTCCTCCTGCTACGAGGGGTCGAGTGCGTCGGTTAGCCGAGCCTTTCCTCGGTCGCAGACGCCGCGCGCTATCGAGTCGAGCCGTGTCTGCTCCCTGCTGCTAGGGGTGTAAACGAACCCAACACGAACGAACATAACTAGTGTTCGTGTTTGAAATGTTCGAACACATCACTGTTCGTTTTTGGTTCGTTTAATAAACCGAACTAAAAAAATTGTTCATGTTAGTCTCGTTTGCTTATCGAACGAATCGAATACGAACTTCCTGGCGAACCAAACACGAACTGTTCGTGAACAACAAGCTTTTTTGATAGCCCTAGTTTTGATAGCATACTTCCTCAAAATGAAGCAAATTGATCAGGTATTTCGTACAAATCAGGTAATTCATACTTCATCAAAATGAAACAAACTGAATAAGGCGTTTAGGGTTTTGTTTAGGATTTTATTTTAATATATAGCATAGTATAATAATTATAATATTATAATATTTATATTAATATAATTAATATTATAATATTATTATTGTTATTAATAATTTATCATATATTATAATTTATAGAAGTTTAATTATTTAAAATATCATAAATTTTTTTACATAATTATTTAAAATTATTTTATATTTCGAACAATAACGAACCGAACACGAAGAAACACATCACTGTTCGTGTTTGGTTCGTTTAACAAACCGAATGAAAAAAAATTGTTTGTGTTCGTCTCATTTGCTTATCGAACGAATCGAACACGAACTTTTTGGCAAACCGAACACGAACTGTTTACGAACAACGAGCTTTTTTGACAGCCCTACCTACTGCGCTCGATCATACATATCTCTGCCTCCAGAACATCTTCGGGACGACGTCTCTGCTCGCCGACGGGTAAGAGGTCTCTCTCTCGCTCTCTCGCTCGCGTCCATGGCACGTAGCTACGCTGCCGCTGTTACGGCTGGCAGCACTAGTCCAACGCGGCATTCCTGCGTCTTTCCACAGGAGTTCCATGATGCCCTCGAACTTGGGAATGGAAACTACAATTTCATTCGCAAGTTGGGCCGTAAGAATGGTAAGCCTGCACTTTATCTCACTGAGGACACAATTATTCTCGCATCTTCGTGTCGTCTGGTTATGGTGGGAAAATTCCTGTACGGACGTCCAAAAATGGACACTATACGTTATTTTTTCGACACTTTAAAGCTTGCGGGACCCTGGAAAGTTCGCTCCCTTGATGGTAAACATGTTCGATTCATCTCACAACCGATACGACTATACTTCGTTTTCTCCCGCAAAATGATAAAAATCGACAACAAAATCATGAGCGTTCTCAAATGGACAATCGATTTTGATCCAAAGCGCCGAATCTCCTATTTTACCGAGTATGGGTCACGTTCCCAGCTTAAATATCACCACTTCAACTACGAGATTCTCTTCTCACTTGCCAGCGGTTTGGAAAACCGTTATAGGTGGATAAACCGACCTTAGAAAACACTCATCCATCGGATGCTTGCTTCCTGGTTGAACGTGATGTTACACAGCCGTATCCTGATGAGGTTTGGATTGGATTTGGGCATACAGGGTATTGGCAACCAGTGGAGATAGGGTCCTCACCCTCCTTATTGTGTGCATTGTTAAATGTTTGGCCATAGTCTTACTGCTTGTTATAGGCTACACCCAAATTTAAAGCCGCAAGCTCCCTCGGTGGGAAACACTATCGGTTTGGCCTCCCACCCCCTATCTCCAAAGGTTTCTGTTGAAGTGCCACCTGCAATGCCACCTAACTCTTCTGCTGATGTCCCACGGATCACCGAATACCAGCCAGAAAATCCGGAGGTCCCTCCAGTGATAATACTTGATCCACAGAATGTTAATCTCATTCCTGACACTAGTAAGGCAACTGCTGCGGATATTAATATTCAATCCAAAGAATCGACTTTTGTTTCGCCTTTTGCTTCTTCTGTTCCTAAGACTACAGATCATACGCCTCTCCATGAGGAGGGGGGGGGGGAACGTGGTTTCTCCTCCAATTCTCCACCCACTTACGGAAGACCCACATCTTCAGGAGGAGGAGATAGCTCCCCCCATTTCACCTCGTGCAGTTGAACCAGTTACTGTTGCCACTAAAGCTTTGGAGTTTGAACGGTTTGCGAACAAATTCAGCAGTAAGAAAGGAATCCCCCAAGTATTGAACAAATGTCCTACGCAAGCAGTAGAACTCACAGTGACCTCTCTATTTCCTCTCATTGATGAGACAGGCCAGTCTTCAGATGAAGAATGACAAGTTTACACTTCTCGAAAAAAAAAACAGAGTAATGTCATTTGTATTAGTTTTCTTGGTACCTCATATGATGAATTCACTTGGTACCTTGTGTTTTCTTCTCCTCACAGCCTCCCCCTCAGCCACCCAACTCCACTCTATCATCCCGAAGCCCACCACTGTTATCCTAGCCCCGAGGGTGTCTTTTGTATTAGTTTTGTTAATTTTCTATTGTCAAGAGTCGTTGTTTGTAACTCATTGGATTTCAGGAATAATATTCGTATTTTTATTGTGATTTGGGTTAACTTCGGCATAACATATGTTTAGGAGAACTTCAGATGAAGCAACTTATGGCTGTAAATGTGCTTGCGGGATGTTTTGACCCAAAGACCCCTGGTGGCATTAGTAGACTAAATCTATTGATATGCTTGGGGAGATAGAATCATGGGATTTTCATCAGGTCTACCACACATAATTAAATGCACTTCTAAATATTTAATTTGACCCTAAAGTTGGGTCTAAAAAACTTCCTCAATGCCGGCATACTCTTTTGGGAGCAATAAAGGTGATTAAATATTCGCGCCCATATGAAGGTCTTGCTGAATCTAGTTAAACTTTGGTCGAAATATAGAAGAGAATATGGTTGAATTAAATCTAATATACTTTAAGGATATGAATGATGTAAGACGACGGGTCTAGTTTGTTGTTTTGGGGTCATTATGTGGCCTTTAATTTGTTGTAGATTGTTAAATTAAGGTTACAAGGAAATTTTAATTCATTGTGTGTGAAATTGTAGGGATATGCTTTTAGAATGATGGTGGGAAATTATTTGACATCATAGAGGAAGTTGCATTATTGCTAGAAAGTGGTATTCTAAACGGTCATACCATATCCTAAAATGGTAATGATCATATTTAGATGAAAAAGGGGTGTAATATTTTAGAGCTTTTAATTTTGTTTAATATTCTTCCTATTATTTTAGTCATACTTTTGATTTTTAAGCTTTTTCATCTTGTTTGTTTGTTTTCTTTTTCTGAATTCTAAACTAAATGGTCAATTGTTGTTGATTTTTTCTATCATTATTTGTTTCGAGGAAAGTTTCAAAGGATGTTATTATTATAATCAATGTTTGTAGCTTTCAGTTGTTTATGTTAATTCCTGATGATTTTAATTCCAGATGGTTTAAAGTATCTTTGATAAAGCATGGTCTTTTGGGTTATCGTGTTGCAGAGAGTGTTACAGTTGTCAGCAATAGCACATCAATAAATGGCACAGTAACAAATGTAACTACAACAACTGTATCAACTCCAAGCCTGCATGACCTGCAACTCTATGGGGTTGTTGTGACCATTCTGCTTTGTTTTATTGTATTTGGTGGCGTGAAAATTATCAACAAGGTTGCCCCAGCCTTCCTTATTGCAGTCCTATTTTCATTGTTCTGTATATTTATTGGGATTTTTGCAGCTCCCAGACATAATGCTTCAAGTAAGTTACTATTCTTAGACGGAAAATTATTTATGTTCCCTTTGATAGTTTGGTTAGGTAATCTCCATATTTCCATTTATATGGAAGAAAGCCTTATATCAAGCCACATGTTATTGTTTACAATAATAGTTGCAATTTCTTCAATAGGTGAGATAACTGGATTGAAATTAAAGACATTTAGAGACAACTGGAGTTCAGATTACCAGCGCACGACTAATTCTGGGGTGCCTGATCCGGATGGTTCTATTTATTGGAACTTTAAGTGAGTTTCTGCCTTTGTTTGTAAGTTTGCAAGTTAATCTTTTTTGTTGTTTGGTATGTCTTAATTTGGTTGATGTAGCCTTTCAGCCTTTTGTTATTCATCCTTGTTAGAAGTTATATTTAGTCTATCATTTTATCTGTATGTTATTTCTGGAAGAGGGAGCATTGATGTTAGCTAGAATGTCAGTTACGAAGCTAGTTCTAATTACTAAATCATTAAATATGCCTGTTTGTTCAATAACTATTCTTTGCTTCCCTAAAGCTCAAGTGATTTTTCAGGCTTTTTGATACCACTGAAAGACTCTTGATATGAACATTGGTAAAGCTTCCTTTGATGCCTTATTCTTTCTCCAAATCAGAATTTTGTTAAAATCACATTTAAGATTATATTTATGATTATTCTTTACTTTGATCAACGTATAAGTTCTACATTCACTTGTGTGTATAACATTATGATGCAACTAGTATTTATATAGTCTATTTTGATACTTAAATTTAGTTTATACTTTTCTTTAATTTTATGAATTTTTAAATTTGTCAGATTTAATGCTTGCTTTTCACTCAACTTTTTTGTACCTATTAAATGTGGCATGTTATGTACTATAACCTTTACATTAAAATCAGATTATTTTATTGGCTTGATTGTTTTTGTGATTGATGCAGGCTTGATTTATTGATTTTTGTAGTCACCCAGTATATGTTGGTTAAGGGCCCGTTTGGGGCAAGCTTATAAGTGCAACGGCGATTTTGAAAATTCCGTCTAACCGTTTGGTTCGCACGTTTTTGAAAATGCCGCCTACTACGATTGGGTTTTTTGCACTACATGCAGGCCGCGGGTTGAACTCTGCGGTCGACCCGTGGGCTACGTTTCAGGCTAAGCTGCTTATCCTGAAACGCACGAGCTTTCTGTCTTATCTTGAAACACACGAGCTGTTCCAAACGGACCCTAAGTTACACATCTACAGTGATTCACTTTTATCCAATTTCAGTACTTTCTAATTAATTTGGTTAGGGCTTGTCACCATGTGCCCCATTGATGATTAATCGAAGAAAGCTATATGTTCACATTGGGAACAGAAGCTTTGTTTTTTTTAGTATTAGAGGTGGATACATATCCTAAAGGTGTCCAACTTTTCCTTCAGTTTCAGTCACTTCCCTGTGGCATACATATCCTAAAGGTGTCTAAGTTTTCCTTCAGTTTCAGTCACTTCCCTGTGGCTACTCTTATGGAGTCATCTTTATTTGGTTATATTTTTCATTAACTCCCTGCTTGTTCTTCTTTTTTTTTTTTTGAACTTAGGTCCCACTTCCCTGCTACTGATAACAGCTTATGAACTTAAAAGCTCTTCTAACATCATGTGCTAGGATTTTCTGTTGCCTTTACTAGCAGCTGAAAGATTTTTGGAACGTTTTCTAGTCACTATTTCATGTCAACGTGTTTTGTTTGCTGATAACTATCAGAGTAGATATTGAGAACTTGAACATCGAGTTTATTTCCGCTTTCTCTGTTTGCCAATGATTTTATTTCTGTTAACTCAGCCTGTTTTATGCTTATGGTCTTTGTTTTTGATAGCATGAAATGACAATTTGGTGTTAACTAAGTTTAATGCTGCTGAAAAGACAGTAAATTGATTAATCTATGGTGCAGTACTAGTATTAATTTCAGAATGTTGAAGTAAAACTAATTATTATGAACTATATTCAACGATGACTGGTCTTTAGTTGGCATGGTGAAAAGTTCAGTATGGAAAGCCTTTTTCTGATTGCATTCTGACATTATGATTTTTTTTTTTTTTTGCTCCAGTGCATTAGTTGGTCTATTCTTTCCTGCAGTGACGGGAATCATGGCAGGTTCAAATCGTTCTGCATCTTTAAAAGATACACAGCGATCCATACCTGTCGGAACATTGGCTGCTACACTCACAACAACTTCTCTGTATTTGGTATCAGTATTATTATTTGGAGCATTAGCCACTAGAGAAGAGCTTTTGACAAACAGGTATCTACTAAATCTTTATTCAATATTATTTAGTAATTACTTGGGGGCTATTTCATTAGAAGCATTAAAAGGGCATTGCATTTTATTTCCCTGCATTTCACTTTTTTTTTTTTTTTTGGCTGGAAGCAAAATAAATTCAAATACAATTTTGAGGGATGTTAAATACCCCAAAGCTTCTAATTTCCATGCATTTGAAAATTTTCCTACGTGCGTTGATTCTCAATTCTCGTACTATGAGGCCTACTTGCATCACCTTGTCCATACATTTGCCTGCTCATGCCCATGTGCCTTGCCTCGTCTTCTCCTTGGTTTCACCCACCCCCTTTGCTCCCTTAACGCCACCTCTTTAATAGGACTAATTATTTCAATTATCATTCAAAGTATTAGTTGTATAGCTTGCAATGGTCCATTTTCATTACTTGCTCGTAGAAATGTTTGAGAAATAGCTGTTAAAATCTTGCAAATATATGCGCCCATTCTTTCTTTGAAATTACAGTTTATTTTACTTCAATGGATTTTACCATGAGATGCTAATGTGATGTTTCTAGTCCTATTCAAAGACATGATAGTAATTTTTAACTTGAGAGTTGTTTACCTTGATGCGTTATTTATTTGTGACATATTGATTTGCATATTGTATAATGAAAAAGAATGTTCGTTATATGTTATTATTAGAAGCGTGAGAGAATTATACAAGACAACTTATTTAGTCCATTACCGTGTATGTATCTATATATCAAATAAAAAAATTACTACTATAAATAATTAGCACATGTAATAAATTAGGGATGATAACTTTTCCTGTCCAAACTCAAGATTCGTGGAAGATATCAAGTTGAGTTTGTAAATTGTAGTAATACTTAGAGGAACGTGATCAGTTGTCAAAGAGATTGTAATGTGAATCATACACAAAGAATTGGCATTGAGATCTATATTGACGCGGGGAATATAAATGCCTCGAAGCAGGGGCAATCCCGCGGGTCAGAAACCCGCGGCAATCGCGGGAGACCGCGATCCCGCACTCTAGAACCATGATTCTTCGTGAGAGTCCGTGATCACGCGCGAAGAAAAGGAAGAGCGTGAACTCTCGTGATCCGGTATTTGGGCAGTCCCGAATGCCTTCTTCTAGGTGTTCTAGAATCTTCTTGTCTTTTCCACCGCTTTCTCTATGTTATATTGTTGTAACAAGTTTCATTTTCTGTGTCTAGTTTGATATATTTTAAGTGGTTCCTGTGATTTCTCTATTTTATTGTAACTTTCATATGAGAATATGGCAATTATTATGTTGGGTATGACCCTGCTTTTTTCTCATACTATTTTTTTAAAATATTTAGATATCTGATTTTAATTTTAAATTTGAAGTTGTGGCTTGTAACTCCTGCTTTTTTCGCAGACTATCTTTTTAAAATGTTTAGATATCTCATTTTGATTTTAAATATGAAGTTGAGGCTTGTAAGAAGAGTATGGTGAATACTTTTTTGAGTTTGCAGTTCTTTCTTCTTTCTGGATTCAATTTCTCAATTAAGGGTGAGATTTGAAATTTCCAAAAGATACCATCCTTCTGCACAAACCGCAATGTTTGTTTTTTATTGATTTATTCTACTTCCTTTTTTTTATTGATTGAAAATGAGATTGAATTTTTACTAGATTTGCTCGCTTTAATATCCTTGCTTTATTTTTCAATCATATTTTTGGCTTTCATGATCCTAAATTTTCTTGTTAGTTTCTAGTAGGGGCTTACCCCTTTCATCTAAAAGCAGTTTTATCATTTCAATTGTAACTAAAAGTACTAAATGTTTTAAGAAATATAATTTGTTGTTTTGCTGAAAAAAGCATGTTTGTTGTATTGTTTGGCGGCATATAATGCTAAGTGTGCATTACAAACTACAGATCATGCTACATTCTAAATTAATTATGGCCTTTTTTTAATAAGAATAAATTTAGCATGTGGGCATAATGCTAATCATAGATTTTGAGAAAGATAACTGAAAAGTAGTAGCCCTCGATACAAGAGCCAAAATACACATTTGATTTTTTTATTGAGAAGGGAGCAACACTGTGAGGATAGAACCCATAAACTCATAGTTTTGAGCTGAAGTATGAACCCACTGGATTTAGGGTTGCTTCATAGAACTTGAGGTTTTATCACTATATATTCTAGATGTATGGCTTAATATTATGGCGAGCAAAAAAATTGAATTTGTTTGAACAAATTTAATGAAATTTGAGCGAACTTTTTTTTGTGTTATGTTTTGGCAATAAAATAAAGCCTATTTTGGTGGAATTGAAACATAGCATTGGAAAACAAGTTCTTAGCATTCATGCATTAGCGAGATCAATTATATATAATTTAAAAGCGTTAAACCTGGTAAATATAGCATGTATGATTCATCTTTTTTTTTGGTTGAAGTTTGTGCAATATGTAGCTAATAACTATTTACTTTGCTATTGATATTTGTTTTATTGAAGTTCTGTTAATAAGTAAAACGTGATTTAAGATACTACAATACTTCTATAATAGTAGATGAGGCTTCCTTTGTAATATTTTATCAACAGTGTGTCAAATGAGCATATTTGTTGTATCCCATAAGTTAAAGGTTTAGTCTACTTAAGATGCTAACTATGTTCTTCTTCCAATAGTTGTTCGTATTTTAAAAAGTGGTTATTAAATACAGAGTAGCTTTGTATGCGTCCTAGAATTTGAGTCTAAATTTGAACTTGCATTACGATTTAAATCAGAACTCGAACTGATCACTTGAACCCATTCACCTAAACCTAAGATTTAGTGAGGGTGAAAATATGGATTTGAAACAGAAATTTGAGATTGAGAAGAGTCTTTAAAAAAAATAATGACATCAGTAATGATTTGACGTCTGACTCCACTCAAAATGCTAAATCCGGTATGGAGAATGAACATGAAGCGCCTTCTTTCCAGCCCTATTTGCAAATTGGAGTTGTAGTCTGTCAATAACCAAAGTTTTGATTGGTTATGGTTCTAGGTTGGCATGAAATCTAATGGTTTGCTTCTTTCAACCTTTTCCTTCATGTTTATGTTTTTAATAAAAGCTGTAATTGTCCCTAAGAGAACAGCACACCCATATTTTTTTAATTAACTATGTGTATTATTTTAAGCTTTATCATTCTTATGGATCGTTTATGTTCCACTCACTTACAATATTGTATTACGAAAATCCGTGAACTATCCTTTCTAAGTTGAACCTTCATTTCCTGTTAATTGTAAATTTCCAATAGAGTTGATTTCGTCGGCTTTGACAGTAAGCTATCATTTTTGTAAAATTATGCAATTAAAAAAAGTTTTATTTTGTACAATGACGCATGATGCAGATAGAATTTAATATTCTAATATATTATAATATGCTTCATTTTTACAAAGTTTGTTTTGGCATGTTTTCCATTGTTGTAATATTTAAAAAATATGATTTCTTGCAGGCTTCTTACTGCTGAGGTTGCTTGGCCTGTGCCAGCAATTGTGTATGTTGGGATCATTCTCTCAACTTTAGGTGCTGCACTGCAAAGCTTGACAGGTGCTCCACGTTTGCTGGCTGCCATAGCTAATGATGATATTCTTCCTGTTCTTAAATATTTTAAAGTTTCAGAAGGGGGAGAACCGCATCTCTCTACTCTATTTACAGCCTTCGTATGCATTGGGTGTGTTGTGATTGGAAACCTCGATCTAATCACTCCAACGGTAACAATGTTTTTCCTTCTATGCTATACGGGTGTAAATCTATCTTGTTTTCTTTTAGACCTTCTTGATGCTCCTAGTTGGCGGCCCCGATGGAAATTTCACCATTGGAGTCTCTCACTTCTTGGTGCCTTGATTTGCATAGGTATGCTCTTTTTATTTTGGGAAACCACATAATACTAATGCATTTACTTGTCTAACACTTTACACTTTTAACACTTTGGCATTAAAAAGTTATTGATATTGATATTTTTGGTTTGATGTCAAAGATTTGGGTGTTATGTATGTACATATGAAATTTTAGGTTTTATATAAGTAAATATATAAAAATTGTGTGGTCTGAATTCCCCTTTTATTTTCAAAAAGCTCTCGTTGACATCATTTTATTGCATCTATATCAATACTTCATAACTCTGTGGCGTGCTCAATGACTACACCATTATAACTTCTTGTTCCCTTTTTACTAAATGCTGAAAACCATTATGGATTTCTCTGTAAAGTATGTTAAATGCCTTCATAGGGTGCCTATATATTACATTATAGAGTTAATGATTAAAATAATATCTATATTTTTAACTATATTCACTTTAATTCCATACTTTCTCAATTATTCTACTCTTCCTCAGCTCACCAAATCTAAACCAAAATTGTCATATCATCAATTTTCTTTTATTTTTTTGGGATGCAAATTAGTGGAGGAAAGTTTTTGATGTACTGAGATTAAATCTTTGTCGAAGACAAGTAATCTTTTTCCTTATAGCATGGCTTTTATTTATCATTTGATTTGATATACATTTGTCAACTGTTTCATATTGAAATTGCTTATAAATAGTAAATATTGCTTTTTTTCCTTTTCTTTATTTTTCTAGTCCAAGATAAACTCAACATATGGGTCTAAAACTACGAAATTCTTAAATGCTTTAATGTAAACTGAAATTGTAACACTGAACTGGTATTTTTCCTTTCGAATTGTGCATTGATATCACAACACAGTTACGCATCAATAACCTTTTTTAAATTTAAGAAGAGCTTATGCTATTTAAAATTAAATAATATGTAATTTTCACTTCCTATATCTGCCTCAAATAGGATCCTTCTGTGAAATCCAATTTATTTTTGCTTAATATCTAATATAACTTTTTTCTTTTGCTGCAGTGATCATGTTCTTAATTTCATGGTCTTTTACGGTTGTATCTCTAGCCCTTGCTAGCCTTATATATTATTATGTTAGCATTAAAGGGAAGGCTGGTGACTGGGGTGATGGATTCAAGAGTGCATATTTTCAGTTAGCTTTAAGAAGCCTTCGTTCTCTAGGCGGTAAGTTATTTTCCTTTTTTTTAATATTCTCACCACAAGAGACCTCAATGCACTTTTATTTCAAATTTTTTTATTTTTGTTAACAAAACCTGCGTATATCAATGGAAAAAAATGAGCATTATTTTCAAAACTAAGCATTTATAGTTTTTGCTATAATATATTTTTAATATGGGGCATTTACATACATAGCACACAATTCTTAGGTATTTACACGTCATTACTACAACATTTATATTTACACTTGTATCACTCAAATCTATAATATGACATATAAAATAGCATCACCATCTCTTTTTTAAAGTGAAATACACATTTTCATGCACAGGTTTAAAGAACCACGGTGTTATGTATGTAAATATGAAAGTTAGGTTTGAGAAGTAAATACATAAGAAGTGTGTGCTACTTGTGTAAATTTTCCTTTAACTTTATGTAGTTTTCATGAAAAAATTCTAACATAGTATAAGAGTATTTTTAAGTTAATAGAATGTTCCTTTTCTGTTAAGAACAATCAACTAGTGTTATTCTGGTAAGATTTAATAGAATATGGTATATCAAGAATATTGTGAATTGGATGAAATACCATCAAGCACCTATGTTTATGGTGGCATGCTGATAAAATCTTTCCCCTTGGAAGAAAATATCATTCAGTTGAAGGCTTATTCGGTTTCTTTTTCTTTTTATTGGAACTTTTTTTGTTAACCCTTACCACTAAAATGTTGCATCTTTATCATCGCAAACACTCTTATGTCACTCATTTCATTCTTGCAGCAAATCAAGTACACCCTAAAAATTGGTATCCGATTCCCCTCATCTTTTGCCGGCCTTGGGGAAAGCTTCCAGAAAATGTTCCGTGTCATCCCAAGCTGGCTGACTTCGCCAACTGCATGAAGAAGAAAGGACGTGGCATGTCCATGTTTGTATCAATCATCGACGGTGACTATCAAGAATTGGCCGAGGATGCCAAGGCTGCTTGTCGTCAGCTCAGTACATACATCGACTACAAGAATTGTGAAGGAGTGGCCGAAATTGTCGTAGCCCCAACCATGGCTGACGGCTTCCGTGGCATTGTGCAGACCATGGGCCTCGGCAATCTCAAACCAAATATTGTAGTCATGAGGTACCCAGAGATTTGGCGCCGTGAAAACCTAACCCAGATTCCTTCCACCTTCGTCAGCATCATTAACGACTGCATCATCGCGAACAAGGCAGTTGTTATCGTCAAGGGTCTTGACGAATGGCCGGGCGAGTACCAGAGACAGTACGGAACGATTGATCTTTATTGGATCGTAAGGGATGGTGGCCTCATGCTCTTACTATCCCAGCTCCTCCTCACCAAAGAGAGCTTTGACAGCTGCAAGATCCAGGTCTTCTGCATAGCGGAAGAGGATGCTGAGGCAGAGGAACTGAAGGTTGACGTAAAGAAATTCTTATACGATCTTAGAATGCAGGCTGAGGTGATCGTCATCACAATGAAATCATGGGAGGCTCATTTGAAGAGCGGGCATCAGCAGGATGAGTCCATGGAAGCATTCGGTAGTGCGCAACAGCGCATCGGTGCTTATTTGGAGGAGATGAAGGAAAAATCTAATAGAGAAGGGACTCCATTGATGGCGGATGGAAAGCGAGTTGTGGTGAACGAGCAGCAGGTCGATAAGTTTCTTTACACGACACTGGAATTAAATTCGATAATACTGAGATACTCGAGGATGGCGGCGGTTGTGCTGGTTAGTCTCCCGCCGCCTCCTTTAAACCACCCATCATATTTTTATATGGAGTATATGGATCTGCTTGTTGAGAATGTGCCGAGGATGTTAATAGTAAGGGGTTATAGAAGAGATGTTGTCACCCTGTTCACATAATGTGTTTCTTGCTCTTGATTGTTAGATACATCAAAAGTTGAATTCATTCTTTATAGTCCTATCAAACAGGTAAAATTTTTGAACTCCTATTAGATGCAGGATAATCTTTTTTTTGTGTTGGCCTGTATGTTCGTCAAAGCATACTTTCTTGAAATTTTCTTATTATGAGAGATGTATTTGAATCAAAAATGCGTATTTAGAATGGAAGAGGATAAGGTTTTGTAATCAGGGAAACCTATAAAGTAATTTCCATGTTTAAGTCATGTGAGCATCTTAATTCTATTATTTTGTTTATTTATTATTTTTGTATGATTTTTATTTTACATAAAAGCCCCGTGCCTAAAAAGGTTCATGATTCAGTCATCCATCCAGTCGTCATTGTTGCCATTGCTTATTGTTGTATATCTAAGTTCTTTTATACTTTAAACTTTTGAGGGCATTTATGTACTGTGTTTTTCATGCATAGTTAGATTATCAAATCATTTTTTATGATTAAAGTATTATATGAGACTGAATATTGTGGCTTTATGGATTCAAGAGATATTCGCTTCACTTGTTAACAACTATCTATCAATTCTAATTAGCATTGAGATGGGGAAATTAATTATGTTTAGTGTGATCAGTATTATAAAGCTAGTGATGGTAATATGCTTATGGCTATGATTTAACTAGTTCTATATATCAGCATGTTTCACACATGTTAGTTATGATGAATCATAGAACTTAATTTTATTCATTCAATGTTTACATCATACAATTGAAAATACTAGATTACTGGAGAATTACTACAATATACCAATCGTTATATGAGAAATACGAACACTTCATTGTATAGGACATACAAAATAAATATTTACATCAGCCATGATACATTATTAGTACATTTTTTCAAAGTATTAGTAATTATCATTATAAAAGATATTATATACATCTAAACAAGTGATTATGATTAAACTTTTGATTAAAATAAATATAATCTACTCTTGAATTTCTCTCAAATGCAATGAAGAGGCTCAAAAGATATAGGGCTATTTCTAAGTGATCACTAATGTTAAAAAATGATTTGCAGTTGAACGATAGAATAACAAAGTTTGATCTCAAATTTAATATGTACAAAGCATGCCGGAGAAAATACCGACAATTCTCTCCAACTTGGACTTAATAATCTAAATATTAGCTTGAATAAATATATATTAAACTCAATATCATGCCCCACTATCCATATATGGCATAAATTAATTCATGTACCATCACTGGAGCAATTCATGGGAACAGTATGTAAGCACCCTTGGCCTAGTGGCTGTGCAGCATATAATGTATGTGCAATTTAGCTAAAACTCGCTCAAATTTCCCACAAAAAAAGGAAAAAAATTTCATGGAAACCGTTGTGACAAACTCAGACCATTGCCAAGGAACCTTTTTCATCGATATTATAAAAAGGTATTTAACAAAGAATAAAGGAATATCAGAGTATAAAGCATATTAGCTCTAACTATTTGCCTTACATTAGCTCAACCTAGCAAATAAAAACAATGTCAAAATTCAAGTCTGATTAGGTGAAATCTGATGCCTCATTTACCTGCATTTTTCTTGAAATGACTTTTATTTTCCAAGGAAAAATTCATTTTCCAGTTGTTAACTGCTTGCTCTACTGTGGCCTTTGCCTTTCGCACTTCCTCAGCACTAAATCTGTGTTCAATGATACCCAAAGGACCTGGCTGCATTACATTGATTACGGTTTCCACATCATGCTCCAACTGCCTGAATGATCAATTACATTTTTGGAACAAAAATACAACATCAGTTAACCACAGTGATGTTGCGCGAAGAAACAAATTATGCAATCCTACAATCAATATGCAAGTATGAAAGAAAATCAGAAACAAAGATGCAGGAAGGAAATTGCAACAACATTAAAGATGAACTTGCAAAAGTGAGAATATAAGCATGAAAATGGTCTGCTAGTTGATGAAATTTGATGTATACTATTTGAATGTAAAACAAATTTTAGTGATTGATTTGAAATAAAATTATGTAATAAAAAATTTTGTAGTGTATAGCCTTACACAGATATATTACGAAGTGAATGGGGCCGAAATCTGACCCATTTGCAGTGCAGGAATTTGCTTTACATGCATGATGCATTCCATTGCATCAAACCAAGCAACACCAAAAAGTTTCTTGAAAATTCTTTTAATGGTGATTTTATGGATATTGGAAAATTTTGTAATTGGTTGTCAACAAAATACATCCCACTATGTATCATGATTCCAGAATGATCAATACTCACACCAACCAGGTCAACAAAGATTCAAAAACACGTCTATATAACATTGCATTGTCTAGAAATTAGGGACCATATTTATAAGCAGGGCGAGATGGCCTCTTCATGAGCAATTTATGTACATGGAATGTTGAAAAAATGTTGATTTTGAGGGTAAGTATTATTCGTTTAAAAAATTAAGGAATTTCACCTTCTCCCATAAGAAGAGTGAATCCTGCACTGTGATCCTATGTGAAGCCTCCAGCAAGAATGGAAACTTGCCAACATCCCTGGTGTTATCAAATCACTAACTACTAAAAACATCCTTTACCAGTCACCGCTTTCCAAACCACCAGCCTCCACTTCAGAATCTAATTCCAGTGACATTCCCATACTCTCCAATCTCCTTTCATTGTCCCTAATGTCATCATCTTAGTTCCTCTCAAAACCAGTCAGGGTCCAGGATAATCCAATCCAAACACTAATCCTTTTTCAAACTTTTAATTGTATCTTGCTAACCTCCAGTCATCAGGCATAGCAAGGGCAGTGAAGACAGGAGTTTCTTCCCCTGCATACCCAGCTGAACTTTCCGATCTTAAAGTGCAAGAACATGAAACTGCATTAGCATTGCCATCATAAATATTTTTGGCTTTACCTAAAGTATAACTTGGAAACCACTAGTTTTATTGTTAAATAGTTTCACGAATGCTATAAGTAGTTTATTCAAAAACGTGTGGAGCTGGTAAAACATCCAAGTGAAACTATTTGCTGAAAAGGATCAAACATGTCTGTGTCTTTGTCAACAGAAACAAATGTTTTGGGTATTTGCCAAGAAAGGTGAGTTGCTTATAACCCATTAGATGGACCGAGTCAATCGTAAGTTGTCTAGACCAGTGTGCTGTAATGAGCATGGTAGACTAGTCTTGAGAGTAGGCATTAAGAGGGATAAGAGAGAAGATCAATATGTATGAGTTCGGTGAAGAGAAGAAGTTGCTATCATACCTGAGTTGAGAAGGCCTAAAAATTTTAGAGGTTAACTGGAGGAAACTTTAACATGCATTGATAAGTGTTTTTTATTTTGATGGCTATCTACTTAATGTTTCTACTTTTTCACATTTGCAACTTTATCACATTAACTCTTCTAGTATCATATGTTTTTTATGAGCGTTTATGGCTGAGAATTTTCTTACGATATTGTCTTTATAATTGATCATTTTTGTATAGTACCAGTTATCTCATGCTCATTTTAATCAACTTTATGTGTGTGTGTGTGTGTGTGTTGGGGGGGGGGGCTCACACTCATACCAAAGTTCAAAATTTATTTTGATACTAAAAAAAAAATTTGGTCGTACTTGTAGTTTGTTACATAGCACTACAGATTATACAAGTTAGATCAACCACTGAAGTGGAGAGAAATTTTTAAGGCTTTCATTAAGAATGAGAATTCAAGGAGCTCAAGTGGCAAAGAAACTAAAATACAGAGTTCAACTCTCTCAAGGACTTTAAGAAGAATAGAGGGTCCTAAGCAAACGGCTCCTAGAGTTTTACATGGGATTTTGTTGAAGTTTGGTAAAATGATAAAAAGGATTGGTTTAAATTGCATATGCAAGCCTCATATTTTTAAAAAGAATTTGAAAATAATAAAATTCACGTGGAACATGTGCATTTACTAGTTTTGCATCAATGCTCCAAGTTCCATAAAGTTTGAAATTGATTTGGACACATTCAATGGTTGAGGGTAGTAAAAGATTTTAGTCAACATTTTAGGAGATTTCTCATTAATTGAAATAAAATTATTTTCGAAAATTTCATTTCACAAAGAGATTTATTGATACCAGAGGAAACCTAAACCAAAAAGTAAAACAAATTTTATTGCTGAAATTGAAAGGATTACAGGCAAGACGCTTGAAAACATGAAATAACGATAACAAAACAACAATATAAACTTAAAGACACAACACAGGCTCCAATAATAGTTACGGTGGCAGGTAGATCTGATGGAGGGGCTGCAGTAGCTTCTGGGCTGCTTGGGACGGGGTGCTGCAATGTTGGGAAGTGTTGGAGACAGCTACAGCAGGATGGGTGAACGCCTGGGAGGGTTGCGGTCGAGTCTGGATGAGTTGGGAGGGCTTCATGACAGGTTTTGAAAGGGCTGGAGGGAGTTTGGCAGTGAGGGCAGCAAGTTGGCAGGTGGTAGGACGGATTGGCCAGCAGCAAGAAGAGGGTCGAAGGGTTGCAGAAATATAAAACGTCTCGTCAGGGTCGAGCTGCAACAGGAGCATCACCCGAACCCTTGGAGACGGTCACCACCTCGAACGATTTACAGCTGGAACACTTTCTCGTCATCGGATACAACCCCCGGAGGGGAATAACGTCTTAAGGGCAGTAACTGAAATCAGCAATCATCAAAACCCTCATTTCCTAAGCAAAACAGCCCTTATATAATAAGAGGGATTAGGACTTATATTAGGCAATGTTTTAAATTAAGAAATAGAATAAAAAGAAACTAATATAATAGGCGATGATTTATAATATGGGATTTCATGGAAAATAAAAGAAATATTAGGAGGGAAAAGAAAAGAAAAGAAAATGGGGGAGAAGGGTTGGACCGTGGTTACCAATAATGCATCCGAGGCACTGTAGCAGCTACAGTGCCGCAATCCGGGGAAGCTCCCACGTCATTTATAATTTCAACATAAGCATGAACAAAATCTCATATTTCTAAATTGTATTTATTATTATTTTTTATCTTGAAAACTCGCTTAAAATGCCTTAAAAGACTGTCACAGTTGAGTCCAAATACACTTGTCAAAACCATGCACACGCTATGCAGCATATGTATGTTGATTTAACTTAGAAAATAATTTAGTTCTCTATTTGCTAGACTGAGCATAAATATACTTTTCATATCAAGATCAAAGTTTGTCCTTAGTACATATGAGTAAATCCTATGTGCACTCCGAGTAATTTTGGACAAAATTGCTTGTTCAATCCCAATGCCTACGAACCTATATGGCATATTTGGGGGCTTTGATTGGGCAAAATTTAGCACATAAAATTGAAGCTCTATGGATAACGCCTAGCTACCATTCTATCAGTTAAAAATAAGAGAAAAAAGCTCCATTGAGAAGATTCAAGCATTCCTTTTCTTTTCTTTCCTTTTTTTTTATAAGATCATGTATCCTTCATCCACTACTTTCTTCCAATTTCTATACTTTGTACATTTCTTGATACTGTAAAAAGGTTGGGATCATCCTATATGATACCTATTTGGATCGATCCACTATAAAATTTGATTTAAATATTATTTTCTTGTCTATTTGCATGTTTCTTTGTGATATTTCTTAAATCTGAAATAAATTGCTCCTATTGCTTTTAAGGTTGATTGTCCTTTCTGTAAGAAGTTCAAAATTTTTCAGCGTTATTTTAATTAACCAAATTCACCAACCCCCTCGAGTTCTGTACCTAAACTTCTGTGTGGCTGCTAATTTGGTCATGGCATTCTCATTCACCATTTCTAGCTTCCACCTTCATGTTTTTTTTATAATGCACCGTTTGATGGTTTAAAGGCAAGTCTACTCTTAAGGCAAACTCCACTGGCTATAAATAATTTTACAATAAAGTAGGTGGTTATCTTTGTAACAGGTGTTAAACTCATTCCAGGAGCCTCGTAGGTTAACTTTCCTCGAGTCATTTATATGGCCTTGTATATGATATTGCAGCTCTCCATTCAATAGGCCTTTATACGCAGTTTTTCTCTGTCCTGGCTAATACATGTATTTTATGAGCAACGTGGATGGACTTAACTGTTACTAACTGCGTATTTCTCCTTGAAAATTTTGATGTAATGAAATGCTCAATGTGGTTAGTTTCTTCAATCTAATTGATAAATCCCAGTGGATGAATTTTGCTTCAGACTAGTAGCTTTCCCCCATTTGTTTGTTTTTGAAGCAATCTCTCGCTTCACCCTGATTTGTTTATTATCTATCATGAAGGCAGCCATTGGCTTCTCATAAGCATGTCCTCTCTTTAATGCTAGCTCCAAGATGAAATTCAGGGACTTCAATTCTTTATTCTGCACAAAATTGTGCATTGCTGCTTTTAATTGATCCCGCACCTCAGGCTTGCTCCATGAGTTCTTAATAATAGTTAGATGGCATTTTGAAAGTCAGCCTTTGTTGTTATCTGGTTGCTATTGGTCTTTACCAAAGATGCTTTGACTACAAATGTTCATCCCTTGCATTGAGTATTCTGTTTACATGGTTTCATTCCAATTCAATTGACTGTTCTAGTGTTGACATGATAATGAAACTTGGTGGGAGCAGCAGCATGAAGTTTCATTATGGTTTGCCACTTTGCCTGGTAATGGTACTGAGTTTGTTCTGCACCTTGAGGATCTCCATCGGTTTTCGGCTAAAGATGAGTGGCTTGATGTTTTACGGATTCATCTTTTCATTCCATCCAAGACTTTGAGCAATCATGATAATGTTAGATAACTTGCTTTTCTGAGTTCTCATAGAAAGTATCCTTGACTGAAGGATCGATTATTTTGTCAGCACAACCTTCTTCATCCTATTTATGCCACGTTCTTGCCAAAGTTGACCCCTTCTAATAGCCTAATCATTTTGTGGATCATACTGCTTCGGTCAATGTTTTCTCAAACTTTCTTGTCAAGTCTGCTTGTTATTCTATAGGTGTTGTATGGGAGTCCATGCTCTTATATGCAAGAGAAAAGTATTAGTTGAAAGGACCCACAAATCCCCAACAATCTCACCCGCAATGCAATCCACAAAATAGATTAAATTTGAAGAAATTAAATTCAAAAACTCTAAATAGGAATGAATTTGGGTACAATAATCTAAAAGCAATTTAGCAGAGTAGACGCCGTATCTCCCTGGCATAATCGCTGTAGGCATTCCTGAATTCTCAAGCTACAAGTCCGGTTTCTGAATATAATTATGTCATTAGAGGAGTCAGCAATGTTCAAGACACCGAAAACCTCGTATTAAAAAAAAATAGTTAGGTCACACACTGTTGTGGAAGGCATGATTGTTGAAAATCATAATCAGCAGGATTTCCAGCAAATCTATGCCTCTGTTACGCCGGGAGCAATTAGTCTTTCATTATTCTAAAGGTAATTGGGTCTTTTATTATTTATAATTGTTTAGTATAAATAGACCCTAATAGGTTTAGGAGTAGGTATGCATGAGATTATTGTTGTGAGTCTTAAGTTTAGGGTTTGGGAGAAATTTCCAACCTCTTGAATTGTAGGAATAGAAAAAGGTTACCTACCTCTGAAATTGTAGGTGCTTATCTTATGTGTTCGTAGTAGTTGTTAGTGTTGTATTTCTTTGATTTGATCTTATTGAAGAAAATATTCGTTTGCCCTAATTTTTTGTGTAAAATCGCGTCGATTTCTACTCCAAACCTTATCAAATTGGTTTCAAAGCTCTCTATTCCTGAGATAACAACCGACTAGATTGTTCAATACAAGAGCTTGTAACCTTTAGCAAGAAACCTTGCGATGCAGTCACGATTAAAGCTTGGAGAGAACCCACGACGGGATCGCGACTTACAAAGACCAGAAAATTACTTCTTTGTAAAGAAGGCAACAACGGCATCGCGGCTTACAGACCCGTAATTCCCATCCTTCACCTTCTTCCGCTTCCAACTCTCACAACCAAAGCTACTAGGAGGCGCCGACAGGATTGCGACCTACAGAGGCCCAAAACTCCATCTTTTGCCTCCTCCTGCTCTGTTTTCAAGATTGCGTGTACAGAGACACAAAACTCGCATGCTTGTTAGGAAGGTGATGGTAAAGACCGACGAGTTAAATTGTTGTGAAGCATCGAGATTCGAACCGATTTTTACAAAAGTGGCTTGCCTGATTGTAGAAAAGTCGCAATTCGAGCCAGCTGACCACGATCAAAAGGAAAAAGTCTCGATTCAACAAACTACAGAAGTGCGGCATGCAGGCTCCGAAAAGACAGAAAGTAATATCGGCCAAAAAAAGATAATTTGGAGAAGGAATTAGAGCATGTGACCCAAATCATATTTGAACTGGATGAGTGTTTCTCGTTCATGTAGGGGCAATTTACGTCCATATAGAGGTGATTTTTTCTATGAAGAGCAGATTTACGCCCCTAAAAAAATGATGAAGAAAACATTCAATTGTCATGCTAACCCTCAGCAACCTACATAGGATCGAGTGGGGATGTCAGGAGTGGACTCGAGCGGTGGTACTTGGAATAAATAATGGGACATTCAAACAGTTGGAGTGAGCGTAAACAGGAAGAATAGGACAGCATACGATTCAGTGTTGGAGAAGATCAGTTCGAAGGATTTTGGCTTAGAATAAGGAACCACGGTAGTTGGAACACAAACAGAGGGTTGCATCCAACTACACAAATGCTTTTATTGCAGCAGCCTTCCGGGCGGAAGGCGGGGCAAAAGCTCATAAGAACAGGTGGGCAGACAATGAGGTGAGCCAGACTTATGAAATGAGGGAATCCAATATGGGTAACGAAATGAAACTCAAATCCCGCTTTATGGGAGGAATGATCTTCGGCTGAGAGAACTGAGGAGGAGACTCGCGCATAAGAAAGTTGAAGATGTCGCTCTTCGAGGGGGAATATGCACATGGGTGGATGTACTGGGTGGAGCGATATTTCGCGGTGAATGGGCTGAAAGAGAAGGATAAGCTCATGGTGGCATGGTTATGTTCGAAGAGAAAATCCCTAGCATGATTTCAAAAGAGGGAGGTTAAATACAAGATACGATCGTGGGAGGAATTTAAGATTTTCTTGTTGTAACCTTTCGAGTCATTCGGAAAGGAGACCTACACAAGAAATTCTTTGCATTGACATGGGGAGGAACAGTTATGGAGTATAGAGATTCAAACTATTGCTAGAGTGGTTGGGGGTCATTTATGAAGCAGTATTAGAGTGCAACTTAATGACGGGTCTAAAGCCCAACATACGTGCAACATTTCGCCGCTCATACCATAAAACTTGAGAGAAACTATGAAATTAACATAGTTGGTTGAACATAATAATATAATGAAATGGACTACTAATATGAGCAACACGGGCAAAGCATCGTACCTACCACGACGACACCAAAAACTGAAATAGTAGAAGTCCAAAAAGAGGTTTCACCTGACAAGAATCATGAGCAACTGAGGGTGACACTCATGCATCTTATAGAGAAAGAGATCAGGAAAAGCAAGCCAAGAGGTTATTGTTTTTCGATGTAATGAGAAGATTTCCCCAAAAAACACAGTTATAAAATCGAACATTACAAGTTCTCAAAGTATGTGACGAGGTAGGCAGGAAAGGAAGAAACAGATGAAGTTATGGAGAAAGGGGAACATGTTCATTTTTCTAACCTTGAGGACAATGTATCTTTTTGGGATGTGAGTATTGTTATGAAGGTGCCTATGGGGCAATTTAATCTTTAATTAACCTAAGGGTAATTGAGTCTTTTATTATTTATAAATGTTTCGTATGAATAGACTCTAATAGGTTTAGGGTTAAGTATGCACAAGTCTTAAGTTTCCTACCTCTCGAATTGTAGGAATTGGAGAGATCGTCTACCTTTGAAATCATGGGCGTTTATCTTATGTGTTTGTGGGAGTTGTTAGTATTGTATTACTTTAATTTGATGTCAATGAAGAAAAATATTTGTTTGCCCTTATTTCTATTAAATTTATATTGATTTCTACTCTGAATTAATAGCTTCCCACAATGAATTAAGCAAAATACCTCAATTCCTACCCCCTATTGTGATTTTGATTACCAAAGAATCATAATAGAGAGATTGATCTCTAAAATCAAGCACCTGCTCATGATGGAATTCATAATGAAAATATTATAACCAAAGTAAATCCTCATCATAAAAATTTCCTCTCAAAGTTCAGGATAAATATAATATGGGGCCTTTTTTTGGCGATGGCATCATCGAAACAAATCATAATAGAAGTCCATTAAAATCCAAGCATCATTTAAAACGTAAAAGAAAATAAATATGTAAATAAATAAATGATCAAGCAATAATTGGCCACTTCTCATTCAGAGCTCTCCCTTACATTCTTCATGTCAATTTACCATGGATAGAAATTTTAAGTTTGTCTAAAATTCAAAAAATTCCACGCTAATACATCTATGGGATGTGCCCCTTAACAGATTGGTATTTCTGATTATGACGGTGTTGATATATTACAATTATGGCCTAAACATGGATATACTACAATGGCCAAGTCTTCTAATTTAGCCATGAGGCACAACCTCATAAGGCATGAAACCCTATGTTAGCCTAGGAAGCACGGACAAGGACACGACACGGGGATGTGAAATAATTGAAAAAAAAATAGACACGGACACGTTTTAATATTTAATTAATTATTAATATAAAAAATATATATTTTTCATTATTATTTATTAACATCACAAAATAAAGTGTGTAAAAATAAAATTTAACATGTATTATGAAACCTTTGCTTATAAAAATTAATTTTCAAAATTAAATATATAATAAGTTTCAAAAGAATTTCTTCTACTTATCTACTAAAATTTAAAATATCTTATTATTACACATTGTTTAATTAATTAAGTTAAAATTTAACTTCTTGAATTAGGAATAGGTATAGATTTATAATTATTAACTCATTAAAGAAAAAAAATATAAATTATAACTTACAATATTAGGGTTGTTTTGACTCTACTTGGCTTTGACGAATAGAAGCTTCAGTGCAACCATCGCAAAATTTGTAACATAGATTGGCTTCAATAAACTTGTTTGACTCCTGCTCAGGTTGCGACAAAGAAGTTTATAGCTTCCACTTTAGCAAGTGTAAGTTTGGCTTTGATGAAAAAAAGGAGAACCACAACGCTCTGTTTAGACAAATACAAGACGGGTCTTTGACAATATGCTTCGACAAATATAAGATTGACCTTTGACGCTCTACTTCAACAAACAAATAAGAAACTACTAATGCTCGGCTTTGACGAACAATCAAAGCACCTTCAAAGCTCAATTTTGATGAATATTAGAGGGAGTTTTGATGTGACGAGAGAGCAGGCGGCTTCAGCTATGAGGTATAATTAAGGCTATACATATATTTATAATTTGTACTTCATGTATCTCGTTTTCTTCAAAATCATGTTGAGCTCATATCCGAGTGATGTTAAGGCCTATCCCAGACATGTTTCAGCCCGAAAAAATTCAAACACATATTTTATAATGTTGGACAAGTGACGAGATGTGTTGCACATGTGTTAGTGTCTGATACGTGTTTGACATGAGTAAGATAAATTTTTACAAGTGTCGGTGCTACATAGATGTTAGTTGATATCGACTCAAAATTAGCTCTTTCGGCAAGCTATCACCCAAGTTTACAAGATTCTCTAAGATAATGCAACTCATAATTACAAATGAGGATCATTTGGACTAATTGATTGACCACATCCAGTAAGTAGACTAGAGGCCATGGACAATCAAGATGACAAAACATTGAATCATGATCAAATTTGATATCATTTCTTCTGCTCTAATCTAACAACTGCACCATCTCTTTTGGCTTCACTAAAAATTTCATCTACTAAAGAAAAATATGATAGAACCTTCACTAAAAATTTCCTCACGATCAAGAGAGAGATAATTAATTATAAAAGCATGTGTTGAACAGTATTATAGAGTCCTCTGAGAAATCATAATATATTATCTTATATACTATTCAATATAATTGATAAAAAACTAAATCAAAATCACTCTAAATATCAACAAAGCTAAGTGAGAATTTTTAGGATTCACAATGAATTAGTTCGTGAAAGACTCAATTACCTAAAAAAATCTTTTGTGCAATGAAATGATTTCTTTAATCTCATATTATTCATTTTCTTGTCAAATAAGCAAATCCCAGCCTTGACATAATCTTTTTTTTTTAGAAGTTGTCAATCAATATTTATATCATTCATTTGTATCACTGAACAACCAGAAAATCGAATGAAGCATCATAACTAATCAAATTTTCTTTCAATACCTGCAAATTTTGATAAAAAGAAAGAAAATTGAGAGAAAAAAGCTATGCACTATATCAAAGTTAAGAGTACCTCAAAAGCTTTGAAAGATTAGTGGCTAAAGGTAGCCTTGAAAAAAACATCGCAGCAAGCTTTTCGAAAATTACTGCTCAAAGACCTAAAATGAAGAATAAAAAAATTATGAAAGATTTTTCTAAGCATATAAAAAGTATCACTTGCGGAGAAACACTCAACAAGCATAACTCAATTCCAATAGTCATGGAATTGGCTCATCTTTTAACTTATATGATGCAACTGTCTTCTTATTTCTTAACATAGAACACTATATGTATAATGGAAAGAACAAAATTTTGAAAATATCAATACTGCATTTTTTCTTTGTATTTAAGAAATTAATCACTTGGATAACTTCACCATATTATATTTGTGCTCAAAACAAAAGGTAAAAGGATAAGGAACACAAAAATTTAAAAAAATTCTTAATTCTATCAAAATAATTTTATCTATTCATCTTATCAATGTATCTTCACTCCACTATCACATATGCCCCAATCATTCAACTATAATCGGAAAAAATGAACAAATTTCTTTTTGCCAAACTAGGATTCCATCAAACTTCTGGCTAGAAACAAAAAAAAAAAAAGCACCAACAAAGAGTGTTTCATCGCACAAGCATACACAAACAGCATAGCACAGTGTGTGTGACCTCCATGAGGGTGTTTATGTAGTTTACACTGGCTCTATGATAATTATGATGAGTACAAACACTTCATGTGTTCTTCTAAATAGCTCCACCTAGCAAGTGAAGTTGTATGACAATAAGCCCCTGAATGCAATGGACTAACACTAGACATTAGCTAGGTAACTCAAGAAAACTCAAATGGCTTAAATCATGGCTTATGATGGAGGCTAGTGATGCAAAATGATGTTAATCCAAGCTTTAGCCTAAAAAAGAGCTTGGCTAGGTATGTAGTTGATTATTTATCTCAGCATGTTAAGGTCGTACATAGTCAAATTGCTCTTAGATATTCATATGCAAAATTAATAATATCAAAATTATGCTAATCATTTAAATTGACAAAATTCTTCTTTAAAAATTTCATACAGCCATTTGGATCAAAAAACTGATACATCCAACCATAGCAACCCAAATAGGACAAATTTTACTGAACGGCACTGGAACTAACAACCAAACATGTTGAAACAACACGACCTATGGGGATCTATAATCAATATCTGGCCAACTTAAGAGTACCATTAAGTTTGAACAATATTATGGATCATATTAAAGAAAAATAGATTCGGGCAACTTGAGGCCCTAAGACAATTCCGACTTGGCCAATAAAAATAAATTGAGCCAGTGATGATTCTTGACCTAATCCCTTGTCCTTTTATAGCTTAAACCTCCTTTTCACCATAGTACATTACCAAAAATCTCTTATCAGACTAAGACACACTTAAAAAGACTTATCAAGCATGTGATGAATAAAATCTCATCGGACATCCACTTTACATCTACCTTCATAATAATTACATTTTTAAAAAATTTTTAATATAATTCCTCTTTAAATTGACAAATCAAAAAAATAATAATAATAATAAAGGCAAGAGAAATCAAAACCCTAAACTAGCATTCAACCACAAATGAATAAACAGAGTGGAAAGATTACAAGATATATGGCATTGATCGCATAAGAAACAGCTTCGATGATCAGCAAAACAAGACAACAGATGGCTCCTATGCCTAAAAATCAGAAGAAAAGACAAAGCGAGGGAGGGGGCGAAGGTTCAGAGAGGAAAAATAGGACTCACTGGGATCCGGGAGGCGTTAAGGAGCTAAACCAGCTTAGTTGGCTGAGGAAAGGCGGTGAAAAACCTTTTCAACGACGAAGAACTTCATGCACGAGTTCAATCGCAGTAGCCGATCGGAGTTTGCCGCCTACCAGGAGTGAATGGAGGAAGCTTGAGGAGAACAAAGCTAGCCGATACCATTCGTCCCAACAGGTCTACAGATTTACGGAAAATTATTACCAGGACTATTTATAGCTTACTAAGAAGTTATTCTAATATTATTTGAATAATGACGTCACAATATTCAAAATAATTGATAAAAAATATAAAATTAAAATTACGGAGGTTAGTAGGGCGTTATTAAAACGTTATTTCTGGTTATTCAGAATAATACCGCAATAAACTCTTAATAACCTCCCAATAATTCTGAAATACACGATCTTGAAGGTTATTTACTGGTTATTGACGATTCCGTAGGCAGCATTGCGTACATTATCCAGTGTATGAATAATTTTTCCGATTTACCCCCCCGCATATTTATGCATTAAATTTTTTTTTTTTGGTTGCCATGAAAAATAATTAGCATTCAGTTGATTATTTTTTGTACAATCAAATTGATATTTATCACATAAAAATATCATTATTTTAATTTTTAATATATGAAATTTACCAAATTATAAAATGTGATATATATGTAAAAATTGAGTTTAGTTATTAGATATGTATATTCATAGGATTTGAGGTGTATCCGTCTAAATTCCCACATAAAAAGTATGAGTTAGATTTTCATCATGAATTATGATATTAGAATTGGAATCCATAAAATGGATGAAAGAGTACATCAGATTTATAATCTTTCTTGTGCTAAAAATTAAAAATATTCACATCCATACCATAAAAATTTATAAGCATTTATATATCTAACATCTAAATTTTCATTTTAAATTAAAAAATGTGAATTGCATATTTTTATGCAAAGATATGCTGGCATGTGTATGCCAGAATATTAAATTTAGTTATTGATAGATATTACATACCGAAACTCCTGAGAATAAAAGTAGGCCGACTACATATATAATTTTTCTTTTTTCTGAAATCAATTTGGAAAATAAATGCAGCCCACTTGAACTCTCTTACATTAAAACCCAACCAATCTCTTTATTTAACATAAGACTTATTTTCATTATAGAAAATTTTAAATTATATGACACTTCACCAAAACTAACCAAACTTAAAAGTTAATTGTAAGAGCAATTAAGTGCATAAATATAACAAGATTTTAGTTTCAAATTAAAACGACGAAGATTATCCAGTTATACATAATGGGGGTAAAGATGTCAAACTAAGATGGGGAGAAAAGTACTGCAGTGGCAGTTGTTGGGCGAAAAATAGAAGTTGTTGGGGTCCGGGCTCCTATTTCTTCTTGCCTCCAGTTTTGGATTTCTTGCTTGGTGGAGCTTTGGTTGTCTTGGCTGGCGTGTCCTTGTTTCAGAATGAAATGTCAATAATAAGCAGATAGATAAATATTTTGAAATGTGTGCTATAATACATTGAAAAAACTTGATTCGGCTCTATAAAGAACCGTTAGTCATGGAATTTAATGAAAGTCAGTCCATAACCATAAATAATTGTCATATATAGATCACAAACAACAAAGTTATGTAGAGAGTGAGAGATGAATTTCTCATCAAAGGAGAAGAATGAATTTTTTCCTTAATTTTATTTATGCATCTGCCACTTCATACAATTTCCAATCCAAGATGGAACGATTGCTTGCGATTTAAAATAGGAGAATCATTTGAATTGAATGTCACTGATTTTTATGACAACTTAATCATTCTTCCTGAAAAATACAGGAATGATTAGACAGCATAGAGAAGCCCTGTTAGAAGCAAATTTTCTTTTATAGTTAACCACCAAAATCATCCAACATAGGAAGTCTCTACATATGGAAGTAACAATTAGCTTCTCATTAAACTATGAGCCATTCAACAAGAAATTAAAAAAAAAAAAGTTTAGATTGTGCATGCAACTAGTTTTAATAATATTAAAGAGTATATGATTTTGATAACAAGTTTAAAAGTCATAAAATCAAAATCTAATTTGTGCGGAATGAAGGATTTTTCACACACTGTTCATTCCCCTCTCAAGTTTATTTTTGCATACATCATCCTAAAAAGTTTTCAAACTCAATAAAACATTGCATGTGAAGGTTATAATTGTCTAAAAATGCTATCGCAACTATTTTTACAAAAACCCTAAGCCTGAGCGTGTAAAAAATTTGAAGAATTGTTATGAAACAAGGTTAAATTTTACAAAACCAAATTGTACGATAAGGTTCCTAGAGATGTTCTTTGGAGAGTCCTTGAGAAGAAAGGTGTTGATTTGACTTATATTCAAGTCATTAAAGATATGTATGCTAGAGCTATTACATGTGTTCGAACTGAAGGAGAATTGACCAAGTATTTTACTATTTCTGTTGGTTTACATCAAGGATCGGCTTTAAACCCATATCTTTTTGCTTTATTTATGGATGGTCTTACTGGCCATTTACAAGAGGATGTACCTTGGTGTATGCTTTTTGCTGATGATATCCTCCTGGTGGATAAGACAAGAGAAAAAGTCCAGGAAAAACTTGAATTATGGAGGTCTACATTGGAGCTAAAGGTCTTCGTTTGAGTAGAACTAAAACTGAATACATGGAATGTAATTTTAGTAATAGTAGGTCTAGTGACAGAAGTGTAACTTTGGGTGATCAAATTATTAAAAGGTGTGAACGATTTAGATATCTTGGGTCCATTGTTCAAAGCGATGGTGATATAGATGGGGATGTTAATAGTAGAATTCAGGTTGGTTGGTTGAAGTGGAGGAATGCGTCCGGCCTATTGTGTGATAGAAAAGTACCGCTTAGACTGAAAGGAAAATTTTATAAGATGGTGGTGAGACCTTCAATGCTCTATGGTGCTGAATGTTGGCCTTTAAAAGAGAAGCATAATGTTAAGTTAAGTGTTGCCGAGATGAGAATGATTAGATGGATGAGTGGCTTTACACTTAGAGACAAAATGCGAAATGAATATATCCGTAATAGGGTTGGAGTTGCACCGAGTGTCGGATAAAATTAGAGAGAGTCGCCTTAGATGGTTTGGTCACATTAAACGTCGACCACCTGATGATCCGATTAGGAGAGTAGATGTTTTAAATACAACTTATGTTAAGAAAGGCAGAGGCAGACCTAGGAAAACTTGGGCTTATTGCATAAAAAATGATCTTAATCTATTAGAATTAAACGAAAATTTGACACTAAATAGGACGCAATGGAGAAAAAGGATTCATGTAGCCGACCCCACTTAGTGGGATTAAGGCTTTGTTGTTGTTGTTGTTGTTGTTCTGATGCAACCATCACCCAGAATATCCATCTCCATTAGTGTCACTCGACTAATCTAAACAAACATGCTGATTATCAGCATTTTAGAAGAGAATAACACAAATAATTTGCAGATTTTATAGAAGAAAATGAGAAATATTCAAGTAAAATATGTTTATAGATGGCGCACCTTCCGCTTAAGAGGTTCAGATGGCTTTATGACAGGCCTAAAAAATGTCTCCAACCTGAGATCATGCGTAGCATTTCAGAAGAAATAACATACCCTCCCATAAACAATATGAAATTAAACTTACCTCCCTTGGCTGCCTTTATCCTTAGCTGCTTTAATCTTTTCTATAGCCTGAGAGAAATGTAAGAAAAGTAACAATGTAAATGGTAGAAATATGCTAAAAAAGAATTTAGTCAAGTGCTTGGATGAAAGAAATTACAAACCTTGCTAACACGGTCATGATTGAAACCATTTTCCTTCACCAAGAAAGCTACAAGTCCCTAAAAGAAAACAAAACAGCTTGAAGAAATGTGCAAATTTTAAATATTTATTAAGACTACAAAAGCAGTAGATTGGGAATCACTTACATCTTCATCTGGAGCACTCCATTTGAGTTCTGGTGTTTCCGAGATGACTAAAGGTTCTTTGAAGAGCCGACGAGCTTCTTGATACGGCCAATCCTCCGGTATATGATACCTATTTCAAAATAACAATAGATGGTTAAGTGAATTTTCAGTTAAAAAACAAAAAAAAGGCCCCATGAGATGTTACAACTGCATCATCTTAACACAAGCAGTCAAGTATATGACAAATAGTTAGTTTCTTATGTTCATTAGCGAGGCATCCACTCCACATATGAACTTATGGGCACTAAGCCTGAACTCATGAGCGTTAAGGCTGATATAAGAAGAAAAATAAATAAATATTGATATCAAACTCCAATCAAGGTTTAAAATTATGCATATGGGTATCGGGGCACTGTTTGTCCATGTTGCAAGGTGTAAGTCTCAAAGCATTTTGAGATATAAGCCTCAAAATTAACAAATCGTGCAGTACAAAAAGTATTGTATTAAAACATATAGTAATAAATAACATATTAATATCTTAATAGATTAAAATCTAACATTTTAACATCTTAAAATGATAAAATTAATAAATTGTTCGAAATAAGAAGCAACATATTAGTGTTCAAACATCAAATCATAAAATAAAAAGAATTATACATACATCAAAATAAAACATAATAAAATAATTCATAATAAATTTAATACAATTAGTTTCTCTTAAAATAATTCATCACAATAAGAACAGAACAACTAAAATTAGAATTTCAAAATTCTAAAATCATTATCACTCTTATCACTTAATGGGTTTTTCTTAGACTCATCAACATAACAATTAAGTTTCTCCTTAACCCCATCCTTACTTATATTTGTGCTCTCTCATTCCTTCTAATCTTAAATCTCAATCATTTTTCTATTATTTAATCAGTATTCTTGTGCTCCACATCTGCTCCATTTGACGAAAACAGTGAATATCCAGTGCAACAACAAAATGCTAAGAGCTTACTCATTGCAATCGACATCGAAGCCACCCAAATGATGCTTGATCATAAAATAAACTGTGTAAGTGCATTCAGCAAGTCAAAATTGGCTAAGGAGTCTTTTATAATCAAAAGAAACAAACATATCCGAATCACCTTGCTTGTTGTTAAAAATTTGCTCAAACAACTTCTGATTAAAATGGACTATGACACATCAAATTATCTTAGGGAGGATGCCCACCTTGCTAGATGTATATGCATAAGCTGACATGCAAATCTATGCACACAAAATATAAAAATTAAAAAATATACAAAACCTCACCCATTTCTTCACACTTTCACTGCAGAGCCCCTTTTGAAGGTATGATGCCTATTGCTTGGCCAACTAAGACGTCCAATCAAGAAGATGCAACCCAAAAAAAAAAGATAAAAATAGACAAATATATATATTACCTAATTAATCCATACTACCATGCATCCCCCCACTCCATCACATAGCAAGAAACCAAGCCCCAGACAGTTTCCCCATCTCTTCTCCACCGCCCCTTGCCTCGACATCAGGCATAGCAGCTCCAACTCTCTTGTCTGAATTCTCTGCCGAAAAACCCACTCCCAGCTTCCTGCACCTTCCCATCTCAAGCTCACCCAAACCTTCTCTCTGCCGCAGCACTGCAAGCCCTCAAGCGGCTCCTCCCTCTTCCTCTCTTCTTTCAACTGAGCCATAAGAAAGCACAACTCCTGCTCCTCCTGCTGGCAGCGAACCCAAACAGCAGCCACTTCAACTTTTTCTCTCACACGCAGCTGCTCTCAGGCTCTCCTCTCTCCTCCTTTCTCAGCGTGGCACACCCCTCGCAGCAGCAAACTCCAGTGCCTCACGCCCAACTCCTGGCCGAAACTCTTCATAATGGCCATGTTGATCCTCTCACCTAGCTCCCTTCGGCTCCTTCCGTAATCCCACCTCGCCGGCAACCTTGATAGCAAATTTTCGGTGGAATGTTGGCAATGGAAGCTGCTCATGCTGCTCTTAAAGAGACATAACATTGCTTGAAGTTATGATGTCCGCTCCATATGTATGGATGTTGATATAACCACTTATACAGGAAATTCCCTTATCAGTAATAGGCTGGGGCAGTTTTAAATGTTGCTAATGCAAGAGAAGAGATGAATGCAGGTGCCAAGTTTCTTATGAATCCTGCCGCTGTTATGGAAATCTTACATGAAGTTGAAGATACTGGAATTCTCTATATACCAAGGGGTAATGACCCCGACAGAAGTCATATGTGGATATGAAACTGGTGCAAAGATTGTCAAAGGCATCTCAATAGAATTTAATGATACAGATAAACAGCATGTGAATATTGAGAACAATGAATGGCTCTAGCTTTCTCTTCAGCCTTAAAAAATGAACAAAATGAGCGAAGTTGTTCTTTGGTTGATGATGATGATAGTGAGGGCACCATTGGAGGGTGGGGATATCTACAATCAAGCAGTTTTGGCAATGAGCTTTGGCAGCTCCACTTCTTCAGGTTGAAAATCTCGTGTTGGTGAAGGGCCTGACAAGAATGAATGGCAGAAGATAATTAAAACTCAGTGATTGGAAGCAGCAACTCTACTTGAGCCTGATACTAGTAACAGAGGTGGTATGGATCCTAGTGGCCGCGTGAAGGCCATGTGTGGCTTGTGGGTCTCTCGATGAAAGAAAGATGATAAAAAGAGTACTTGGTAAGAAGAATGCTGCTAGTCGTCGAATGGCATCAAGGGTGGAGAAACCGTCTTTTAATCTTGGGAAGCTCTTGAATACCATTGGATGAAAAATTTGCTGTCCACTATTGATACGTTGTTATAACAGGATCGCCGCTTCATCATTGGTGCCTCACCTTGCACAAGGTATAACACGGGATACAATTAAGTACGTGTTCTCGTTATTTCAATGAGGCAGGAAAACTTGCTTGATATACCTTTTTTCTTAATAGGCCTATTTTAAGTACTTGTCCCATTGTCCAACCGGGCAGGAAAATCCTACTTAAGTATCCGTTCAAGTTGTTCCAATCCGGCAGATAAAAAATACATATTCTAGTTGTTCAACCTGGTGAGGAATTCCTTTTTGCTACTTTGCAGGTATCGAAGTGTGGTGGGTAAATTTAAATTTCGGTCGCGGTATATTACGACATCAACCGCGCTCATCTTGTCAGGGGTGGTGGTCAGACCAAACCCCTGTGGTCAGAAGATTGCCAAAATATTGCTAAAATTTATACCGACAAGACCTGAATAAATTGGTAAAAAAGAATAATCAAAATGCTATTAAATTATAAAATACAAATTAAGTATTCATTCTCATTGTTCCATTGGGGTAAGGAAATCATGTTATGCTTTTTGAAGATGCTCAAGACCCATGTGTATCTTGGTAGGTGCGGTGAGTAAAATGATATCTCGGTCATGTCTTACAACACCAACCATGCACATCTTCTTAGGTGTGGTGATTAGACCTAACCCTGAGATAGCCCCATGGCAGTAGAAATGTCTTCGAATGTTTGTTGAAACAGCTTTTATAAGGAAAAACTGAATTGAAATCATTTGAATTAAAATATAATCAAAATAAAAGTTGTTAGAATATAAATTAGGGAAAAAATTAAATATAAATTGAACAGTAAACTCACAGGGGATTTGATGGCTCGTTAACGAGCTCGAATGAAACATGTGTTGAACTCATTAGTCCACTCACAAGTGCAAATGAGGCTCACTACATCTTAATTAGAATTGTTATAATCATACGCTATAATTCTCGAATGATCTATTTAAATGTTAAATGAAAATAGAACATATATTCAAAATATAATATATAGTTCATCAAATGAATTGAAATGGTTAGCGGTAGGGTGTTTACCTGATCATTAACAAGCATGAGCGAAGTCCTATTAAATATTAAAAATTCAAACCAAATATTAAATCTTGAATGCATGCAATCAAATACTCATATTCGGTTAAATTCGCCACTCCATCCGCAACCCAACTATCCAAGCGGACAGTAAGCATTCCACTAGATGGCTATAGGCAAAACTGCACAACTGCAACCGAATCTTCATCACTCTTATAATAGCAGACAGAAGACAAGCTTTGGGCCTTAAAATGAAATCCAGTATGTTTGCCACCAGATCTACACCACTTTTATAATAGCAAACATAAGGCAAAACTTTAGGGCCTTAAAATAAAATCTTGTATGTTCTTGTTTGCACATTTCCCGAGATTATTAACATCAAGTCAAGTACACCACCTTGAAGAATGTTATATTCATTAAGATTTGTACATAAGATTATTGATATCAAGTCAAATACACAACCTTGAAGAACATCAACTACCTCAAAGTTCATGTAAGTAGATAATAAAAATACGCTAAGAATCAAACATTATAAGTACTAAACACCCACACAAACTCCATTGTTACCTTAAATGATTAAATTTGAACTTCCAAGAATATCGTGCGGGTTAATGTTGTGTTTAAGTTATAACTATGCAACAAGAAGGGTGCACACATTTCCAAAATTTTGAAAAATTTCTTTTTTCAATATCATATTTAAAGCTGTTAATTGTGCATTATTTCAAATGGGACACTTTGTTCATAGGTCTAGGTCATAAATCCCAGTTTAGCCAGTCAGATCCTCCTCCCAATAGGGATTAGAGTTGACAAGATTGAGCCCTCAATAAGTCATGTTAATCCGCCTAGTTACGACCAGAGTTGACAAGGTTAAGCTTAAATTATATCAGTCTGATCCTCCTCACGAGGAATGGAGTCGACGCGACTATTGTTTTTAATGATATTAAAATCACAATTATTCCTTAATGATAATAAGTATATTCATTGCATATCTTAATTGAAGGGCATCTATTTAAAAATTAAAATTTTAAATCATTAAATTTATAAAATATTAAATAAAATTAATCACTCAATACTTAAGTAAAGCTCATCCAACCTTTGGCAATCGTTTGTCAAACTAAAAGGATTGACAATTTTAATATTGACTTAAGTTCACAAAGAACTAATGTCATATTAAGTATACTAGAAAATTCAAACTAAAAACAATCATGTGTCAGTAAAGATGTGGACAAAATCCTCTATTCGTATAGTTTGGCCTTTAAGCTTCACAAAAAAGAGGTTATGAATGTAGCTTTCTGACAGCGTGGCTTGGCCAATAGACTCCATCGAGTGGCTTGGCTCGTAAACTTCATTATAAAATGATCACGACTATAGTTAGAATGTTCACCAATGATAATTTCTTCTTTTGAGTTATGAAACATAGGATAAACTTGATAAAGCACGAAGTCCTCCATAAGTTAGGTCAACTTAGATTAATCCCCTTGGACAAATAATTACCCCATGTCTTCAACTTTCCTTTGGACGAAGAATTCATTGTTGCTGACAAGGATGACTCTATTAGGTTGTTTCCACTACCTCCTCCGAGTAAATAGACTAATGACCATAACAAACAGAAATGATAAAACTATGAGATCCTGACTGAGTTCATCAACTTTCCCCCCACCATCAACTTTAAACTCACCGAGATAATTTAATAATTTTAAAATCCAAAATTTTTTGCTACTATATATTAAGTACAAATATTTAGTGTCTAATGACTAGCCTTAAATGCTCTCGTGTTAGCATGAGAGGTAATGAACAATAAGACTTGCACCTTTGAGAAACCTCAAACCTTAAATCTTAAATTCATCACAAAATAAGGATGAAATCTCATTGGCCTTTCAAGATTTTGACCCGAAATCTCAGAGTAAACTCCCTCATTCAATTTTCTTTTTTTTTCATTTCGAGGGAGGTCAGGGCGTTCGAACTTTCGGAGCCCACAAATATTAATTAATAAAAATAATTATTAGATTTTAAAATAATGAATATGATAATACCAACAACTTCGATTACATCCTAAAATAATGAATACGTTGATAGCTAACAAATATTTATTACGGTTGTTTTATTCACATTTTTTTAAGCATACCCAAGATCTAATTGTTTATACCTCACTAGAAATGAGGCAAGGCATGCCTTGAGGCGGGCCTCGCGTTATGTGAGGCACAAGTCCCATGTAATAGCCAATAAAAGGTAGATCTCATTGCGATTTTTTTTAAAAAGAGTTGAGACAGTCCTCAAGATAGGCTTCACATTGTACAATGTTAAACCACAAGTTCGATATTAAAGTTCATAGCCCAGTACAATGCAAAGATGCTAAATCAAGTTCCAAGCGTTCAAATTCAACAGATGTAAAGAGAAATAAAGAGTTAGCCCATCATCAACAAAACAAAAAACTGAGGTTGCAAAAACCTGATGCAACAGATTATTGTAGACGAATTACAATATATCTAAAAGGACAAGTACATCAAAAATATCAAACAGAAATTAAAGCACTGCAGAATCAAATGATATATAGAACAAACAACATGGAACGAAAGAAGGCACACAAAATGATTTAACCAAAAACATTTTATTCTTTAACAAAATGATGGTGTTGCTAAATGAAAAAGGGAAAGTAACTCGTTAAAGAGCGGGGTATGAAAATAATGTCAAAAAACAAATCTATGACGATGACATAAAATACATGCATAAAACAATCATTACATTGCGATTAATGATTTCAAAACTCAGATCTGTCATGATTACCAGAAATAAATTCAAATCAATTCAATGTATGCACCTGTCTTTGCTCAGATTCTCCAACACATTTTCAATAGATCCATGCTGACGAATAAGCTTCAATGCAGTTTGCCCACCGATACCTGCATAACAGCAAGTGCAATGCATAAAAATATATAATCGTAATGCATGTAATATAAACATAGATTAGTCTATGAACCAATCGTATTAAAAAAGACATGGCTTGCATGTTTCAATAAAAAGTATTAAACACCAAGCAGAAAGTTAGATTGACGAGAGTACCCAACCTTACAAATGAATCCTGGTAAATTTATGGCAGCACTATAGACAGATTTCTTTAGAAGTAGGAATAATTATTTTACAGATGAAAAGCATCAGTTTCCAGCAGTTAATTATTTGAGCTTAAGATTATTCTAGAGCTGTAAAATTTATCATAAATATAAACCAACTATATAATTTCTTTATCCAATTTATAATTTTCATGCTTAAATTTGAATTGGAGCATCCATAGCACATGGACGTTTGCAGAGTGATGAAATAAGATTAACGTCTCAATTCAAAAATGAGAAGCAAATAATGATATAACATACCAATCTTTAAAGACAGTGCTAAGTTGCAAAAAAGTAGTTTATTAAACATAGTTTTAAGTTGCCCTTAATTGAAGCCATTCTTGGTGAGATTGATATTCTAAAACATATCAACAAAACATACATTAGAGAATGTAAAAAAAGAAATGCTGATCTCCATATTTGATTCATAAATTGCCCAATTGAATACAACGAAACTGTCAAGAAAAATATAACTTTACAAAAAATCAAATTAGAATGTCCCAAATCCATCGCAAATCTAGCCAAAAAGATTGTCTCAATGCATTTGAAGAGCTAAACAGATTGGAAAGCCTCCCCTATACTCTTGAACTGCAACATGAGGGAATGTATACCTCGCACAAGAGATTAGAATTTTGTGTGAGTCTGCAGTCAAACGTTTAAAAAAAGTGGGGGATAATAAGGGGCCTTTACCTATGTACCACCCAATTCCTATGTATTCACAAATCAAACACTTAAAACTTCAATTTTTAAGAACAGATCATCCCATCCCTAAGCTTTTGCCCATAGGTAGGATGCTCGGTATGCAAAAATCGAAATTTAAGTGTTTGACATGTGAATTCATAGGAATTGGGTGTTACGCAAGTAAATATCCCTAATAGTAATAATATCATAAAAAATAATATATGTATATATTTACATACACATATGTATATGTATGTCTCTATCGATACATATACACGTATAAATATATCTACATACATATAATACTCATATATATACCTACACATATACATACACATATGTGATACCATACATAAATATATATATATATATATATATATATATATATATATAGTAATGGCGGCGTCCGGTAGCTCTGCTAGGGTTTCGCCATCGGGCGAAACCCAGCTTTGATCGCCGGCTACACCAACGTTCTCGTTGGCTTCGTCGACGTCAACTGTGTAGCGGCGCGCCTTCGTCGCCTCTGGTGGAGGTGCTCGCTGTTTCGTCGTTGTTGAACTTGTCTGCTGGCGCGTCGAATTTCTTCGTCGTCGTCGAACTCGTCTGCTGGCACGTTGAATTTCTCTGTCGAACTTCGTTCTCGACTTTTGCTCGCGATCGACTGGCTCGTCTTACAGGTTCGACAACTCCGAATCGTTTCTCTGCACGGCTCGACTTCGTCCCTGTCGATCTCTGCAAGCTCGGCTTCTGGTGCGACGACCTCCAATCGCACTGTGCGAGCTCGAATCTGTGGGAGCTTGACGACTTTCAGTTGTGGGAGCTCGACGACTTCCAGTAGTTTCTCTTCCAGTCGCACAGTGGAACCTGCTTCTATGTGCGTGTTTGCTGTGCAATTCACTGACTGTAGAGGCCGCTCGGCGACTTCTTTCTAATGGCAACTAAGGTTTCCTATGTTGGAGCTGTGAGCAGCAATTCCCACAATGATCATCTCTTTTCCCACAAGAATTTCATGACATCATAGCTGGAAAAATACGAAGTCGATTTTATCGAGCAGATTAGATGCTAAAGATAGGAAATCTGCTATTATCTTCACCACACTAGAAATGAAGGTTCTCTCAGATGATGTTAAATTTACTTTAGTTGGGAAATTCCAATTTGGTCACCCCAAGATGGATTTAGTTAGAAAATTTTTTGAGAATCTGAAACTTATTGGTGGATGAAAATTGGGAGTGTTAGATGACAGACACTTACTCATTCGGATACAAAAGGAAGAAGACTATGCTAGAATTTTTGCTCAACAATCAGTTTTGGTTGCTGGCACCCACATGAAGCTTATCAAATGGACTCCTGATTTTGACACATCTAAGGAACCTCCTATCATTCCTACGTGGTTCAAACTTTCGGGCCTTCCATTTCATTTGTACAATCCAGGTGCTTTGTAAAACATTAGTCAAACTCTCGGTACTCCTCTCAGAGTTGATTCTCCTACTTTTGATAGGGTCTCTCCAGGTGGTGTCAGGTTTCGAGTGAAGAGGATTTCACTCTCCGATGTGGATCGTTTTGGATCACCGATGGTGCGGATGGGTTTTGACGAGGAGGTCGTGGTGGAGAGCAGACCTCTCTTTTGCCAACATTGCAAAATGTTTGGGCACATTAGAGACACCTGCTATAGAATGCATCCTCCCTCGAGGAAAAAGTCTGCTGGGTCTTCTGCTGTTGTTGAAAATTCCCAACATAGAGTTGACGTTACCCTGGCTCCGAAGAATAGGGTAGCATCTGATGCTGATAAAAGTTTAAAATCAGCGGACATGGCTGTCGGGGAGAATTCTCAGCCGGTTATACAAATTGCCACTCCGGAGACTACAGTGGATACCGAAGAAGCTGGAAGTGCGGCACTTCTTCCTATGCCGCAAGCCGTCCAGGGGGCTACTTCAGCCGTCTGCTCTAACAGATACATCCAAACTTTCAGCAGAAAAAGAAGAATTTCCCTACCAATTGTCGAAACCACCGGCAAGAATCAGCAGGACTTTACGTAAGAAGAAGTGGAAGAAGTGGAAGAAGAAGATGGAGAAGGCTGGCAGGTTTATTCTCGAGGGAAGAGGTTTGGGGTTAAACTCTTATTTGATGATACATCGATGACTCAGGGCAATGGAGTAGCATTAAAGAGATTACTCTATGGATCTCCAAGAAACAGAGCAAGAGTATCACGTTCTCGCTCTTGACTTTGTTTTGTAATTTTTGAATATTTTGCATCTTTTTTGTTAACATTGTATCGCAGGGGAAGGGCTCCATGGGCCCTCTCCTCAAGCCTCTGTAACCGCTTTTAAATCAATATAGGCCCTAGGGCTTTTTTTTGCTAATATATATATATATATATATATATATATATATATATATACACACACACACACATATATATATATAAGCGATTCAATCAACCGCACTCGCTTCGACGGTTCTCCAATTATTTATTCGATTCCAGCCGGTCAAATGCAGAAACGATTTTTAACCTGCCCAGAATCAGACTGCCAGTTGGTTTGATCTGGTTTTTCAAACATTCATATTTAATACACTTTATTTCGCAAATCATTCATATGCAAACACTCAGAAGCATTAAAAACATATCTGAACATATAATCTATACAAAGTTGTTAAATCAAATATAATATAAGTGCATACCAAAAAGTTTGTACAAGCTCTTAATATCGTGAAGTGCAAAAGTTGTACAGTCACACTTGGTTACACGCCCAGTTGCTTATTATTTATTCTTAAAAATCAATAATGAAAAGTGAACAACAACGAACTCAACAAAATAATCAATATTAAAATAAAATTGTATGGATATAAAAGAAAAAAATATATATGCTCATATATAATTCATGCACATGCTCACAACAAATGCACTACATACTATAAACGTATAAAAAATTAAAGAAATGACATGTTAATTATTATATAAAACATATATTTCATTCATTCATATCTAATCATAAATATATTCATAACGTTCATCAATGTAATCATAAAATGTCACATGTAATTGAATATGCCTCAACTATTTTCAAATCATGTGATGACATTGGGTCACCCAAATCGAATGTCATATTAACTATTAATAAAGATTTGACCCTAACAAAACAGTTATAAAAAGGGCTCCTGGTACCAACGATTCTCTATGTTTTGTCATTATCTCCCAAGAGTTCCAGAAGTTTCGTCGTTGTCTGAATATCATGAGTCGAGAATCTCATCGTTCAGTATCATTCATACTTACAAGTACTCATATAATAACTTATCTATAACATCACTAGTGACATTTCATAAAACATAATTCATGTAACAAGCATTCATCATCAGCATTTCATACATCATATGCATGAACCATAGTAATGAATACTTGCAAACAATGATTTCGCAAGCATATACATCATATTCATAATATACTAAAATTATGTATCGTAAGTGAACACATTTACTACATTAATACAATTTATATATGTATTTATCCAAAATATGCAAAATTTCTAAATGCAATAATGTCAAACAAATAATCACATGAAAACCTATAGAAAATTATTTTTTAAAGTTAACATGAGATTATTTCATCTGAATTGACGGAGTTACGCTACAACAAATTTCCCCAAGCTCGTCTCGAACTTGTCACCCAGTGTAGATAAGCTGGGATTCGTAAACATATAAGGATTTCAAGAAATCCTATCTTATCTCGGATTTAACCCATATATAACTTATACAAATTATTGCCTCAAACAAGCTTCTCTACATAACCAGTTCTACTCCAAGACCGTCTATTCTTAGTCCCTCTTCCTCCTATCACATTAATCCTTTCATTTCTTCGATGATTTCCCCTAATAGCCCTCTCAAAAACCCACAAACCAATTTTGTAGTCTCTGACACAAGTTCGCCTTCGTTAGCATTATTGAAAATGAAAAAGTACACTGATTTCTGACATATGTCAAAATGGAAACAAAAGAAATAAAAGGAATTGCACAATTAGCATGAAAGAGAGTTTCCTACTCATCGATTTCGTCCATGAGCATTGAATTATAGACTGCAACCCGCTCTACCTGCTTTGTTTGGGACTCGCTATAGATACCAAGCATTGGCGCTCGCGCGAGGGAGAATTCATAAGAAATGGGATTTCGGAATGCTTTTAAGCCTCAATTAACAACACCCCCCCCCCTCCCCCGCACTCCAAAAAAAAAAAAAAAACAGATAATGAATCTTACCTATTCAATTTCATCCCACGACTGAGAATTGTTATGGAAGGTCGGTGGCTCCAATACGCGTGCGAGAAATTGGGAAATAATTAGGAATTAATTCAATCTTATTATTTTCATAAATACCAATACATGCATAATTCAAATATTATGTTATATAGCAAATTGATCGATTTGACGTGCAGAATTTTATAAAATTGCTTGGATAAAATTTCAAGAGATCTGGAATTTGAGCTACATTTTAAAATCAATAAAATTTTACTTGTTTTCTTAAAATTTGGGCATTACAATAAAACTCAAAACTTTAACATCACATCAAAAAGACCACTGTTACTGCCTTTTGAAAACTAAAATACACATTTCATGCATAGGTTAATGATATCAAAGTAATGTAATTGAAAATACCAAACTTTGGGTGTTAGATATGTAAACAAATAAGAATTGCGTGGCATGCAAATAAATTTTCCTTTAAAGTGGCATTTATTTTATTTTAATAGAGATTGTTCGTGTTTGTAATATGGAGTTATTAAATAACCTTATTAAAGACGACACAAATTACACGCAACATTTAAAGTTGTATATTACATCGTAGCTATTAAAAAAATAGTGCTTCTCGTTGAAATGTGCACCATTTTGTATTATTAAATATTATGAATTTGCAATATTCTGAAATAATTCTTATTTCATCCTACAAAATGTACCCATAATTTCAATTCAATCATAAGCTACCTTGATTTCATCCAAATGGCTCAATGAATGTAAATTTCTCTTTGGAAATGCTCATTTCTTTTGACTTAAACTCTATCCAAGCAAAGAATCAAATCACTTTTTCTTGAAATCTTTATATCAAATACATGATCAAATCTCTGAGGTTCAAGGCACAGCCCTGGTCCTACATCCATACACCATTATTTTTCTATTTTTTATCATAAAAAATAAATATATTTCTCTTTATTCCCTTTATATGAAAAACTTTTGCCCGCGTTAGCCTAACAAATTAAACGGTTAAGATCTCTCAAACCATGCTCCTTCGCCGTGATTACTCAACCCTATAATTATTCTCTCTTCTCACTCATCAATCCATCACAAACCTAGAAATAGCATATGATACAGTTCTAAGGCTCCTAGAAGGTGTTCAGAAAGTGGCTTCTTAGGGATGTGGTTGTGGCATGGTAAGAGACTAATAATATGCCAATTTGACCACGTTCGGGCAAGCATCTGCGTCGATCGGAGGCTATCCCGACTGGAAACAGCAACTAAAACACCGAAGTTGTGAAGTTCAGGTGGCAAGGAGGTTCCACCAAATAATCCTGAGCAAAAATATAGACACCACTTGCAAAAGCAAAGAATAAACCGCATCAAAGAGCATAAAACAAAAAAGTTCCCAGTTCATTAAAATCAATAAAACTGAAATCCAAACAGTCATCACACATTACAAATAGCATTTCCAAACTAACTTTAAATGATAGTAAAAGATGCAGCAGTGTTGATGTAGTATGAAACCAACGGAGAAAAACCCCTAAATTTATGTATGTATCAAGGAAAAAAGAATGCATTGTGGCAAAGGAAAAAATCATCTTAAGAAACTGGAAGGTAAAATAGCAATAGGACGTCTTTACATTAATATTTTTTCACATTAAAATGTTAAACTTGTGTTAAAGAAGTGCAGAGGGACAACCAGAAAAAACTAATACAAACCAAAATGAACTCTTTTTTCCATGCATTGTTGTTCTCAGTCTCTATTTTGCATTTCCCAAAAAAAAGGTGCATTTACATGTATACCACCCAACTACTATGTATTTACATATCTAACACCTAAGCTTTACTTTTTACATCAATAACCTAAATCTTTCATATCACATCAAAAGTATTACTGCTTTACCTTTTAAAAAGTGAAATACATATTTTCATGCATAGATAAAGTGGTATGTATGTAAAAATTGAAGTATAGATGTTAGATATGTAAATACAAAGGAATTGTGTGGCATGTATGTAAATCTTTCAAAAAAACAATTAGCAGGAAGCTTCTCATACAAGCCAATCACACAATTTCAACTCACTACCTTCTCGAAAGTGAGTTGGAAGTCAAGATACCTTTAATGCTGTCACAATAGTCACATCCACAGAGGATGCACAAGTCAATAAATTGATCCATGGTGAAACCTAGCTCTAGTAGAACCTGGACGGCAAGCTTTTTCAGAAAAATGGAATTAGGTATAAGTACTAAGTCATCTATTATGTGTCAACAAACCTTTTCAACTTCAAATTCCATAACGGGGATCTTTTTAGAGCTTGGATCCATCAAATGACGAAGAAACCTTGGGGCTCCAAAAGTCAGTGAATCCATGTCTTCGGAAGCCACAGCATACACCTAAACCCCGAAAAAAATATAAATAAAATCAAAATAATAAAAAAATCAGAAAAGCCTATAAAAATGCATTACAAGAAAATGAAGGAAATCCAACTGGCACCTTATCACTTTTGCAAAGAGCAGCGCATTGAGCCTCTGCTTCGCATGGTGCCTAAAAAACCAAAACGAAGTCAAATCTATGGTAAAATTAGGTATTTTATGAGCTCATAACTGATAGTCCTGCATTCGTTTTAATTCCTAAAACTCTATTAGCTATATGTAATGGAATTTCATTATCAGGTAACTGAAAACCGTGAAGGAATATTTAGATTGAACTATTGATAGTTTACATTATCCTTACAAAATAAAAGACCAGAAAATTATTCTTTTCACGCAGCACTAAAAGCTCCGTCCATGTTAGTTACAAATTTACATCACATAAATACAAAATAATAACAAATGTGTGTGTGTGTCTAGTGTGTGTCTGTGTGTGTGTGAGTGTGTGTGAGTGTGTGTGTGTGTGAGAGAGAGAGAGAGAGATCACCTCAATTATAGGAACACCCATCAGTCTTAGGAGTCGTTTGCAATCCTCATTATGTTGCTTTGTTACCTATGACAAAAGGAAAAAAATGTAAGAAAAAAATGTCCAAACAATTCATGATAAAAAAACCAATCATATTGAATAAGAGCCATAAATACAAATGTATTTAATTACAGATATTAAAGAAAATAACTAATAAAAAGAAAAATAATATAATATAATAAATCCAGCTCAAAATAATTCTTTCCTAGTCAAAGAAGCTAACATTCATTTTGACGATAACAATTGATCCCAATCATCATTACAAACTATACCAACAACATCGTTGGATGTCATCCATACAAGATTATGCCATTGGGAGTACCAAATGTCGCAAACAGGAGTTGGCATATACAACATTCTCCTGCCGTTCATTTACAGAATATCATAAAGTTCAATGAAAATATTTCTTGAAACCTATTTATATGCAGGTCCATATTTAGGAAAACATGTTTATGCATGACCAGAATAGCCAAAAAAGAACGTTTTTACAAAAAATCTTCATAAATTGAAACGGCTTCGACTTGTTTGAATCTAAGAAAGAAATCCAAGGGACCAGTTGATATAAAACTGGAATTGAATACTATCAAGCATAATCTTAAAAAAGAAAGGTAAGATTTTGGCATTCCGGAATGACAGGCAAGTTTAATCATAATATAAAATCTCTTCCAACGACTTCAATTATTAGGCAAATCATACTGCATAGAGCATAAGACTACCTTGACAGTTCTCTTGCTAAACTTTTCAATTTCTTCTTTGTTTCCCTCCTGCATGACCAGAAAAAACCTCCTAAATGAGGATAAAGTGATAGAAAAAAATTACTCAAAGAATTACATGAGAGAGGCGAATGAATGAAAAATAAAATATTCAGTAAGCAGTCAATTCTTCTAAAATGTAAATATTCACCTCTACTGCAGTAGCTAAATCCTTAGTGGCATCATCCCTCCTTATGTATCTACGGAAGAATCAACCAAAAAAAGGGAAAATTTACATATTTAGTACACAGTTCTTATGTATTTACATATCTCACACCCAAAACATTTACATTCGTAGTACTTTGTTGTTTTAAATCTATGTATGAAAAGTGTATTTCATTTTTAAAATGTGATAATTGTGTCAGTTTTTAAGTGATATCGAAGATTTAAATGCTCTGTGTGTAAATATGAAAGATTAGGTAAGAGATATGTAAAAAAATATGAATTGTGTGCTATGTATGTAAATGCCCGCCAAAAAAGAGAGAATTTGTCATTCCACCACAATAAGATTACAATAAACCTGAAATAGCAAAACCTAGTCCATACCTTTTGGCAAGCTCCTGCTTCTTTAAATCAGGTGGCTGACCATCAAACACGTACCTGATAAGTAACACGCATAAAAAGTAAAAAACTAGATTTTGATTTTGAATAATGAAAGAAATCAATTTCTGTAATATAAATTGGGAAAAAGTGGCATGATTACACTGGTTTAATTCCTGCTTCAAGCAATCTTATTGTACGATTGAACATTCCTTGCAGATGGCTAACAAAATAATTTTCAAAAAATGTAAAAACTATGTCAGCTAAAGAAGAAGAGTGTCATTTTACGAAAACGATTAACAATCTATATGGCCCTCACCTGGTGACTTCGCCCGCTTCATTAGTCAGCATCTCAGTCCCAGCCCTTCCCACCACAATCTGCATATAAAAATAAGAAAAGAAATCAAACTATAATGCCTCTAAATCACAAAACATTAAATTTGAAGTTGAAAATTGTTAGGTATAGATACAAAGCACACAATTCTTATGTATATACATATCTAGAACCCAAACTTCAATATTTACACACGCACAACACTAAAATCTTTAATATCGCATAAAGAAAATACGAATATCAACTACTTCTTAAAAATTTAAATACAATTTTTCATGCTCAGGTTTATCACATCACAGTGTTATAAGTGTAAGTATAAATGTTCTGGTGCTAGATATGTCAAATACATTAGAATTGTGTGGTGTGCATGTAAATTTCCCAACATGTTTATAGAGGAAATCCAAAACCCTAATCTTCCAAGTTTATACAAAACAAAAGCCAGAAAAGGCAAAACAGTTTCTTCAGCGGGTGATAAATTCTAACCACTACAAAAATACAAGCTAAGCATAAAAGGAAATCGAAATAGGGATAATGTACGAACAAGGAACTGGTAGATACTCATACTAGCGTCAATGGCAAGCTTCCGACCAAAATAGCTCTCGAACTTCTGCTCCTTCATGGCCTTAGGAGCATAGTCGGATAAGAGCTTCGTTAAGCCCTTACACAAGCACAAAAAGAGAAAAAAATACCATCAGTTCAGAAGAAATGGTAAAACTAGACCCGGACTTCTACCGGAGGATCAAAACCCTAACCTTTATTCCCATAGTGAGAAAGCACTTAACCCAAAGAAGGCGTGAGAGAAGGTTACATAACTGGATCTATGGGACACTTTGGTAGCAGGATTTAACCGAAATCCTGCCAAACAGCAAAAAAATTAACTTCAAATCCTACAGGATCTTAAATCCAATCCCGTTTCTTCTAGGTTTTGCCTTAAATCCCGTTGGAAGACCGACCGCGATCTCCTCCTTATCGCTTCAAATGAACACAGGGAGAGGATTTTCACTTGCGGGGAAACCAGTTTTCCCGCCTTAACGTCGGCGGTGGAAAGAGAAGCACCAGCTGCGCGGGGGATGCGCGGATACTAAATTTTATGGTAAAACAACAGCACATATTTTTTATTTTTATAAGGTTTTCAATGACTTGATAGTGGCACACAAAAATTTATCTTGATAGTTCAAATAAATTATCTAAATGGTTATTATGTATATAACTGATGAGTGCTAGAAAATTTGTGATGGTAGGGTAATTGATTATTGTCTTAGCATTACACGAGATTTCAACACATATTCAGATAAAAAAATAATCAGTAATGACACTATAAATTTTTATGTGGAAATTTTATAAATAAAGAAAATAAACCACGAGGTGTAAACTGATTGTAAAAATTCACTATAAGTTGATTATTACAGAGATCCCTTATTCCACATGCGAGAAAGGGTTACAAAATCTTATGAATTACAATGTGGACGTGCAAATGAACTTATTGTAAGAAGTTTGCGGCAGTCGATAGCGATCGATGGAGGCCGGCAGGTGGCATTTGGTGGAGGTTGGCGATAGTCAGTGGTTGTCGGCAATGATCAAAGGTGATTAGCAATGGTCAAAGGCGAATGGTGTTGGACTTCAGCTCATTCTCAAAGCTTTAAGTTTTTTCTCAAACCACAAACTCTTTCAAACTCTTTCATGAGAGAGATGGAGCTCTATATATAGTGTTATGGGTGCAATGATTGCAGAAATATGAAGTACTTTGATCGGATGGTTCGAAGAACCTCATTTGATTAGATGATGTTTGATGAACATTTCAGTGATTTAATGATGTCGAAGTTGAGCTATCTTGGACTCGCTGAATTCGTCTTATCGATGCGTTCGATTTTATTATAGTCTTACTATATTTGACATTCATTTAACCTTAAAAATATGTCCAAAAAAACTTTTAAGTGTTGTTTAATGACTTAATTAGAGCTTGATTTCACTAGGAATTGATTAATTTTGATATCATTGAGCTTGTCTCATCGTGTCGGTCAATTGAACTATAAGTTTGCTTAAATCGGAGCTCTGGATGAATTTTTATAAATGTTCTGAATATTTCATGCTCATATTATCTCGATATTTATGTGACAATGTTTTGGATGATCTGAGTATAATATCCCTTTATTTTACTTTAGGGGAATTCACATTCCACACAATTCCACAGTTCTTGTTGTATTTACATTGCTAACTCATATATTTCTATTTACATGCATGCCCCTCAAATCTTTAATATCGCATAAAAAATAATCTTCGTTATATTTTTAAAAGTAAAATAAATATTTTCATGCAAAAATTTATCCAACCAAAGTTTTATAAGTGTAAATATCAAACCTTGAGTGTTAGATATATAAATACATAAGAATTGTGGTATAAATCTTTCTTTGGAGCATTTAGGTGTATACCGCTCAATTCTTATATTTTCAAAATATTCATGTCTAATTCTAAAACTTTTCTTGTTTACATTTGTATGATTCAGATCATTCATTTCGCATAAAAAATATCATTATTTTAAGTTTAAAAAAATTATAATGCACATTTTTATGTAATACTGTATCTATAAATATTGATGTTTAATTGTTAGATGCGTAGATACATGAAAATTGAGCGGTATGTCTCTGAAATTTTCCCTTTTTTTTTAAGATGAAGCAAAACAAATCTTCTAAGACAGGAATAATGAATAAGAACAAAAGAGGGGGAATTCGCGGAAGTAAAGTATTGGATTATCGTCTTAGCGTTGCACGAGATTTCAACACACACTTAGATGAAAGAAAAATAATCAGTGATGACGCCATAATTTTTTGCGTGGAAAACCCGTTAAAAGAAAAAAAACCATGTAGTCTGACCCAATTGTAAAAATCAACTATTTATTGATGATTACAAAAATTTAATATCCCATAAACAGGAAATTGTATATTTTTTCATATTTTAGCGTCGACTGACGGCGTCTGGTTGGTGATGATTGACATAATTGGTGGTGAACAATTATAGTTAGCGGCGATCGACGACGGTCGGGGGTGGTCAACAAAGGTCGATAGAGGTCGACAACTGCCGACGGAAATCAACAAAAGCAGGTGTGGTGCTGAATTTCAACTCTTTCCTAAAGCCTCAATTTATCTCTCAATGCTCAAGCTCCTCACACATGAGATGGGTGGTGCTCTGCTTATAGTGTTACGATTGTAATTAAAGCGAGAATATGAATCATTTGATCGAACGGTCTGTAGAACTTCCTTCAATCAGACAACGTTTAATAGACATTTGGTTGTCTTAATGATGTCCAAATTGAGTGATCTTGGGCTTGCTTGATTGGTCTTGTCGAGACACTCGATTCGACCATGAACTTGTCAGATTCGATATCCATTTAACATTTGAAATATGTATGAAAATCTTCTAAGAGTAGTTTAATGACTTGATCCAGACTTAATTTGACTCGGATTTGACTAACTTTGATATCTTAGGTCCGTCTCATCGAGCCGATCAATTCGACTGTAAAATTGTTAAAATCAGAGTTATCGATAACTTTTTATCAAAATTTGAACGTTTTTTGCTTAAAATATCATCTTAAGATCCACATTATACCTCAAAATTCATATCGAATAATGAAAATTTGTTTTTGAAGTATCAACTTTATTGAGATTGGAAGGAAGTTTTAAAAAGTGTATGTAATTGGTTAACTTTAAATAGGAAATCATTAATTTAAGTTTTTTAACCCTTATTTACTTGTTTTTTTTAACAGCTCATATTACTAGCGTCCGAGAGATGGCACATATGAAAATTTTAGAACAGAACTTTATCAAACAATTCTTACGTATTTACATTTCTAACACTTAAATTTCAAAAGTTACATTTATGCCAATTTGATATAAAAAAAATATTATAGATAAAAATGTGCATTCCCATTTTTTTTAAAAATAACAGGGATATTTTAGATGTGATATTAATAATTTGAGAGCCACATATGTAAATATGAAAGTTTAGGTGTTAGATATGTAAATACATGAAAATTGTGTAATATGCATGTAAATGCCCCACAAAAGGTTTTTATAAGACTTCACATGTCATACATTATAATAAAAAAATGAACTAATTGATAGTGCTTTATTAGAAGTAGAATTATGCTTAGTTTCTATATCAGATTTAGAGTCCGTTTGGAGCAGCTTATTTGGTGCGGTGGCGTTTTGAAAACGCACCTGTCCTGTTTGGGTAAACTGCGTTTTGACAGTTTATACGTTTTCAAAATGCTGAAAACAACGTTTTCACACCACCTACTTAGGTGCGATTGGAGCTTTTTGACTGCAGTATGGCTTTTCCAAAAAAATAAAAAATTGAAATAGCCACCGCACCTAGCTTATCAGCAGATTATTCAATAAGCTACAGCTGCCCCAAACAGACCATTAATGACATAAAAACGATAAGAATGCCTTATAATAAAAAAATAACGACATCCTCAACATTTTACTCAAATTATGATGATAAACCGACTAATGGTAGTTCATCGCTCCCTCCAAAGATTACAACAACTAGTGAGGAAGTGTGCTAAGTATCGTATACGACTTCCGCCCATCAAATATTTTGAAGATATGTGTTACAAATCATTTAGGATATTGTTCGACATTAAAATCTTTTGAATAAAATCATTCTTTGTGCAATCGATATACCACCTCGAGCTCGATCCATATGTCCTTTTACTTACTATTCAACAAGAGATTTCGTGTCCTGGCCAGGAGTAAAGGAACTTGAGATTTTTTCTTGGAGACTTCCTCTTTAGCTATTTTTGTCCTTGAGTTGTCAACTATATAAACAACCTCAGGTTTCTTCAATTCTATATGTACCGTACGCAGTCAGTCCCTTTTCGATAAAAGGTTAAAATCAGTAACCTTCCATCATATTTTCTAATCTTTATATTTGTTAATTTCTTTGCCTTAACTTATCAAAAAGAAATCGAGTTATATTAGGTAGTAGACCCCTTTAAACCACAACACTGGTGATTTACATGTACCGGTATCTAGGATTGTTTGGTGGATTTACAAGGATAACATTTATAATCTCCTTCATTCTTTACTTTAGCTTTTCTCTTTAGTTCATCCCTATATATTAATCATCTGTAGTTATCGGGTTGCATCTAGTGTAACACTTTTCTTAAACATAACATCTTACAAATCATCCTCACCTTATCTTTCCCTTGTTAAGTTTCGGTCTCAACCATCATGATGGTGGTAATTCTTCCGAGCCAAAACTTATCTTCTTCCTCGATCTATTTAATTTTAGCTTCAAATTCTTACTTAGACTTCATAAATAGTTTAACCCCTGACATTCTTAGGATCAACCGGGATGTACTTAGGTTTCATATCAATATACATCTCATTAACTTCCTTCATAATAAGGTTAAGTTCATGTTTTTCTATCTCTTGCTATTCGTAAGCTCTCGAATAAGTAAGTGTGTTATAGAGGATTTCAAATAAATACATCATATGTAGGAGGAGATGACACTTTAAAATTTTGAACGTAACCTTATTAATAACGAGAACATATTATTTTCACCCTAAATACTTATGTTTTATGGAGAAAAATTAGGATAATGGAGCTTCGATCCCCGATTACAATATACAAGAGTTTAATCCTTTAATTTTCTTGTTTAAATTTCTTCCTTTACAATGGTGCCAAAAACTTGACTCCAAAGCAAAGTAAGATTTCAATTATGTTTTTTAATATTATGGATTTTACACAAGTATATGTATATCTTTATCAAGTAATATGTAGCTTCTCGATTAAGCCCCGAATATCGATCCCGCCGAAGATCAGCTACAGAATCACAGCGGCTTTCAAGAGAAGTTCTAGTCTACAATAACACGCCCTAGCTTGGAAGGTCGATAAACATTTGGTTTTAATTAAATCCTACAATTATTACTACAATACTACTTCTAAACTAAAATACTTGGAAAATCATGAAGTGGGGTTTATATATTAAAATTACTCTTCCTCATGTAATGAAATTAAGACATGTAAAAGTAAAACAAGTAATGAGAGAGATTGTGGACAAATATGAGCAATTATATCTTTTACTCCCACTTGGTTCTAGAAAGAACATAGGTTAATCTAATGCTTTGAAATCTTAAAGATGGGTTAGATGGGGAAGATACTAGCTCTCACTGAGTTCCCCTTCTCCTCCCACTTAAAGGGCTAACATCTCATATCAAAACTTAAAACATCAAACCAAATTGGGGGCTTTAGCCCGTCACTCTAAAAGTCCTTTTATTTTACACCCATTAAAGTATAACTCCCGTTTTATTCGCACTCAATTATATGACTACATTCTCCCCCTATATAATCTCATGTGATTCTTACTACGTCAATCGAGACAATACCACATTGGTTCTTACATGTTCTCACAATAGATTTTAACATGCAAGTTAATCAAGTTTACATGTAAATGAAGAACAAAGTAAAATCATCATAATATATTCTCACAATTCTTACTCAATTCCCATATCCTACACATGCATACTAATTCATTGTAAGAGGGTAAAGGCTTATTTTCTTAGTGTCGTGTTGTATTTTTAAAAGGGGTCGCCAATTGGCTGCTTGCCGAATTTAAATTTAAATTTAATTTAACATATATATAATTTAGAAAGTAGTATTTCGATTTGAAAATAATTTTAACAATATGAGATTAAACCGATCTCACATCCCAAATAGCTTCATATAAACGGGTGCTAATCGCACCACAAACCGTGTATCTATCCCTATGATAGACACACCGTCAATAAAGGCCCGATCAAATAAACTAAGCTTACATCCGTCTTTGGGTCACACACAACCAATTTTATAAGCCGACAAATTCTCGCTTAATATGAAAGTATCAAACAGTATTTATATTACCTCGGGTTCTTTAGAATTCCCTATAAGGGCAAGCCCCTATAGTTAATTACATCTTAAGTGACGGAATCACCTAAGAAAACTCTCGATAATAATCAATGATTCTCGGCTTCCTCAAGAATTTCAAAAGTTTAAGGTTTTCAAAGATTGAATTTTTGGAATTTCAACAGGAATGGACCAAATTTTGGAACATTTTGTTTGTGAATCCAAAGGAAAGAGAGGTGGTAGAAATCACCGATTCGAAGTGAACTTCGATAATTTCCCGACTATCCTATTGTTTGTCTTGAATTTAGGAAAGTCCTAATGTTTACTCGATATTTCAATCTTGCCAATTTCAATTAATTAGGGCTTATATTTGTATGATAAAATCAAACAAATAAACTCTAGAAGATGTGAGGTTTATCGTCGATTTCCGACGCACTACCTCGAATCCTAAGACCGGTTAGGGCTTAATTTGCAATGCAAATGCCTAACGAAGAGTCGAGGATTTATGTTGCACTAGGCAAGCTACTCCGAAGTCCTATGGCTTGGTTGCTTTAATTCTAGAAAGTTTTTGGTCAAGTAGACTCGTGTTTTGCCGATGACGATGGTCGTGCCGCCCACCATGCTCCGAGCCTTTGTTATCAGAGGTTTAGTTTTAGAAATCATAAATCAGGAGTTGAAAAGTGTTTTGGTTTAGAGAAGATCTTAATTTTTGTGTGTTTTTTATGTTTTATTTAAAACAAATCTTAAAGTTGGGATTATGCAACGACACGGCTAAGATCCCACGGTTCCATCCTTCCGGCATCATTATTTTTATCGGATTCACTTAGTCCGTATGAATTTGCTAAACTCAACTGAATGAGTTCCACACTTTCATTTAGACCGTGGGAAATCCCGTTAGCAACACGTAGGTTACATCATCCGAGGTATTCCCGATCATCCAATGTGACGTTTTAATTTAGTTGTAATTGTAGTTTTGTGTTCTCGTTTGTGATTAAATTCGAGTTGTTTTATATTTTGAAATGTTGTGGCGGTGAATTTTATCTTGCAATGACTTTTAACTTAATTTTGGTTTCGCTTTAGGGGCTATCCTAAAGGTGTGGGTTTTCATGGAATCGTTGTTTTATCATGCAAGAAAAGTAAAATGCATTTGCAATAAAGTAAATTGCAAGAAAGTAAATTGCAAGAAAGTAACCGCAATAAAATAAAAGCGTACCCGAGGGTCTTCCCGTCATCCCAAGCCGCACTTAAAACACAATTAGCATATTTAAGCAAGTTCCTAAAACAAAGCTATGGAAAGGTTATGGTTTTCTACCAAATTCCTAATCCTATAGCTAGTCATTTCCTATGACGTCTAGGTTCTTCGTTCTCGTGGCGGCATGACGATTTTCTTCATCGAAGAACAATCAAATTCAATTGTTCTTTATAAATATCCTATCATATCGAGGAAGTGCTTAAGAAGGATCTTAAACATCTTTTCAATATTTCTAGGATCGTTTTAAGTCCAAATGAATTTAATTATATAAATGAACCGATCGTCCGAGGTTTTCAAATCTTGTTAACTCGCTGAACTAGACACTAATATCCTACTGTTTAAACAACACTTCATTTAATGTTTTATTTAGAGTTATAATAACTAAAGCTTTCAAGTGCGAGTTAAGATTCAAAAATGATTTGATTTAAGTTAAAGGGTTTAAATTGGAATATGTTCTCAAGTTAAGCTTTACATTTATTTTGAATTTTTTATGTCTTAGGTGATGTTATATTTAATTTAACTTAATTTAATCGAGTTTTAATCTAACTTAACATACCAATTTAATTCGATTCGTGTTTAATTAATTTGATTCGATTTAATTTAATTTAATTATTTAATTTAATTTAATTTAATTTAATTTGCTAATTTAATTTAATCATTTAATTTAATTTAATTTAATTTAATTATTTAATTTAATTTAATTTAATTATTTAATTTAATTTAATTTAATTATTTAATTTAATTTAATTTAATTATTTAATTTAATTTAATTTAATTATTTAATTTAATTAAATTTAATTGTTTAATTTAATTTAATTTAATTTTAATTAATTTTAATTTAATTGTTTAATTTAATTTAATTTAATTATTAAATTTAATTTAATCTAATCTAACTTATCTTTAATTTACTTTATTTTTAATTTTAATTTAAATTTCAAAAGATTTTAATGATTTAATTAAGTCTTTAAATATTTTAAATTTCAGTTATCATTTTAATTAAAAAATTGAGTATTAGTTGATATAATTAATTTAGGGATTTTTAAATTAAAGAATAAATCTCTTCCTAATAAATATCCCTATTTTAATAATTCCAATTTTATTATTCTTCCAAATTTAATCTATTATTAATTAAAGTTTAATCATTTTAAAATTATTTAATGGGTTTCTACCCTTTAATTATTTAAATTTCAATCATCCAAATCAGATTAGGATCAAATATTTTACTTGTTGATTTTTTATTAAACCTAAAGTTTTAATTAAGGATTAAAGATTTTAATTACCATTTTACCTTTAAGCTTAATAATTTCATAACTTACTAAATCAACCCTGTTCCAACCTCAAATTTTTATGTGACTTCACTCATATGTCAATAAAGACATGAGAGGAGAAAATGTGATTTTTCTGTATTTAATTTATTTATATAATTATTTTTGGTGGAAAATAGAGATTTTCAAGGAAAATTTGACATGACCAAGGGAAAGTTTTGCCTAAGAAAATTAGGGGACATTCCTAATGACCAGAGAAGCACTTGGATCAATTTTGGTGGATTTTTTGAATTATATTATTTTTATTATAATTATTTTGAGTTTTGGAGTGTTAATTAATTTAAAAATAAAATAAATGTTGAAAAATGGATTTTATATTTTTCAAAATCTCTCTGATATCAAGGAAACCAGAGAATCAAATTTTGCAATTTTCTGATTTTTCTATGATTTATAATAATTATTTTAGTGAAAATGCTAGAAAATACATTTTTTTTTTAATTTTAAAATTACCCTTAAATATGGCTTTAAAATTTAATATCTCACTAAATAGACTTAGGAAAAATATGGGATTTGTTCCCGTGATTAAAATTCAAATGTGACATTTTGGTGAATTTTATTATTTTTGTGATTTTTATTATTTTTTAATTATTAAAAATATTAAAATATTATTAAAAATCAACTTTTTTAGAAAATTGAAATTTTAATCTCCTTTTCTTAAAGTTCCCCTGATATCAGAGAGTGTCTAAAACCAATTTGGTGAATTTTTAAAACAGATTTTTAAAAGTTACGAATTTTTAAAATTTAAAAAAAATCATTAAATGGGCTAATCAACACAACTATGGTACTAACCAAGTCCAATCGACTTCAAATTTTATGGTGGATTCCTCTGATCCTAAAGGTCAGTGGAGAATTGATTTCAAGTCAATTTGATACTTGGTTAACTCTAATTAATTAAAGACCTATTTTAGGTGTTTAAGCCAATTAGGTTAACTGAGTGAATTAACTCAAGTCCTATTTTTCCTAGAGTTCTCCGGTCATAAGGAACATCACCAAATATTTCTAGAATTTATTTCACAACATGCTAATTTTTGGAATTAAAATACTCAAAACAGCAATATGCATTTGAAAAATAAATAACTTTTCACAGAGATGGCCTTCCCGACCTTGGAAAATTGTGGAATGTTCCCAAGTTCAGAGGCTTCAAAAGCCCTATGGTCTCATGCCATGTGTGAATTGTATACATGCATGGAGAATTAAATGTGCAGAGAGTAAATAAATCATAAAAAATAAAATACTTAATGAAATTGAATGATTTTCCACATTATTCTCCTCTCGTTCTGCATCGAGAAAGCGCAGGGTATTTTTATTTTATTTTGGATTTTTTCTACTACGTAGATATGAATTTTTGAAGTTTAGTGGAATTAAATAAATAGAAAAATACCCTAATTTTCTATTTATCCACGCGCGTCGCGTCAACCTCGGCAACTCCGAACGCACACGCGGCCGCGCTCCCATTCGACGCCGCCACCCGAGTCGCTGTTCCGGGCCCCGCGGTTCTCGTACCGTCTCCCGATCCGACGCAACTCGCCGTCCGTGCGCGCGTGTATCGAATGGATCTGCATCCGTTCATCGTCCCCAAGTGTTCTCACCCGAGAGCCGGGCCCACACTAAATCCCTAAGATCTCACTCGATTCTCAATGGATTTTTATGTTCTTATGCTTCTACGATTCGTCTCAAGAGATCTAACACATCTATACGGCTAACATGTATCAAACTAAGGCATTTGAAAGGCTTCAGAATCTCCTAAGCTCGGGATGGATAAGCACTCATACCTTAGCTCGTATAGTGCGGCTTCAATCCGAGAGTTGTTGCACCTTCGATCAGGTCCCGCGCAAGCTCCATGAAGTCTCCCGGTCTCATGAATGGGTCAGCCTATGAAAGTGACCACAAACGATCACAAAGCTTGAGGCCGGAGAATCCTGGGTGGGCTCCGAGATTGTGGCTTTCGTTGGGAAACTTCTCCTCTGGTCCAAGAAGGTGTAGACCAACACCTGAGGATTGGCTCACCGTGGCAAAGTGTCCGGTTTTCGTGGGACCCCGCCGAGAAATCGTCTGCTGCGCGGACAGGCAAATCGACACCTGGGATCAACTCGGCCGGAAGGAGGTGAAGGGTTTGGAACAATTTTGGCAAGAAGCCTCGCAAGGTTTGTGCTTGGCTCTCCTCATGGCCGAGAGGGGTGGAGTTTGGGCCAGAAATGGGCCGGGGCCTCACAGAGAGAGTTGTGGTCGGGGCTCGGCTTCCGTGAGGAGAAGATCAGCCTATGGTGACCACTGGTGGACGCCGTGGGCAACAAGAAGTGAGAATTTCAATGTTGGCTCACATGTGAGCTCTCACGTGAGAAAGCCTCGGCGCCCGAAGGCCGCCAGCATGGGTCACCCTCGTGGTCGTGCGGGTCGTACGGAGGGTTTCCGTGCAATCAATCGTCATGGACATGTGTAAAGGCTTTAATCCAAAGTGGAATGGGGCATGGCTAGATTTGGACCTAAATGGGTCAACCCACCCATTCGTGGGCTAGGTGCACCACCCAAGGCCCGGTTTAGGCCGAGGAGAAAGTGGATTTGGATCACCATTTTCATGGGGGTCAAGTCACAATCCAAGTACAATTAAAGCTAAGCAGTTTTGTTTAGTGGAATCATGTAAGTGGTTAACCACCTTGTAGGAGTTAAGGAAAGAGCTCTCCTTTTGCCCAAAATGGCATGGTGACATGTAAAGAGGCTCTCATGGTCAGAGATATGGCTTGCGCATGGCTCCATGGCTCCATTTGGTTTGTGTAGGGGCAAAGCTTACTCTCTCATAAATGATTTAAGGAAAATTTTGGTATTTAGGGGTTATCGGTACGAGGCTTGATTTCGAATTATTTGATGATGAATTTAGGACTTAGGGATGATTTTAATTGAAAGTATGATGAGGGGAAATGTCATATGGGCCTTTGAAGAATTTTTGGGCTTTTTTTAAAAGGGTTTTAGATGGGTTTTTAAGATGGATTAGGAAAGTGGGCTCTCGAATTTTAAAAATGGATTTTGGGATGAAATTTTGTAAAGAGGTTGGGCCAAATAATTATCGGGTTTAGCCTGCGGATGTGCCATGAGTGACTTGAAGCAAATTTGGGGTAGTTTGGACTTGAATTGGGTCGATTTAATTATTTCTGTGAATGGGCCAATGTAGGTCAAATTGGGCTAACTCGGGCCAACAAGTTGGGCTAAAATAAATTGATGTAAAATAAATATTAAGAAATGTTGGTGTTTCAAAGAGGTTTTGGCTTTGGTTGGGTTTCAATTTTGAGGTTCGGGCCTATTCGGGGTTAGATCGGGGTTTAGGTCAAAATCGGGCTTTTTGATTTCGGGGGTTGAATTGGCGGGGCTCGGGTCAAAATCTCGGGCAAATCATGTTAGTGTTTTGCTTGGCGAGGATGTTAAGGAAGGTTTAGAAAAGATTTGGGGTTAATTGGAGTTGAATTGGGTTAGTTTCCGCTAAGTTGGGGTCACGGGTCCAAATTCGGGGCTTTAAGGCCCAAAGTGAAACCGGATCCAAATGTCAATCAAATCGACTTGGATTTGGGTTCAAATTGGTATTGGGAATGTTGAATTGAAGTTTAGAATTTAACTGGACCAAAATTGGGGTCAATTGGGTATGCTTATCTGATACTTGGGTCCACTGGTTAAAATGGGTCAATTTGGGGTTTTGACAAAAGTAAAGGGTAACTGACAAAATTGGCCCATGGTGTAGTTGGACAAAATGAAATTGGGAATATTTGGGATTTTCTGGAATTTTCTGGGAATTTTCCTTCGAATTTTTGGATTTTTAGGCCAAGAAGGGTATTTTGGGTATTTGGAGGGTATTGGGGGTTTTTCTTTTGAATTTTTGGTATTTTTGGGTATGGATGATCAATTTGAGTGATTTGGAGATGTTTGGGATTGATTTTGAAAAATTTTGGGTAATTTGGAAATTTTGCAAAAAATTGGGTAATTCATGGTTTTTAAGAAGTGTTTAGTAGTGTAGGGTCCCGGGGGTCAAAAAATTGAAAATTTGGGAAATTGCACATTTAAAAGAATTCCAGGTGAAATCATTCGGTTGAGCCATGAAGCCATTTCAAGCCCGTATGAGTTGTTAAGACTCATTCGAGGTATCTACCATGCTGTTCCTAACCCTCTTAAACAAGGGCTTGGGGTTAAGGACCATCCATGTGAATCACCTACATGAGTCAGGAGGTCAAGTTGGGTATGGGTGTGGTTTTAGGAAGTGTGTGGAAATGTAGTGTGTAAGTGTAGTGTAGTCGCCCTTCACTGCATCAGTCATCCAGTAAGGGCCTCTAAGGCCAAAGAGTCCTATAGGAACTCATCTCTTAAACTTCCACATTCGATTTTCAACCTCTAGGTGATTAGGGGTTCATAGTCAAATTTGTGGAGTTTGCAGAGTTTAGAAGTGGTTTGAATTTCTAAAAAGGAAATTCTAGTCCTCTCTAAGATAGTCAAGGAAAAGCCTAAGGCGTATCCTAAGCACTAAAAAGAAGAAGGGAAGACCTCATCAAAAATGAGGTCACGTAGGAAGAGTAAAGAAAACTACTCACTACACATGGAGAAACAACAAGAACTTTTCATTAAACAAGACTTTTGAAACCACACAAAAAAGTACTAGATTCAAATAAAAATACAATGAATACTTATCTTTGATGTAAATCAAACTCTCCTCGTATAGTAAAATCAATCTCCTTACAATCCTCTCCAAGAACAAATCAAAAGAACAGAAGTAAAATCTCTTCACTCTCTCCGTCTTCTCTTCACCTCGTCGCCCACTCGGGGCTCACGCCAAGTGATCTTCTTCTTCTCCAAGCCTTCTTCTCCTTTTCTAATAGTTCCTTCCCTAAATCTTCTTCTTCAAGAGTTTATAAGCCCTAATTATACTTCTCAACAGATGCCAAGTGACTCTTCAAAAAGAGTCCACATTCAAAATGAATCTTCCAAAGGGTGCCTTAAGTACCTCTTCACTCCAAGAGACACATATCTTCAATAATAACCTCTTCCAATCCTTCTATAAAGTCCATTTTATCATTTCCAATGAATTCCCCAAGATACACACTGCAATGCTTCAAAAATCGTCCAAATCGTATACATTTCTTCTAGAAGTTATGGCAAAATCACACGTGCCTATGCGACAACTTCTGGCTGTTATACGTCACTTCCATGTTATGAGCCAACCGGGTGGTTAGGCGCCGGCACAGGGCAGGCGGCGGTCTGGTTCGACCCGTTTTGCTCCTGTATGCTCCGGTTCAACCCGTTTTTCTCTGTATGCTCCATTTTGGTTCATTTTTGTTCTTTTGCTCCAATACCCAAAATTTTCAATTTGATGTACCTATAACCAAAAACACAAGAAAATGTACCTTTAAAGTTCAATATCATTATAAAATTTAGCTTAAAAAGTAGTACATTTTTAGTGGATCAAGTCATGAAAGATAATATTTCTCTGCTCTTCAAGATACTCTTAATAAAAGGAGGTGCTTCTAATGATAAATGATGTACAATATGTACCGGTGATGATTGGGTAGATACCTACTTTTGGACCCATTTAATACAACACCATCAAAGGTTATAGGTTCAAAACATCCATAATATTGCTCATTTATGGTAACTCGTGCAAAGAAATTTCTCTCGTACTTCGGTCGCATTCTTTTTTTCTTCTTATTTTAGTTGTTTCCAACACAAATACTGAGTAGCATGATTTCATCTAAATAATTAAAGGATATTTAAAAAAAATGTCACCCAAAAGGATAGAAATATTATCTTAAAATTGATCTAATGATTCGAATTATGAAAAATTCTTTAAGATTTGCATGTCTATGTAAATCTAGTGGGTTTTCCTACCTTACGATTATAAGACAAGTTTATATTATTCTAGAGTATGGAATCCCTACAAAGGCAATCACCCATAATAAATTACATCTCTAAAGTTGTGAAATATTAAGAAATCTTCGATTGAAATAATGACTTATGTTACTCGCCCGAGGTCGGGACTCTCAAAGTTGTTATTTCAAAGGTGATGAATGAATCTATGTTTATAACTTTGAAAGATTTGAGATTAAAGGCTGGATTTACAATCTAATGATGGATGTGCTTCATGAAAAATCCAAGAAAATAGATTTGATCATCCTAGGGAGGAAGGTTTACCCGAAGACTTTAATCTTGGTGATGATGGGGAAAATTTTGATTTAAAGTCATAATGAAACCAAATAATTTAAAATGGGTTCGATAAGATTGACTGATTGAGATGACAGGTTTTGAGTTCTATATTTGGAAAATATATTTGAAAGTTTGGTCTTTAAGTTGCAAAGAAGCCTAAACTAAGTGGGAAGAGCCGGGTAAGAATGATTTCGTATGTAGTGAAAGCACTAATACTTCGACATAAGCTTAAATTTTACAAGAAGTCCAAATGGGTGAACTAAACTCAAATTTAGTAATAATGCACTCAGTCAAGATGCTCATGGCTTTTCATCATCTTGGTTGCATTGATATCCATCAACTAGGAACCATCCTTATAACAAAAATCTCCACTTAGCACCATGCTGGGAAGAATGAAAAATGGAGAGTTTTTCAATTAAAGGTGGGCTTAATGTGCTCTCTCACAAGAACACAAAGTTAATTCATCTTGTGGACATTTACATAGTTTCAAGGTAAAGCTATTCGTTTTACATACTAGTAGTTAGCATTAACTAAGATATTTAGCCTAACCTCGACTTCTAGATCGGATTGGACCTAGGGCATGTGCGATCCTCTTATTTATTTATGTTGAAAACCTAAAGTTTCAAGATTGATCAACCTAGATTTGGTTTTCATGATTTAGATTTAATGAATTGTAATTTGGTTTTGAGTTTTGATACTTAATTCGTGATTTATTTTGATTCCAAGTTTGTGGGTTTCTGGGTAAAAATTCAAAGTATTCTAAGTTTAACGTTTTGCACTGGATTTTCTCGCTATGTCCTCCATTCGGTTTTGTCCTTAAGTTGGTTCTCTGTGTTTGGAAATTTTTTGTTACTTGTATGTTTATGTGATTAAATCCCATTTAAATATTCAAATAATTTAAATGTTAAAAAGTTTTAAAATATATATTATGCAAGTTTTAATATTTTAAGACATTTAGGTGTCTTAGTTACTTTATGTTAACTAGTTTGAACATTCAAGATATCTTAAGTTATTTAGTTTACTTCAAATTAATTAATTTAAATGTTTAGTTATCTTTAGGTTATTTATTTTAAGTATTTGAAGTTAATCTAGGTTATTTATTTTAAGTGTACAAATTATCTTAAGTTAATTAATTTAATTATTTTTAAGTTATTTTAAATTAATTAGTGTAAGTATTTTAGTTATCTTTTAGATTAGTTCGTATAAGTGTTTTAAGTTTTTGGATTTATTTTAAGTATCTAAGTTATTTTTATATTTTTGAGTTACTTTTGGGTTAATTAGTTTAAGTGTTTTAAAGGTTTCATCCAAACTTAAGTGTTTTAAGATAAACTATTTTTTAAATTGTTTTGAGTTATCTTTTAAATTATTATTTTAAATTACATTACAAGTATTTTTAAATTTATTTTAATTTTTTTATTAAATTTATTTCTCGAATTAATTTTAATTTGTTTCAAAATGAATTTTACATCATTTTTAAATTGTTTTTATTTTTTATGAATGTTTTCATTTTTATTTTAAACACATGAGCTTGCTAAATGTCATCTTTCTCTTCTTTATTTCTTCTTTTTTTAAGTTAATGTTTTTCCTTTTGCAAGGAGAACCTACACATGAGATATTCTCCCCTTCTCTTTTTCTTCATTCATTCGTTTATACACATAAGTACACATTACATGGATTTAGAAATCTAACTAAACATGAGATATACGAAGAGCAACAAACATAAAATAGATACAATAGAAACAAAGTCACTAAATCGTACACATGGTATGGTGGCAAGCAGTTATAGCTAGGGTTAGACTTGGTTGGTTTAGGTTTGTATCTAAGGGGTGAGCTGTGGTTCGCCGTTGTTAGTTAGTGGTTAAAGGCAGATCGGGGTTATGTAGTCAATTAGTCAAGCAGGTTAGGTTCGCTGTGCTAGGTATGGTCGTGCATGGACTAGGTCGTCGTCGGGACTAGGCCGAACTAGAGTTGGGGCTAGTTTCAGGCTAGGTCAAGAATAAGAAGAGATCGATGCTTGAATTTACATTAGCTGTGAGTAAAAATGGACGTAGCTTCTGCTGCATTGTTGTCAATCGAAGTAACGTGGTGGTCAGGGAAGGCACTGAGCGGGAAAGGGCCACATATCATCGCAGATGCAAAGTTCACCAAAAGTGGCACAACATTTCTAGAGGTAACCGAATACGTGTGCTCCTCTTCATAGCATACCCACACTAGTTAACTTCTGGTAGTCGAGGTGCTGCGATCACACGTATATCAATGCAGCGAGACACGCATAATGGTTACTACGGGTGCCCCTAGAGGCATGAGTGTTCCTCCTCTATGCAAAGGTGCACCTTCGACTCCCTACAAACGTTAAAGATCACTAGATAGTGTAATACATTATCTAGAGCACGAGTGTGATTGGGAGTAAAATTGGGGTTTTTCAGCAAATTTTTGACACAAACTTACCTGAATGACGAGAAAATTCAAGGAATCTAGTGGTGGGATTGATTTTGACCGATACAAGCCTCCATGGTGAAGAAATTTAGATTAAGTGTAGGTCCCACCCCACAAAATTAAAGATTTTTTTATGGGAGCTTCGAATGAACTTCTTGGTCAATTTTAATTTTTTCAGCTTAATTTAAAGAAATTTTGAATTTGAATATGATTAGAGTTTATTTCAAGGGTGAATTTGTAATTAGCATCTTATTTTAGAATTTGATTGAAGCTAGTTATGTTTGATTTCTATTTTGCGTGACTTATTTGAAATTCGACCAGATTTTTCGAGCGAACGAGAAGTTAACTAAAAGTGAGGTCAATAATTGAACCCCCAATATATGTGGCTAACTCCGTCTAAAGTATGCCACATATATTAGTGTTGATTAAAGCGATAAATGGAGTTCATAGATAGAAGCTTCGTATTCTTTAAGTTTGGGTTCTGAATCGAGGATCAAGTTTTTATGAGTTAAGAATCGAAGTTCAAGATTTATAAGCTTCGGTATTTCCTATAAGTAGCTTCCACTTGAGGCTTGCGTTGTGAAAATGATTTGATTTGTTTTGTTCTCGTTTTTTTTTTACATTGTGTCATGTTGTTTTATGTGATATTAGTTTATGTCGTTTTGTTTCATGTTGTGTTATATTGTACCTGATACACTGTGAGGAAAGCATAGGAACTCATTTCAACCAAAGAGTAATGGGGTGACTAGATCTGAGTGGTAGAATATTCTTGTGGATTGGTATCTAACTTGGATTGGTATCTAACTTGAAAGTCACAGTAAGGTTCAACTCAAGTTAAAAAAAAATTTAGAGGCTTCCATCCACCCCAAGAGATGCTCCCATTAATCTGTATGAACCACTGGGACTTCAACTTCTAAGATTTCTTCTACATTGTGTAATGACTATACTGCAGACAACCGCATGTACTCTCTACTGAATTTACTTAGCCAAGGCATTAACTTATTGAACCCTTCACAAGTACTAAGGTCAATGAACCGTGAAGGAGAGAATATTGCTTATTTATTTATTTTGGTTGATTCGACTCATTCGTCTTTTTGTCGCTTCGTTCGAGTTTGTGCGTTAACGAAAACCAACAAAAATTCATAGCAAGAATTTTGTTTGCCTTTAAATTAGTTTTGTTTAGCCAAGAAAATTATTGTATTGCACCTTGTAATGCAATAAAAGCAATGAAACCTAGTCGCTAATCGTAAGGTCTTCGTCAAGGTTCCCGCCTAAATCACAGAACCAATGCCAACATATTTCTATATTCCACACTAGACAAGCACATTATCCTAACTCAATGGCATGCAATGGATGCATTACAACCCATCCTAGATTTACTTAGTAAGATGTTGCTTTGCCGATGTCGATAAGAAAAATTAATAAACACCAACAAACCCGATAAAGAAAAGTCGGTGATGTCTTTTAGTGTGTAATGTGCTAAAATGAGTAAAGGATCCTTAAAGAGACATACCTTAATCGAGAATTACTAACTAAAATCACTAAAATATATTGTGATCGCCACAAATTTAATGAAGCCGATCACATCATGATAGTGCCGGGGGTATACTTCAACCATCGTATCGAATCTCAAGCTTCGACTATGGAAAGGAATGGTCAAGACCAAACCAGATCTAACCACCCAACCCTAAGGTATTCAATGACTATATTGCGTAATAGTTACACTAATAATATATTCTGCATTTACTCACCCATGACAAGTGGGACTTGCGTGGTCACCGTTGTTAATGAAAGATCCATAAATTGAAAGGAGAATATCTTTTGTAGGTGTTTAATCGACTATATGATCGGAAATGCGCCCATTGACAAATTCCAGATTTACTAGTTTAATTAATGAATGTATCGAAATCGAAAAATTCATCTACATCAACTAACCTGCCAAGTTTACAAGTTTAAATTCACACTAACTTAATATGACATTCCTAACTTTTGGGAATGCTACAATGACCGACTCTAGAGAGCAATTACATTGACTTCACCCTAACCTAATTTTACTCATCCAAGGCATCAACTTACTTCGGGAGCAAAGATTAGAAAAAGGAGAGTAACTAATTTATCTCTTCGTTGTGTGATAAAGCAAATTGAGATGAGGCTATTAAGAGTCTCGCCTAACTCGGTGTATCTATAAACCTAAAGGATTGACTACGTAACCAATCTCTTTGATCGACTTGGGATCAATCTACCTAATCATATCGGGATGGTACCAAGGGCGTGCTCCACCACATAATCAAAACCAAACTTTCGAATAACTTAAACAAGACCAAGCAATGTTCGCTGAACCTCTTCGGTGTTGAACGAGTATACTAAGCAAGAGCAAGACTTACCCTAACTCGATTTACTAACTTAATGGATCAATCGATATACAATATCGTCTAATTCAATCTAGTAATACCGCGAGTGGTACCATAAAGGCATTCTCCAACTTCTAATGACCTAAATAAGGCTCAAATATATTTTGTCTGGTGTGTGATTGACCATGTTAAAAGGACATGTTCTGCATTCATTGTATTTCATATTTATTAGTTAAAAGGATTAACTACCAAAATCAACCCTAACCGATTCAACATCAATCAACCAGATCTCATTGTGATGTTATCTACGAGGAGTGTGCTCTAACTTCTAATGAATCAAAAGCAAACTTCTTTTGGTTTGTGATAGGCTAAACTAAGAAGAGGCTCATCGAGAGACTCACATCTACTCAAGATTACCGATCGCCGAAAATTTTATTAAGAAATTCATACCTATTTTTGATGAAATTGCACTTTAAAGAAAGATATTTTCTTTATTTTATCATAGAATGGAGAATTTAGGTGATAAAAGAAAAAAATCATAAAAAGGAGCTAGGATCAGAGCAAAAAGGAAGAAAATAATGAAATTTGTGCCGAGTCGCCGACGGCTAGATCGAGCGCCGCCGATGGCGAGGCTACAAGGAGACATTTCGAAGGAATTATAACTCGGCCTCGTCGGGACAAGCCGAGGCCCGGTTTCCGCCTGGCCAGCCGAGCTAGCGCGTTCGAGATCTTCTAGAAGAAAACAAAAGAAACAAAATTATAAATTAATATCTATTCTAAAATTGTATGCGCAAATTTGACACGAAAATTAATACCTTATGATTCCGAATTAGAGCGTACAATTAAAAGAATTGTAAAACAAAAAGTTAAAACAAATTATAAATTTAACACAAATAAGCCGAATATTCCCCGAAAATCAAAATTAAAAGATCCTGGTAAATAATTACAATTCCCTGCGCTATAGAGAAAAATTTGGCCAAGAGCTTTGCGTGACTTAGGAGCAAACATCAATCTAATGCCTCTATCGATTTTTAAGAGATTAGGATTAGAAAAATTACACCTACTTCAACCCTTCAATTAGCTGATCGTTCGATTACCTATCCTAAGGGAGTTATTGAAGATGTGTTAGTAAAAGTGGATAAATTTATCTTCCCAAATGATTTTATTGTTTTAGATATGGAGGAAGATAAAGAAATTCCTATCATTTTAGGAAGACCATTTTTAGCTACTGAAAGCTACGATCGATGTTCGTAAAGTTTGTTAATTAACTACGAGAGTAAAAATGACCAAAGTTACATTTAATATTGAAAATCAATGAAATATCCTGCGCTAGGAAAAGATGATGAATGTTTTCGGATGGAAATACTGAACATTTACAAAAAGAACATTTTAAGGAATATTACGAAGATAAATTAGAAAAGAAAACACCGAATTAATCAAGATAATAATGAAGAATTAGATTATATTGAGGAAAGATTTGAATTTTGGATAATACTGAAAACACCGGTTGGCATCATTTTTTTATATATTACATGGGATGTTCATTCGAGCATACTCGTGTCGACAAGTGTTACTCGACATGCGTCGTGCGAGAAATTAGGCTCAAATTGGCTCATCCACCTGCGAGCTTGTTCGTATGACCTCGAATGATGAAACGGACCATGCGAGTGTGTCCGGGACATCAATATTACCTTAGAGGACGTTTATTTTGCTACGGCTTTATGCGGGGTAAAAAAAAATCAGGCAAATTATCGTTTTTAGCGCGATCGTCCGAAAGTCACTCGAACGACTCCGGATGATGAAACGGATCACACGATTGTGTCCGGGATGTCGATTTTACCTACGGAGGATGTTCATTTCGTCACGACATCGCGAGCGGGCTTAAAATATGTAAATTATCCTTTTTGGCTAAATAGCTCGTAAAATGGCTCGAATGGGCTCGAACGACCCCAAATGACGAAACGGACCGCGCCGTTGCGTCCGGAACGTCGATTTTAGCCAAGAGGACATCTTGCTTTCGCCGCGAGCACGTGTACGGGCTAAATATTCGCGGGGAGGATAATTATATTATTTTTATTATATAATATATTATATATTATATATTATATATTATATAATAAACCTACGCCAAAACTCTCTCCCTCATTCCATCGCGACTCAAATTCGCCAGCTCTTCTCGCTGAACTTACTTGTCGCACACGCACTGCCGTGCTGTTAGTCAGCCGCATGACCCTCCAGCCATGCCCGGAGAGGCCAGTCTCTGGCCTCCTCCAAAGCCATGGGAGCCTTCCTGGGGCGGCTGCCCACGCTGCTGCACGGCCACCGGGAGAGCTCTGGTTGCTGGGCTGGCCGCTACCAGCCGGTGTGGCTTCCTCCGGCGGAACATCTCATGGTCGGTATTCTTCCCCGGCCGAGGCCCCGACCCGAGAGAGAGAGAGAGAGAGAGAGAGAGAGAGAGAGAGAGAGAGAGAGAGAGAAAGAGAGAGAAGGAGAGCCCCATGAGTCTCTCCTCCCATTTCGCCACGCTCCTATTTCGTTCCCTCGCCGGCAATGTCCGGCCGACCCTCGTCTCGACGCTCGATGTCCCGCATCCACCGGCCCTAGTCCCCCTCGCGAGGTCTAAGGCATGCTGCCCCTTCGCCTCTTCGGTTAGTGGCCTCACGACACCTTGTTATCACCGGTAACCTCGCCGATTTCCCTTCTCCCGGCCCACGACCTTGCTGCCTCTCCTTGTTGAAGCTTTGATCACGCAAGGCGACGACGTCGCAACATTTAGAGACCGTCGACGACCCTCTCGCAAAGGTATATTTTGGCCGTGCTTTATATGCCAAAATTATTTATTATTATTTTTTGGTAAATCGCATACCTCACTCGAGTCTTTTTCTGCTCGCATACTCGACGAGGTACATATTGCGAGGCGTGTCGGCACATGGATCGAACACCGCGGTTCGCCGGAAACGTGGGCGTCCCTTCAAAGATAAAGAGAACGTGTCTTCAACCGTCACGGTGGTGAGATTTTCCGATCCCTTAGCTGACATAAGCTTAGTCCTGGTTTGTGCACGCGGGTTCGATCGCCCACGCGGGATGGAGGTGCCTGGACGACATGTGGTCGACCGGCCGAGCCGCCTATGTGATGGATCGTTGATTTACCTGTGAGTGAGCTATAGATTAAAGAATCTGTGTGTCGGCCAATTCCTATTCGTAGCCTAGTGATTCCCTATTCCGAGCTTTAGATCTAGTCCCGCTCGGCTTGGAATCTCAATTTCCCACAAGCTTTGGCGCTCCTAATCTCCTCGAGGGATTAGCCGAGTTCGATCTGTGAGGACGGGAAAGCTTTAGCCTAGTCCGTCCTATAAAATCTGGGCGTTCGTAGAGCCGAAAAAAGCCAGAGCTAGTCCGCCCTACGAACGGTGGCGAGTTTCCCCCACGAGAAATCGGAGGTGGAAGCCCTCACGTAGCCACGCCAAAGCCGGAGGTGCCGATGCCGCACATCTAAGAGCGTCAACCCTAGGTACCTATGTGAGGTCCTGTGACGAGTTCGACATGCCGTCGAGTGTTGGGGTCAGGTTGCATGTGCATGCTCTATCTTGTTTGCTCTTTGCATGTGACCACTTATTGCATTATATTGCATGTTTGTATGCATGTGCATGTTGGTCCGATTGCATGTCAGCACTCATACTCGCCTCGGCCGCTGCCGCTACGACATGCCCACCTCCGGGCCGCTGCCACTACGGCATGCCCACCTTCGGGTCACTGCCTCCTCGGCATACCCATCCTTTTGGGCCGCTGCCACTACGGCATGCCCGCTCTTTCTGAGTCACTGCTTTCACGGTATACTCACCCTCACCACTTTGGTGCATCCTCTTTGCATGTAGCATCTTTGCATTTTGCATGATGTGTGTGCTTGCCCTTTTGGGTGCCCGTTGTGATTATTTCATACTATACCCAGACTTACCCTGCACTTAGGCACTAGGTTTGTGCACTTTCGGTAGATGGTGTGCTAGGCTAGGACTTAGGTTTCTAGGTAGTCTTTTTGATGTCTGACTATTGTTCTTTGATGGATTGGTTGCCCTAGCCAGGTATCTTTCTTCTGCACTTTGCCTGTGATGTGATTGCATGCTTCATATGTATGGTAGTGTGTTAGGGCGCTTTTCGCGGGGAGCCATGCTTATTTATACACACACACACAGTACCGCTATGGGGGGAGCAAGTGATGATTTCTAACAATTTGCTTGCGAGTCGTTATTAGCTCCCCCATTTATAAAGCATGGCTCACTATACGTCATTTGCATGTGAGCTTTCCCACTAACACTTGTTTTCATGCGGGATTGAGTCTTTTTATTTTCCTTTGTACTTTTAGAGTCTAGGAGAGTCCTGTGTGAGAAATAAGATACGGGCACGGGTTCCGAGGCGTTTTGCTCGGGAACCACGTGGAGGGGACTAGGAGCAGATGCTCGTGCCCCGTATCTTAATTCTGCATTTTTATATTGATGTATAGAATTAGGACCGGGCATGTATATGGGGAGTCCGGCCGCATTTTTCTTTTTCTGGATTATGTTGCAGGTCCAGCGGCATTTTGGCCTCTTTTATTTTATTATGGAGTGCTTTCTTTCTTGCTTTTATTGCATATTTGCATGCACGCATGTGTTTTCCTTGTTTCTTTACGTGATGCGGGATTTCACGATATCATTTAGGCTCTTTAAGGACCCTAAAATTGTAAACTTTATATATTAAAAATCCTAATAAAATATTCGAAGATAAATGAAGTTTAGGATTAAAATATTCAAGATTTTAAAATATGCACTTTTACTTTCTTGCATGGCCTTCGGGCCGGATTTTAAATGGGTTGCATTGCATGGCTATCACCCAAGTCATACTAATAGGGCCTCCACATTACTTAAGGACCACTCTAGATAACTGCATTCATATTTGCATGTCCCGAGGAGGAGTCCCCGTGCTTCTCCAATCCGGCGGCCCAGCATACCTTTATAGGTGGTTGTCTAGTGCGCCTAGGGTGTTAGAAGGCTCCCCGACCTAGACGGGGTGTAAGTCCTTTTGTTTGGAGCGTTTGCAGCTTTGTAGCTGAACCTCCCTTTCTCTTCCTTTCCTGAGGCATCTTGTCACTTTGGCAGGTGTAAGACCCACCTCTTGGAGCTCCAGCTTATAATCATAGGATAGAGTTTCCTTCCTTTGACCTTAGGGCTACCGAGGTCCCCGTGGATATTGCAATTCTCGGATTGCTGGCGGGGGATCTCAGGACGTGTTGGGTCGACTACCTTCACGTTCGGGTAGACTTAGGGTCCTACTGCTTTGGATGACGGGTTTGTGATACCCTGACTTGGCTACCTCTACCCCTTTAGGATTACTCCTTCCTTCCTTTAACTACCCCTGTTGAGCCATTTTGCTCCTTGACTTCGTTAATATCATTTTGACGGCCCGATGCCGATAAGCTGCCGCCCGTTTGGGATACGACGATTTGTCCTCTGCCCTTATGGCCTGGACGTGCTTCGACGTGTTGGGATACCCCCGTCAAGATGATTTAGATTATTCTTGGGTTTCGTATCTTGATGAGCCGCTACCCCATTTGGGATGTGAGAGACTCACTCTGCGCTAATGGCTTAGCGAGCTTTGAAGCGTCGAGACTTTCCCACACGGAATAATCTCCCTTTGATCGCCTATACCCCAGTGTCTATGATAATATAAAGCGAAACTCCTTTTATCGAGAGTATTCTTGGGTATCCCCCAAGATGTAATTAACCAGTAGGAATATGTTCCTCTATAAGTGCTCTTGACCCCAGAACAAGTACATACACTTGACTCTCTGGTTATGGGTAGTCTACGTAGATACTTCTTTCGCGGATATTGGTTCAAGGTGCCTCTGCCCGATCTTGTTTGGGCGGATATGCTTGACTTATCCTTGCGAGGTTTATCGCACGTAGACTCTCCATGTTTTTCTTTTCTCTTGTTTGTCACTTTGTCGTGTGTCCCTTCTTAATTGGTTCCTCTCCTCTTCGAATCACTTATTTGATTCAGGAGGGAGATTTATTCGAATAATGAAAGTATACGACGACTGACAAGCTGGTGACTCCTTTTAAAATAAAAAAGAGAAAAGAATGGCGAAAACAAAACTGGTGACTCCGCTGGGGATGAGTCTCTCTCTCCATACTTGAAGTTTTCACTTATGAGTCTTGTGGATCCCAGCGTATTCACAAAACTGGCGACTCCGCTGGGGATGAGTCTCTCTGTCCATACTTGGAGCTTCGCTTTTTCTGGAGTTATAGCCTCTCTCCATACTTGGAGTTTCGCTCATATTATCGTGACCTGGTTCTCTTCCTTCGAGTCACAGTTGAGCCTTTTGTGAGACCTTGGTTTTCAGTCCATGTGTCAGCTGCTAGGGGTAGCAACTCGATGCATTCTATCCCTTCTCTCACCCTCGACATTTCGGTTGCAGTATTATCGCTTGCATCGATGTCGTTGTAGTTTGTGATTGGTTTCATAACATTTCCTTACTTTTGATCGTTGTCCCTTTTTGCCCCGCTATGCGGAAGAGCAAGAAGGTGGACACGATCGTTGCCGCTAGGGAGAACTCTTTCCCCTCTCCCCGAGCGTTTTTTTTGTGCTCCTGAGGGTGTCATAACCTTCAGTTCCTTCAAGCACCCCTATGAGGTTACCTTACGTAATCCTACGTCCTTTGAGACATTTTGCTTTGTGCCCTCCGCCTTAAAAGGAAAGACGTGCACATTGAGTCTTTCATACGCCATTTGAGGCATTTTCTCTATGCCCTCCCCCTTAAAAGGGGAGACGTGCACATTGAGTCTTTCATACGCCATTTGAGGCATTTTCTCTATGCCCTCCCTTTTAAAAGGGGAGACGTGCATATTGAGTTGTTCCTGCGCTATCTGAGGTGTTTTTCTCCGTGTTCTCCCCCTTTAAAGGGAGTCGTACACATTTAGTCGTTTTGCTTGCGGTGGCTCGCGTCGCGTCTGTTTCTTTTGCAAAGAGAGGCCGTCGCTTGATAGCGATGCATCGTCGCACCTGACGGTCTTTTCTAGACTTGTCCCTCCGTGTTCTCACGTGTCTCCTTGCCATAGGCATGTGAGTTTTCTTTTAGCAGTAGGTTTGTCACTACTGTCGTCGCTGTGACATTTGTCCCGACTCTCTTTTTGTTCCAGTTTTCCCTGAGGATCCACCTGTCCCTCGATTAGGCAGGAAGGCCATGAGGACTAGGAATAGATTGCTGCAAATTTAGCAGCATTGCTTGTATCAGGTTTCTATACCCATTTTGACTCCCGTTTAGGAGGTGCCTTCGGCCCCCATTTTGAGTCATTTTTGCTACGGTCCCCGTTGCGCGGACCACGTCCTTATTGGATATTTGCTACATGCCCTCTTTTGAAAAGGAGTTGTGCATGTAGTACTACTTTCGTTGTAGCAACCCGCATTGGTGTTACTTTTCCCTTAAGGAAAGGACTAGTGCCAAATGGCGATACGCTATAATGTTCTTTCCTGCTTACTAGCCTCTATTTTAGTCCTTCCATATGTTTAGGATTTCCATCCTCACGGATGTTGCATTATGTAAGAGTGCTTGAGTTACCTGCTACGGTATTGTCCTCTGGCGGTGCGGGGTCCCCGCCGTGATTTATTTTGGTTCCGGCCCAAGATTTATACTTAAATCTTGAAGGTTGAGAATCACATTTCTCGTCCTCCGACGTTGTGGACCATGTCGACGTCATAGCTTGTTTTGGTTCTGGCTCGGGGATGGTGCTAAATCCCGTCGGCTGAGAATCACCTCTTCATCTTCTGGCGATGTGGACCATGTCCCCGCCATGACTTGTTTCCGATTCAGCGCAGGATAACGCCCAAATTCCATTAGCTGAAAATCATCTTCTCTCCTCTGTCTAGTTATGTGGACTACACTCCAGTCAGGTTTGCTTGGGATTCTTCCCTCCTTCGGATGCAAGTCATTCTCACCTTGCAGTCCGTATTGTTGTTGCTACCACGGGTTCTCTGACTTAGAAGATCGTAGGAGCATCTTCCTCTTTGAGGGGAAATGTTTTTGCTGGTTTGACGATTGTCCCAGCCCCAGTTGTTCTGGTTTCTCTGAGGTCTCGCCTGTCCCTACATTAGGCAAGGGCGTCCATAAGAATAGGAACAGACTGCTGCAACCATAGTGACTGATTCAGCCACAGGTCTCTTTACCTGTTGAGACTCTAGTTTCCTCTTTGAGAGGGCAGGGTCCTATTTCTAGAGTTGAGTTCCTTGCTTAGATCTACGAAATATCTAAACATGTTGTGTAAGAACTCCTCTACTTACCATACCCCATGATCCTTATAGTAGGAGACCGAGATATACTTCTCGGTCCACTACTGAGATCCGGATGTTTGCCATCCGTTGTGCAGGCCATGAGACCCGCCGAGGAGTTGCATGGAACCCTTGGCGTGGTATTTAGTGCCCTTTGCCAGATGTTGTGCCAGGTATCACTGATGATCATGTTGGAGTGGCTTTTGCCCATATTTGATGTGCTAACTCTTTCTTGAAATCACGAGGAAAATTTTGTGGCTTCTTCTTCATCGCGCTAGATGAATTTGTCCTATGTCGATAAAAGGAGATCCGGGGCATACCCCGTCGATTCCTTCCTTATTTGAGGACATAATTTGATCGCCGTACTTCGGCAAATACTCATTGGGTTAGGCAAATTCTTGCCACCATGTCTCTTGATATTCCGACGCTACATGTAGAATGACTTTCCACATTTGACAGCAAGGAGTTTACTTGCCTTTGCTTTGAAGAGTGCTTTATTCGACCTCTTTCATTTATTAAGCAAGGCTATAGTTGAAGTTTTATACTTCGATTGGGGGACACCCCAAAAAATCTTTTGTTTATAACATGTTGTATTGACTAGTCCATTTAGCTAGCCTTAGTCGATCCATGTTTAGCTGGGATGCACATCTCCCAGTACGTTTGAGAGTGCCTCATTTGATTTGAGCTATGTTTGCCTTTTGGCTAAGCTCTTGATGAGAGCATTTCTTTGCTACGACCACTTATGTCTAAGCATTTGATTTAGTCAGTCTACTTTGAACCTGACTAGGATTTGGTGCCTCACCTATCTAGAATCTTATTGACTTTTAGTCTGTTCTTTGTGAGAAAGCATCACTGTGAGATGGATTCATCTCCTATATCCAACCTCATGGATATTTTGTTTGACTTGGTTGATTCTTATCACCATGTTAATATTCATGTTGAGCGATTAAAGTACTTTATCATGATAAATTAGTCCATGACTCGTCGTGATACCTCGATATCCGACACTACCGGTTAGACCTTGCTGCTAATCTAACCGAGATATACCTTGACCAAGAGGCGGTGACTTCTTATCCTCGTACCTCTTGATATTTCGGCTCCATTTACGAGGCCGTTGAGATGCTTCCGAAAGGAACTGTGCTCCTTAGTTGATCTTATCTTGGATTTTCCTTCGATGTTTTTTTGAGGTTGAATCTATGATAGATCCTGAGGATGGGTTTAAGCCAGACCATGTATGCACCTTCTTAGGATTTGCTGATCTTCATGGTTCGGGGGATTTGAATTATGTCTTGATGACCGAATCCCTTACTTTAATAAATTTTCTCCTAAGTCCTGAGAACACCTCAGAGTGACTAGATGGGTGTCATTGAGATGTGAGTAGTTTCAGAAACTATTTAGATCTCTTACTTTTCCATTTAGCTAGACCGATGGAAGCTTGACAAGTAATGTCCATAAAATTATAATAATCTTTCTTCAGAAGATTTTTGAGTCAGAGTAAATTACTTTATAACAAAAAGAAGCTCACCAGATATAGTAATTCTCAAGAGAGATAAAAAAAGTGTGAAAGGCTTCAAAATAAAAAAAAAAAGATAAAAAAGATTGAAAAAAAATGATCAACACTCCTGAGAAGAAGCTTGAGGCGAGTGGGAAATCAAAAATTCGATATAAAGAACCTTTTGATTTCAAAATTCTCTTGGTAAGATCCTTAGAATATTAAGGTTCAGAGAATTGTTTAAGTGACATTGGGATGACTGATAAATTAGTAATTGATTTAAAGGCATCTCCAAAATGAAAACATTTCTTTACATCCGGATACAAATGACGAGGCCTATCTAGGCTAAGGGTGAAAATAATTAAAGGACAGGGACTGGGGAAGAGTACTTAAGGAAAATCTCACCTGGACCTGAATTTTGCAAATCTCATATTTTGCATGGTATATCTGATCATGAGTCTAGGATGCTTACTTGAGAGCTCCACTTACCAGATTGAGTTGGCATGTCACGCCAAATCGTTCCCCATAACGACTTATGTTGGGAATAATAATAAAAAAAAATATTTGATGCCAATGAAAAAATATAAATGACATGGAAGGCTCTCAATAGCTTTGTGGGCATGTTGTACGACATACCGTACACCCACATTATATCACGCTTGATGCGTTGACCCTCTGGGTCCAGCAGTCCGTTCTTGGATGTTGACTCTCTTTTTGTGTGTGGACTTTTCATCCACCACCCTTATGCACTATGTGTCAACCCTCTGGGTCTGGCAGCCCTTGCTTTGGATGAAAGACTTGCCATCTTGTGGGCTCTTCACCCACCATCTTTACGCTTTATGTGTCTACCCTCTGGGTCCGGCAGTCCTTCCTTGGAAGTTGACTCTCCTTCTTGTGTGTGGACTCTTCACCCACCACCCTTACGTGTTATGCGTCGACCCTCTGGGTTCGGTGGCCCTTCCTTCGGAAGAAAGACTTGCCATCTTGTGGGCTTTTTACCCACCTTGTACACTTTATGTGTTGAACTTCGGGTTCCTGGCAGTCCTTCCTTCGAAAGTTGACTAGCCTTCTTTGTGGGTATGTTGTACGACACTGTACACCCACACATTCCTTTGCTTCATTGCAAGTAAGAGAGGTCTTGTGCATCTCTTAAAATTGATTGCTGAATTGCTAAACAAATAAAGTGGAAGTCTTACGAGCGGCTTATACCTGGTGCAACCAGTAATCGGTGTAAGAGAAGCCAATTACTTCTCTTATCTTTTCTCTTTGGCTCCTCGCTTTGAGTGGGTTCGAGCAAGTGTGTCCCACCCATCATAAATGAGTGTGGTAGATACATTTGTCCCTCTCGTCACGAGTGAGAGTGGAAGATACCCTCTTTTGGAGGATTTGAGCCTAGCTTTATGATTAAGCGAGTTATGGTTATCATACCTTGCTAAGCTAACCTTCGCAATATCTCGATTGACGGGAGTCAATTTCGATTGATATTTGCCTTATGCAGGAAAGTCATGCCCTTTCCTAGCATTCTTGTTCGGTTACCCATTCTACATTGGGTCCGAACTGAGCACCTTTTTACGGATATGCTTGGGCCCACTCACTTCAGATGATTGTGGTGTATTCCCTCTTAAGGGATATGTTTTGGTCTTCCGGCTAAATATCATTTGGTTGGTTCGCTCTACTTTGCCCAACCTTTCTAAGGTGTCTCGACTGACTGAGGTCAAGTTCGATTGATACCTCTTTTGTGTGGGAAAGCCATGCTTCTTTCCTCGACTCCTCTATTCGATCGAGCACCATGTGTGGGTCCGAATTAGAGTCTCCCGCTCATTTCAAATGAGTGCGGCATTTTCCCTTTTAGGAGGATGTTTTTGGGTTGGTCTGAGATCCATGCACCCATGCGGTTGGAATGCTATATTTTTTTTTTACCAACCACTCTTGGATACTATGGTAATTCCCCATTGGAATTCATTCTACCAAATTTTCGGTAGCAGTATCGTATAGGGTTGGTATGTTTTGACCATCCACCCTCTTTGATATTCTTGACTCGGTCAATTTTCATTGCCTTGTTGGAGCGACTTGTTGTATCAATTTTAGACTTTGTCTATTCTCTATTCGATCCATGTCGCTAGTCAGTTGCACTTCTGAGGCATGACGTTCGCCTCGGTATTGTCCCCGACAGGAATTGCCTTAGCCAGTTCTTGCAGGAAATATCCATTGAGCTCTCCTCAGCGACAGCTACTTCGCTAGTTCTGAGGGCCCTTTTAGTGAGACTTACTTCGCTAATGCTTGCTTAAAGCACCCTACATTTGGACTTGTGAGTCCACCTCGATGATATTTCGATTGACTTGGTTGGTTTGGTCCGCCCCATCGAATGACATGTTGTATCAGTCGCTCAGTTGATCCATGTCTACACCGGGATATTTGATACCTCCCCAGCATAATTACTTTGCTAAATGGGAGAATCCCTGATGAAATTTGTCTCGCTAGTGCTTACATAAAAGCACTTTATTGGTTAGACCATTTCAGTTAGCTAACCCCATTAATTCTTTCGATTATTTGGTTAGTTCTGTCTGCCACATCGAGTAACATGTTGCATCGGCCTTACCGCCGATCCATGTTTGGCCGGAGCGCTCTATGCATCCAGCATATACTTCGAGCATGATACCTCGGGCTATTTTAGCCATATGGTCGCTCATTCGGTGCATAGGCAGGATACCTCCCCTGTCCTATTTGATATTTTCGACTACTTCGGTTGGTTCTATCCACCACGTCGAGTGGCATGTCGTATCGATTTTAACACCGATCCATGTTCTTTTGGAGCGTTTTGACATCCGACTATACTTTGAGCATGTTGCCTCAGGCTGTTGCGCCATTTGACTGCTCGTTTGATGTGTAGGCAAGACACATAGCTCTTGTCCTTTTTAGTATTTGACCGGGACACATACCTCCTGTGTCATCTGATACATTCAACCAGGATACATACCTCCTGTGTTATTTGATATGTTTGGCCGGGATACATACTTCCTGTTCCGTTTGATATGAGAAGTAGGATACATACCTCCTACTCTACTTGATGTGTAGTCAGGATACATATCTCCTAGACTACATCGATCGGGATATATACCTTCCTGATCATTTGATGTTCCGATCAACAACACTATTGCCTTCACTTGGCCGACCCCTGATGATAAGACCTTATTATGAGGCACGTCGGGTTTCGTAGCCATTTGGCTTTGAGGTCTCTCGAACCACATGCCCATTTCGGCTGGTTCTCTTATGAAAGCATTTTTCGGCTTCACATAGCCATATACCCTGATGTTTCTCGAGCCATGCGACACTTTAGTCGGCTTCCTTATGGGAACATCCGTCTTCGGACATTGTTGGCTTTCTATCCATGTTCCTCGAGCCATATGACACTGTAGTCGGCTCTGTTACGAGGACATCTCATCATTTGACATTTTGGCTTCGTAGTCGTTTGTTATGACATTTCTCGAGCTATATGAAGCTCTAGTCAGCTCTTATGAGAATATATTATCATATCCGGCTCATTAGCCTTTCGATACTTCTCGAACCACATGTCCCTTTTGGGCCGGTTCATTTACGAGAGTATCCCGTCTCCGGACGCTTTTGGCTTTCTAGCCATGTTCCTCGAGCCATATGACACTGTAGTCGGCTCTGTTACGAGGACATCTCATCCTTTTTATGGCTATGTAGTCGTTTGATACGACACCTCTCGAGCTATATGACGCTCTAGTCAGCTCTTATGAGGACATATTATCGTACTCATTAGTCTTTCGATACTTCTCAGACCATATGTCCCTTTTGGGTCGGTTCATTTATGAGAGTATATCTTCTTCAGACTTTACTTGGGTCATGCCTCTATGGCCTCTGAACCCACCCCTAGGTTATGCCTTTAAGGCCTCTGAACCTATTTATGTGGTTATGCTTTTATGGCCCCTGAACCACTATGTTTGGTCATGCCTTCACGGCCTCTGAACCACCTCTCTTTTTTTTTTCTTTTGGGTCAACCATACTTTATACTCATTGGTTTGATCGCCACCTCTGATCAGGATATGTTGTGCTTTATAGCCACCTGATTAAAGAGTTGGGTGTTTCGTCTCAAGGAGATCAATAAACTCGCAATTGTGGTCTCTTTCAGGGGAAACATAACAGGAGATTTGGTCACACGAGATGACTGGGTTTTCTCCCCTACTGTTTCGAATGTGGTCAGGTACGGGGTTCTCATCGATTCTGTTGTTTCGAATGAGGTTAAACAGATTGATATTGCCGTTTCGAATGAGGTCAGGCAAAACCCCAGCCAAACATGTCCATTTCATACGGCTCGGTGCGGGTCCTTTCTCTCCTACCGTTTTGAATGTGGTCAGGTACGAGATTTTCATCGACTCTGTTATTTCGAATGAGGTCAAACAGATCGATTTTGTCGTTTTGAATGAGGTCAGACAAATCTTTTCTCAGTCATACCATGTCCAGTTTATCTGGCCTGGCTGAGTTCTTCAGTGGACAGTTAGCTTCGACTGCTGACCACCACCCCCAATCATACCCTGCCCGGTTTTCGGCACTGGTTGGGATCCTTTGTGGTTATGCCTCTACGGCCTCGAACCACCCCCTAGGTTATGCCTCTACGGCCTACGAACCTATTTTCGTGGTTATGCCTCTACGGCCTCACGAACCACCCCCTAGGTTATGCCTCTACGGCCTCCGAACCTATTTTTGGTGATTGACCGGTCACGACGGGTTAGCCGCACCCTCGACCACACCATGCCCGGTTTATCCGGCACGGGTCGAGCTTTCCTTTACTCTTTTCTTGGGATGTCACATCGACTACCAAGAGATGCTCTCTTTTAAGGATGCTTCCAACAAGTGCACTGTGCCTCAGCGGCGCACCACACTTGTTGGGGGTCCTTTGTTGGCATCATTTTTTTTTATATATTACATTCATGGGATGTCCATTCGAGCATACCAGGATCGGCAGGCGTTACTTGACGCGTCGCATGAGAAATTGGTCCATCCACCAGTGAGCTTGTTCAGATGACCTCGAACGACGAAACGGACCACGCGAGTGTGTCCAGGATATCGATATTACCTAGGAAGGACATTTATTTTGCTACGGCTTTGCGGGCGGAATAAAAATTGTGCAAATTATTGTTTTTAGCTCGATCGTGTGAAAGTCACCCGAACGACTCCAGATGACGAAACAGATCACACGATTGTGTCCGGGACGTCGATTTTACCTACGGAGGATGTTCATTTTGTCACGACACCGCGGGCAGGCTTAAAATACGCGGATTATTCTTTTTTGGTCAAATTACTCAGAAAGTGACCCTAACGGCCCCGAACGACCCCGAATGACGAAACGGACTGCGCCATTGAATCCAGAACGTCTATTTTAGCCAAGAGGGACATTTGTTTCGCTGCGAGTACGTGCACGGACTAAAAATATGCAAAGGATAATTATATTATTATTATTATTATATATATATATATATAATATTATAATTATCTTATATAATATCATTTAACCCTCTCTCCCTCTACCAGAATCGTGAAAAACAGCCGCAGCCGCCACTTCCCAATTCGCGAACCCTAGCTCCCCGTCGCAGGCCTCCTCTCCCTCGCCGGCGAACGAAGCCGCCGACGGCCTCTCCCTCGCCGGCGAACGAAGCCACCGACTTCTTCCTCGTCGAAGTTGTTCCGGCCCGAAATGTCCGGCGCCGACTCCATTCGCGTCCCCTAGCTCGCGAATGCGGTCTCGACTCGGATCCACTCCGGAACTCCATGTCGGGCGCTCCCATCGGCGTTGCCGCCGACGCTCCTGCCGATAAAGCTTCCCGGCGACTTCTACTTCATACACGTCGCTGCTCCTCGAGTTTTGCCTAGTTTGCGAAAAGCTTCGCGCCGCTCCTCCGCCACCTCTTCGCCGGAAAACAGGGCTACCACAACTTCTTCCTCGCAGGCATCGCATTTATGCCGGAGAAAATCAGCGAGGAGAGCGTCAAATTTTGGGCTCTCCTCTGCATTTTTTTTTCTCCAGGTGTGCGCCGTCGACGAGCTAACTCCTCAACCTCGTCGTCTTATCTTCCCGGCGGCCGAAGACAACGCCGGAGCATTTCACGGTCGATGGACAGCGAGGATATTGCTATTTGCGGAGGTGCGAGCGTCTTTTACCTTGTGGTGTCGACTCTTTCGCCGGTGTTAAGCGACCGACTCCCCTACGAAGGTATATGTTTCGATGCATTTTTATCATGCTCGAATTATTTATTTCGATACATCTCACTCTTCACGTATTCCTCCCTTGTTTGCGTGGTTTTGTTGCGAGGTGTGTCTCTTGACCTCATTGCGTCGTATTTTCCTCGTTGCATGATTTATTGCGAGGTGCGTTGGCTCACGGACCGAACACCGGCGGTTCGCCGGAATCGAGGGCTCTTCTTCAGCATAAAGAGAACGTGTCTTCAACCATCACGGTGGTGAGATTTCTCTGTCCCTTAGCCGACCCTAGGTTTAGTCCGGTCTAGGCGTGTGGGTTCGATCGTCCACACGGGGTGCGTGCGCCAGCGTGAGTTGGCGTGTCGACGTGCCTATGTGATGGATCGTTGATTTACCTAGAGTGAGCCATAGGTTAGGAATCATATGCGTTGGCCAGTCCTATTCGTAGCTGAGCGATTTCCTGTTGTAAGCCTTAGGCTTTAGTCCTGCTGGGTTGGAATCCCAATTTCCCACGGTTTTGGCGCCCCTAATCTCCCTTGGAGGGATTAGTTGAGTTCGATCTTAGAGGACGGGAAAAGCTTTGTAGCTAGTCCGTCCTATAAGATCGGGGTGTTCGTAGCGCGGAAAAAGCTTTGTAGCTAGTCCGCCCTACGAACGGTGGCGAGTTTCCCCCACGAGAAATCGGAGGGGGAAGCCCTCCACGTAGCCACGCCAAAGCTGGAGGCGGCGATGCCGCAGATCCAAGTGCGTCAACCCTAAGTACCTATGTGAGGTCGTTAGGACGAGTTCGACGTGTCGTCGACCGTTTGGGTTTCATCGCATGTGCATGGATCATCTTGTTGCATTTTTGCATGTGGTCATTTGTTGCATTGTGTGCATGTTCGCATGAGCACTTCGGGTTAATCGAGCGTCCTGGGCCGATCCCCGATCCTCAGTTAGGTTCGATCGACTGTCCCAAGTCGATCACCTATCCTTCAGGGTCGGATTGGTTACCTCAAACTAATCCACCCATTTCTTTGGTCTGACCAGCCACCACGGTCCGGTCGATCGATCACTCATGTTTGTATGCTTTTGCATTTTATTGCACGTTTTCTGGCATGTGCATGTTGGTCTGGTTGCATGTTGCACCTTATTATTATTATTATTATTATTATTATTATTATTATTATTATTTTTGCATTTGCATTTGCAATTGCATTTGCACCGCACTTTTATGATTCTCCCTATTGAGAATTATTCCACCTCCGAGTCACTGCCTCCTCGGCATACTCATTTGCTCGGGCCGCTGCCGCTACGACATGCCCACCTCCAGGCCGCTGCCACTACGGCATGCCCACCTTCGGGTCACTGCCTCCTCGGCATACCCATCCTTTTGGGCCGCTGCCACTACGCCATGCCCGCTCTTTCTGAGTCACTGCTTTCACGGTATACTCACCCTCACCACTTTGGTGCATCCTCTTTGCATGTAGCATCTTTGCATTTTGCATGATGTGTGTGCTTGCCCTTTTGGGTGCCCGTTGTGATTGTTTCATACTATACCCAGACTTACCCTGCACTTAGGCACTAGGTTTGTGCACTTTCGTTAGATGGTGTGCTAGGCTAGGACTTAGGTTGCTAGGTAGTCTTTTTGATGTCTGACTATTGTTCTTTGATGGATTGGTTGCCCCAGCCGGTATCTTTCTTCGCACTTTGCACTGTGATGTGATTGCATGCTTCATATGTATGGTAGTGTGTTAGGGCGCTTTTGCGGGGAGCCATGCTTATTTATACACACAGAGGTACCGCTATGGGGGGAGCAAGTGATGATTTCTAACAATTTGCTTGCAGGTGCTATTAACTCCCCCATTTATAAAGCATGGCTCATTATACGTCATTTGCATGTGAGCTTTCCCGCTAACACTTGTTTTCATGCAGGATTGAGTCTTTTTATTTTCCTTTGTACTTTTAGAGTCTAGGAGAGTCCTGTAGCAGAAATAAGATACGGGCACGGGTTCCGAGGCATTTTGCTCGGGAACCACGTGGAGGGGACTAGGAGCAGATGCTCGTGCCCCGTATCTTAATTCTGCATTTTTATATTGATGTATAGAATTAGGACCGGGCATGTATATGGGGAGTCCGGCCGCATTTTTCTTTTTCGGATTATGTTGCGAGTCCAGCGGCATTTTGGCCTCTTTTATTTTATTATGGAGTGCTTTCTTTCTTGCTTTTATTGCATATTTGCATGCTCTGCATGTGTTTTCCTTGTTTCTTTTCGTGATCGCGGATTTCACGATATCATTTAGGCTCTTTAAGGACCCTAAAATTGTAAACTTTATATATTAAAAATCCTAATAAAATATTCAAGATAAATGAAGTTTAGGATTAAAATATTCAAGATTTTAAAATATGCACTTTTACTTTCTTGCATGGCACTTCGGGCCGGATTTTAAATGGGTTGCATTGCATGGCTATCACCAAGTCATACTAATAGGGCCTCCACATTACTTAAGGACCACTCTAGATAAGCTGCATTCATATTTGCATGTCCCGAGGAGGAGTCCCCGTGCTTCTCCAATCCGAGCGGCCCAGCATACCTTTATAGGTGGTTGTCTAGTGCGCCTAGGGTGTTAGAAGGCTCCCCGACCCAGACGGGGTGTAAGTCCTTTTGTTTGGAGCGTTTGCAGCTTTGTAGCTGAACCTCCCTTTCTCTTCCTTTCATGAGGCATCTTGTCACTTTGGCAGGTGTAAGACCCACCTCTTGGAGCTCCAGCTTATAGTCATAGGATAGAGTTTCCTTCCTTTGACCTTAGGGCTACCGAGGTCCCCGTGGATATTGCATTTCTCGGATTGCTGACCAGGGGATCTCAGGACGTGTTGGGTCGACTACCTTCACGTTCGGGTAGACTTAGGGTCCTACTGCTTTGGATGACGGGTTTGTGATACCCCGACTTGGCTACCTCTACCCCTTTAGGATTACTCCTTCCTTCCTTTAACTACCCACTGTTGAGCCCTTTTGCTCCTTGACTTCGTTGATATCATTTTGACGGCCCGATGCTCGATAAGCTGCCGCCCGTTTGGGATACGACGATTTGTCCTCTCGCCCTTATGGCCCGGACGTGCTTCGACGTGTTGGGATACCCCCGTCAAGATGATTTAGGTTATTCTGTGGGTTTCGTATGCTGATGAGCCGCTACCCCATTTGGGATTTGAGAGACTCACTCTCTGCCTAATGGCTTAGTGAGAGCTTTGAAGCGTCGAGACTTTCCCACACGGAATAATCTCCCTTTGATTGCCTATACCCCAGGTCTATGATAATATAAAGCGAAACTCCTTTTATAAAGAGTATTTTTGGGTATCCCCCAAGATGTAATTAACCAGTATGAATACGTTCCTGCGGGAGTGCTCTTGACCCCGAACGGTACATACACTTGACTCTGCGGTTATGGGTAGTCTACGTAGATACTTCTTTCGCGGATATTGGTTCGAGGTGCCTCGCGCCGATCTTGTTTGGGCAGATATGCTTGACTTATCCTTGCGAGGTTTATCGCACGTAGACTCTCCATGTTTTTCTTTTCTCTTGTTTGTCACTTTGTCGTATGTCCCTTCTTAATCGGTTCCTCTCTCTTCGAATCACTTATTTGATTCAGGAGGGAGATTTATTCGAATAATGAAAGTATACGACGACTGACAAGCTGGCGACTCCTTTTAAAATAAAAAAGAGAAAAGAATGGCGAAAACAATATCACTATTGATAAAACACATATTTGAATTTTATTAGAGGTGTGAACGAGCCAACTCTAACTCAATTTCTTGATAAACTTGTGAGTTGAGCTCACTTATCCTGTTAGGAATTCAAGCACAAGCTCATATTTAAGCTCATTTATTTTACAAGCTTGAGCACGAACTTAACACGACTTGACTCACGAGCTCGTTGTCACACCCTGGGTTAGGAATCCGACACACTTTAATAACGTAGATCCTCAAAGAAAGGCTAGCATGTAAATGAAAAAGAAACATAATTTCTACTCATACACAACAATCCACTGATACAACTGACATGAGAGTAGGAAACAAGTTGAAACCAAATTAAAATGATAACAAAAAACTACTATCCATATCCAAAATAAAAAATATATACAATAGCGAAAGCAAACATTTAAAAAAAAATTAAGACAAAAAAAACTAAAATTAAAAAGCCTACCTTGGCGGAGACGGTCATATTGGCCGCTAAACATAACTCGTTGCGCAAAATTATCGAAGAGTGAGTTTAACAAACAAACCCAGTAAATGGTGGCCACCTATTAAAGCATAAACAACAAAGAAAATAGAATATGCAATATGAGGAACCAATATGGACTATTATTACGTGCATGTACATTATCATAAGGTAAAAAGATAGTGATAAACATAAATTATCCTCACATACCATAAGAAACCATGCGATTATTTTCAATCAAGTTTCTTATTGTGCAATTTTTTTTAATTTATATTTATATTGTCTGTTTTAACACGCATCCTACAATCGAAAATGTTAATACCAATCCAAGGAAACTCGATGATTTTTTGAAGAGTCGTCGCTCTGCGAGCCCGTCGGCCCAGCTAGCCAGGATCTAAAATAGTCCGACCTACATACCACAACGAAACATGCCAAATTATTTTCACATATATAATTTGTAAGATTTATAGCATTTCATTATGAAAAAAATTTGTGCATGCAGACCTCAAGCAACAATAATATTTTTGTGCATATTAATAGTCTAATTAATAAGCATGCAAACCTTATAATAAAATTTGTGCATATTAATAGTCTAACTTTTCATTTATGAGAACATTAATGGAGATTATAGCAAAAACCTCAAGCAACAATAATATTTTGTAAGGTATATCGATTATGACATGTAACACTAAATACAAAATAAAATTAAACATATCCTTCAAAATATTAAAATACTTTCAATGCATGGTATGAAGGGAACAAAGAAAATATTCCGTATCATGCATCCAATAATCACGAGAAAGAAAAATGTTCGATTGTACGATAATATCCGAGAGCTATCAAAGGTTATTAAACATTTGAAAAAGTTTAACGAGATGAAAATAGTTCGAATATCAGAATTTATGAGACATTTTTTAAGTACACAACGACCTTGGCGATCCGTGGCCGGCTCGACACAATGAGCAATTGCAGCATCAATAAGAAGATCTGTAAGAAAATGGTTAACGGTGTAGTGGAGTTCATAGGATAAGATTCATCTTCGATAATAACCAAGTGGTAGGTAATACAACAAAAAATAAAGGAATAAAAAGAGGAAAAACTTGTAAAAACAAATGCTAATTAGGTCATATCATCTTTATCCATATCCCAATTCTTAGGTGTCAAGATTTATTAATCCTTTATTCATTCTAAACATTCCATACAAATGTAACTTGCCAAAAGGAAGCAGATGCTCTTTATGGATCACGGGATAGATTTTGATGATCACAACGAGGAGGCCTTTTTTGAATTTATTTCAAGTATAAGGCATCATCAGAGAGTTTCTACAAGCAATCATAGCTTAATTGGCATTTAGAGTTAAAAATACGTACAAGCGAGAACCCAAAGATGCAACCTATAATCATTGTGGGACTGCTTAGCTAGTATTGAGCATCTCCATATAAATTGATGGAACATATACATGGCCCTAGGCTCCCACTAATACAAAATGAATGAAGGACTATAAGTAACAAAACTGCACATTCTACACATTTTTACGAATTTAACAATTTAATAAATATTTATAAAAATCAAAAATTTAAAATTTTGAAAAATTGACGAAGAACAAATAATAAATATTCTTCATATTTAAACCTAAGAATAATGAGAAGGGGTGGGTATGCTCATTTATTAAACCAAAGAACAAATGTCCCTCAACATAGTTCTGATTTATTAAAATGGTTTACAAAGAATACTTCACATCGGAAAAATAATGCAAGCAAAACAGAAAATACAAGGGAAACAAGAACATTGATCATGCCATGTTTCTATCATTGATTTATGATGCAACTTTGAGTTTAAACAGATATTGCCTGTTACCCAGTTTAAACAGATATTGCCTGTTACACAGTTTAAACAGATCATGCCATGTACTGGATAGTGCTGGAAGAAGAAAAAGAAGAGTACCCAAGAAGAAGAGCAGTACCGAATAGGATCAGCCAAGAAGCGGATCTGGAGGAAGACGTGGACGGCACGGGATCGCTGCTGCTGCGAATGCGAATAAGGATCAAACGGGAGATTGCTGCTATAGCTTCCTTGTCGATCCGAAGAACGGGAGAAACACGAGCGAGAAGATGCGAAGATTTAAGGGTTCGAATAAGCTGCTAGGTTACGGGAAGAAGCCGAGCGAGAGGATGCGAAGATCGAAGGTCACGGGAGACTGCTGCGAATGCGCTGCTAGGTTACGGGAACAAGAAAAATGCCGAATGAGAGGATGCGAAGGTTCGAGGGTCACGGGAGTAATAACATGTAAAATACGCGATTGAAAAGGCGGCCCGCAGGATCACCCCCGCGGCCGCTTCTTTCACAAAAATAAAACTCCATTTTAAAATCTGCACTTCATAAGCGTGAACCAAACAGTGCGGGCGCGTTTTTAAAAACACCCCGCACTTATAAGCTGCCCCAAACGGGCACAAAATTACAATATCCCACCCATTATTAAAAATATTTACCAATATTTCCAATTTTAAAATTTCCAACCAAATTTATAAGGGCCAAAATACCTAATCGTTTCCGTTGACCTATCGCCGCGCCGCGGAGCCCTGCAACCGAGAGATGGGGACCTCCGGCGAGTCTCGCCTCGATTTTGGGAAAATGGAGCACGGGTTATCTCTTGCTCCTCTAATCTCTATTATCGTTCGAAACTCCTTATATTTTCCTCGTAGTTTTTGGGATTCATTTCTATATCCTCTGCTTCGATTAGGTGTAAGCACTACAGGAGGAGATGCAAAATACGAGCGCCATGCTGCAATGAGATTTTCCATTGTCGTCACTGCCATAATGAGTCCACGGTAATCTCTGATGCCGGTTCGCTTACATTGCTTTTTGTGTTTTTGTTGCAGAAGTTATATCTATATATATTCTGTCGTGCCAGCCTTTTGTCTTCAGCCGGTCTAATTTAAATTTTTAAGTGCAGAGTAATCGCCATGAGCTCTGCCGTCATGATGTCAACAGGGTAAGCGCACAATCTTTTATTTTGCATTTTTTTTGGGCAGGACTTTGGTTGATCGATACGTGTTTTTAATTTTTTTTACAGGTTATCTGTTTGATTTGCGATTGCGAACAGCCGGTAAAGTGGGATATTTTGAGATTTGTAGTTGCAGGTTTGACTGTGTTTTATTTTTACTGGATGATTTTGCTTTCATACTAGGTGGCTAAAGTGTGCGCCAACTGTGGCGTGAATATGGGGGAATATTTTTGTAAGGTGTGCAAATTTTATGATGATGACACTAATAAGGGACAGTATCATTGCGACGAGTGTGGTATATGCAGAGTCGGGGGCCGAGAAAATTTCTTCCACTGCCAAAAGTGTGGTATGCTATTTTCTTTTTTTTTTTAATCACTATTTTCTTTTGAGTGTCGTTGTTCAATTTTGAGAATCTGCATCATAAAAAATTACCTTGTGTGGGGTGCTCAGCTTGTGATTGGGTTCACTCTCTTGGTTATATTTTAAGTTTGGATGATATTTTAAAATTTCTTACCAACTATAACTGGAAATCTGTCTTTAATTTCTAATTATGTTCCATTTTCTCTTTGCACCTGCTTGCTCGTTTTTCACTGTATGCCTTCTCCAACGTAGCTAAATGTCTTCCAAATTGTTGGCATCAATGTTTTTACTTGTTTAAGCTATGAAGGTTTCTAGCAAATCATTAGGTCAGCAGCTTTTTTTTTTTAATTTTATTGTGAGAGGTTGATTTATGTCATCTTCGTAAGACCGCCAAGGTTGTTTTCATTATAATGTTGAAGCTTCATTTTGTAGATTTGTGGTATAGTTTTTTGTTGACCAATTAATATTTTGCTTTCGTTTGTACGAGTAAGTTAGCTAATACTGATTAGCAGAAGTTGTAATTCCCAACATAGTACCGATTAGAACATATCCATGCATTGATATTTCAGTTATTTAGAGTTAATTCTACTTTGTAATACCTCTATTAAAAAATTGATGTAATGTAAGATAACTCATGATTTACAGGGAAACTCTCCTTCGATTTTCAATTTTTGGCAGTTGAGTTCAATATTGTTAGTTGTTATTTCACAAATCATGTATTATTTAAATTACCGGCAAACTTCTTCAAAGGCAGCTAAATTTGAGGATTCCAAAACTGTGAAACCATTATGATTTTAAAGCATCAAATCGTGTCTGTTTATCTTTTCTTTATTTCTGATTTTTATCAGATTGGCTTGGCTTTATATATTAATGAGCTCATGTTTGTTGTAATCCATGTTTTGCTAACACACTATATTTTTTGTTCTCACAGCATAGCTAAGTTTGTCGTTGCATTGTTTGCTTTCAATTGCAGTTCTACATTGTTTGCCAACCACTTTATGAGTCATATATAGGGCTTATCTAAATTATGAACATATTATAATACCCATCATTCCATGAAGCTTCTGAAATTGTTTGTCAATTCTAATTAAGAAATTGTAAAACACTTATTTTTGATGATCTTAATGCCATTTACACAATCAAACTTAAGAGATATTTCATGTTTACTTATAAGCACATCTAACCCATTTTCCTTACCCTTGATGCACCAACGCATCTGGGAAGTCGAAGCAACATAAAAAGTTTTGCTTGCTTAACTACTCTGGATATTGACCACTTTTATATAGAATTTCCAAATTAATTTATGATAGCTATTCTGATTCATAACATACAACTAGATTATTTATATTTAGATTAAATTTTAATTTCATATTATATGCCAAAGAAGCAAAATGTTTGTAGAAAATGATATGTAAGTACGCCTAATGATACTTATTAATTGCACTCTCTAATTGATTAGTTTGAAAACAGATTTGGATTTATATGGATTGGCCTATAAACGTCGAAGAGGTTATGTATGAATTTATTAATCTATAATATTAGATACTAAATAATGACCTGTTATACTCTTACATGTGTAAAATAAAGTGTAAAGCATGAGAATTGGTTATGAAATTTCTAGCTCTAGAGTAATGAGCATCCTTGGTTGAGCAATGTTTGTTTGAGGTTTAAGAACCCAAGAAAGAATACATCTGCTTCCAATATAATTATTTTTTTTTGGTATGAGCTACTAAAGTATAATGAATCCTTGAAAAGAGTACACCAAATCAATGTATTGCTATGAGCAAGGAGACATCTTGATCTTGAGAAACTTTGAGGTTATAGAAGAATTTTTATCTGCATAGGCAAATGCCAATTTGGAAAACTTGAATTATAGAAAGTTTAGAAAACAACATACCCATTTGAGAAAATGATATCGGAGTTAACCCAAACCACAATGAAAATATAAATATTATTTATGAATTCCAAACATAACTTAGTAATTATATTTATAATTAGACATTTCAAATTCGTTAATTTTAATTTAGTCTCAGTCCTAACATTTTCTTCCAGTATGGTGGATTTCCTATAGTAGTCGATTACCGCAAAGTGTCTACACCGGTCTATTTAGCTAAACTAAATGATCAATCTATCTAGCCGATTACTGCTTAGTGTTTGCAGTGGTATATTCAAGTATACTAAATGAGTAATAATAATAATAATAATAATAATAATAATAATAATAATAGCAATAATAATAATAATAAATTATTTTTATAAAGCAAATTGTTTTAACAAATCATATATGCTTCTATATATTGATTTGATCAAAACACAATGTAGAATTTAATAAAAATACATATACTACAACAACAAGCATTTTTCCCACTAAGTGGGGTCAGATACATGAATCCTTTTTCTCAACTGCGTCCTATTGAGTGTCATATTTTTATTTTATTCTAATAAATTAAGATAATTTTTTTATACAATATGCCCAAGTCTTTATAGGTCTACCTTTGCTTGTCTCAGCATAAGTAAAATTTAAAATATATTGTTTCCTAACAGGATCATCCAATGGTCGACGTTTAATATGGCCAAACCATCTAAGTTGATTCTCTTTAATCTTGTCCACCATTGGAGCTACAACAACCTTATCACATATATATTCATGTTGTATTTTATGTGTAAGTGTCAAGCCACTCATCCACCTAGGCATTCTCATCTCAACAACACTTAATTTTGTTGTATGCTTCTCTTTTAAAGGCGAACATTATGCGTCATTGAGCATTGTAGGTCTCACCACCATATTATAAAATCCTCATTTCAATATAAGCGGTACTTTTCTATCACGCAATAGGCCCCACACATTCCTCCACTTTATCCAACCAACTTGAATTCTACTACTAAAATTGCCATCTATATCACCATCACTTTGAACAATAGACCTGAGATATCTAAAACTTTCACACTTTTTAATGATTTGATCACCCATAGTTATAAATCTAGCACTCGAGTTATTACTAATACAATTATATTATATGTATTCAATTTTAGTTCTACCCAAAAGAAGGCCTTTAGACTCCAATGTGTACCTCCATAATTCAAGTTTCTCACGAATTCTTTCTATAGTCTTATCCATAAAAAGGGGATCATCAACGAATGTCATACACCAAGGTACGGCCTCGTATAAATGTCCAGTAAGAGAATCCATTATTAAAGCAAAAAGATACGGGCTTAAAGCCGATCCCGGATGTAATAAAATTGAAGTAGGAAAATACTTGGTCAATACTCCTGTTCGAACACAAGTAACAACTCTAGTATATATTATTTTTATTGACTTGAATATAAATCATATTAACACATTTCTTCTCTAAAACTCTCTAAAGGACTTCTTTTGTAAGCTTATCGTACCTTACTCTAAATCAATAAAAATCATATGTAAATCATTCTTATTCTCTTTTATCTCTCTATCAAACCTCTCAATAAACGTATAACTTTCATAGTTGACCCGCCGACATAAATACAAAACCGGTCATGAGAAATCTTTGTAAAACGTCTTAACCCGTGTTCAATTACCCTCTCCCATAATTTTAATGTCACATTAACTTAATTACTTTATAATTTGCCCACCCCTGTGCTTCCCCTTTCTTCTTAAAAATAGGAACCAAAATACTATTCCTTCACTCCTCAGAGATCTTCTTAGGTTTTAAAATAATATTAAAGAGTTTAGTAAGCCAAGAAACTTCTAAATCTCTTAAATATTTCACACTTTAATTGGGATATCATCAGGTCTTATCATCAGGTCTTACTGATTTTCCACCCTTGGTTTCTTTAAAGCCTTCTCCACATTTTTTTTACTAATGCGACGGTAAAAATAAAACATTTTATTATTATTAATGATATTAATATCACTAAGGTCTATCGTATTTTTAGAAACTTCATTGAATGTTTATCAAAATAGCTCACCCATCTATGTTGATTATTTTCCTCTAAAAAACACTTATTTTCTTCTTTAATACACTTTATTTGAGTTAAATCATTACTTTTTTTTTACTTTGGTAGTTTATACTTACAACTTTTACCTTTTTTAGTATCTAATCTATTATAAATATCACTAAAAACAGAGTTTTTAGCGATATTAATTGTTCTCTTAGACTCCTTTCGATTCACCCTATATTTTTCTTAGTCCTCTAAGCTTTTATATTTAAATCAATTTTTATAACACAACTTATATTTTATATTTTCTTGCACATTATGATTCCACCACCAACTATTTTTATTTATATAAACTTTTTCTTTTGGTTCACCAAATACATCTTTTGCCACTTGTTTGCTAGTGTTTGTTCTTTATTGCACTTAGAATTAGCTTTTTCATGAGTATCACAAATCTTGAAATTCTTATGTTTACTCATAAAATATTTTATTTGTTTAGTTAAGGTACCTCATCTAATTCTATGACAATTATTGATAGTATTCTTTATCTTGCAACTCTTCATATTAAAAACTTGAACTAATAATTGATGTTGAGTACTTAGATTTTCACTTGAAATGACTTTACTACCTTTAAAATCTGGACGATCTTTTCTTCTCATAAGAAAATAATCAATTTGTGTTTTATTAGATTCATTCTTAGAACTAAGAATATGCTCGTATCTTTTCTTAAATAAAATATTAGCAATAATAAAATCATACGCTGAAACAAAATTTAATATGACTCTACCTTCTTTATTAATCACTCAAAACCGTAGCCGTCATAAATATTTCTAAAACCTTCCACCTCTCTACCAACATGTCGATTTAGATCTCCAATAAAAATTCTTTCTTCAAGAGACATCATTTGTACTAATTCTACTAGATCATTCCAGAAATTTAATAAAAATAGTTTGGACAAATTTTGGGAATGCAAGAAAATAGGGTATATTTCAAAATAAATTAAATCTACTTATTTCGATAAAATTTTGTATTACAGTAGTCCCCAGGAACTCATTCTTATAGAGTTTTTCCAACCCAACTGAGAAGTCAAAAACTGTATAATCAACTAGGTTTCAAATTCAAACATTCAGACTGTCCTTATATGAAATTCTGTTTGTATCTTCTCACCCAAATACTGAACTAAAATATGCCAGTAAAAATCCTGCTCTTGTCCGTGGACCAAAAGTCTTCAAGAAATGGATTCAGAACAAAAAAAATGAACGTGTATATCAACTAATTAAAAATAAAAAAAATTCAAGAGTATATGATGGAAAATCAATTGGAAAACAGCGAATCTGTTTTTGCCCCCTCAATGTTCAAGAAGGCCACAGAACAACTCTTTCATTGTTGCCTTTTCTTGAATACTTTCTTGGTCTTCGAAGAAAATCTAGATTTCAGGTTTGCTAGATTGGCCAACTACACTTTGAATTTTACCAGTCTCCATAGCTTGAATAATTTATTAAGAATTGGATGAGGGTGCCATTGAGACCGCTGTTGTTGATTTATCCGTCCATGTGAAGACAAAGGCTTTCTCTCTATTTTATGCAAGTAACAGCCGCTGGCAAAATCTCCGTTGCTGTCCATCTATTTTAACCAATGGAAATTCTCTTCACCTCTCCACAATTGCTGGTCCTTAAAGGTCCCATGGAAGACCGCCAATTTACTACCAGCTTTCTCCGTATGCTGGGGAAATGCAAGAAACAGGAAAGATAACTGTCCTCCAGCTGCTGTTCCGGTGGACATTAGCTGTAGGAAATCAATGACTGCTGTCTAGCATAGACTTGGGAGAAATCAATAAGTTCCAGGGATCGATTTCGAGAACTCCCAAACTACAATTTCATTTTCTTCCCTTCTCACCTCTCCAAACTTCGAGAGTCCACCCAAATAAACAGGGAACTCCTCAATCTCAAAAACCTGAGAACAAACAAAAAATTATCGTTCTGTCTAAGGAGGCCGATTTATCGACTAACTGACTATCCTAACTAACACTCGGACACTTTAGTTACTGACCCTAAGAAGAAAAATAAAAGAAAACCGCAATAATAACTAATTTATTATGATAACCCTTTTATAATAAGTGCACTTATAATTATCCAGTGATAGTTCCTTCAATTTATTGCTTCTAGTGAGGAGACACCAAATTAATTGGAGGGCTTAATTACCTATGTATTACTTGGTCAAAATAATTTATTCTTCTTGTTAATAATATATATCACTATTTATGCTCCCAAGCATACAGTTCTTGGGGGGCTCTCAGGAAGAGGAGGGAAGAATTCCATTGGTGAATGAAACATTCATTTATACATAGGAGGACAATAAATGAACTATTATCTCTGTTTCTCGTGTTTTTTTTTCTGTCTTTACCACTGTTCACTTTTGGGTGCATCACTTGAGCCAACCTTTCCTCCAAAACACAGCGGTTTTATTAGCCTTAGTATTATATAATGATGCCGTTGATGTGTATGAAATGCAGGTTCCTGTTATTCGATTGCATTGCTTGATAAACATTTGTGTATAGAGAACTCCATGAGGCACCATTGCCCTATATGCTATGAGGTTTGCATTTTTCAAATACTTGGGCTTGTTTGGGATCATTTTTATTTTTTGTTTTTTTGATTTTATTTTGAATGCAAGTTTGTTAGTATATTTTTTGTTTTTGAAAATAAATTAGTTTGTTTTTAAAAATGCTCAAAACATCAAAATTTTTTTTGACTGTTTTTAAAAACAGCTAAATATGTTTTACCATATCAAATATGTTTTGTTTTAAATAAAAACATGAACAAAATAAATAAAAATAAAAATGAAAACTAAAATCAAAAGTGATCTAAACAGCCACTTAGCTATCTTTTTAAGCTTTGGTATTTTCATAATTTTGGAATCAATCATGCAGTATCTTTTCGACTCAACTCAAGAAACCAGTGTTTTGAAATGTGGACACACAATACATAAAGGATGTTTCCAAGAAATGCTAAACCATTCTCAGTAAGTCATAGTAATTCGTTTTGCGTTATTGCAATGGATTTGTCAATTTTTGGTGATACATAGTCTGATCACTAAGTCTGTGCATTCTTTGGCATTTCTTTTTCACTAGGTACGCATGTCCAATATGCTCAAAGTCGGTGTGCGATATGTCGAGTCACTGGAGAAAATTGGATGAAGAGGCAAGAAATGAGCTTTAAACATCTTCTACTTTCTTCCTGATTCACAATTGTAATAATTGTTCACTGCAAAGAATTTTATGGATTCAGAAATACCTATGTTTTTGTTTCTCTTAATCATGTTCACGCTGACAAACATTAAGTTTTGATTAAAATTTCTTAACCTCTGTTCTGTCCATTGTGCATGTCTGAACTCTGAAGTATAGAGTAACCATAATATATTGTAATTCTTCGAAGGGCGCAATGTTGAGATCACCATAGTGACTCCTCAAATGCCAAAAGTTCAAAACCTTGACAATATATTTACATTTTTCTATATTGTATCAGTCTTTTGTATTATAGTAAATTTCTCTATTCAAAGATGTTAGGTGATCTATATAGCTAAATTTGTTTTTTCTTTGCTTATATTTTTTTAGGAAATCCATAAAAATTTTCCTCTTTTTACTGTGTTCTTTGCAAACCAGATGTTCGTTCATATAAGGGACCTGGCGAGTAACCTCCCATGATTAAACCAATAGTCATGTGTGATTGCGAGTTTTTTTTGAGGTTGTGTTGATTTTATTTGTTTTATGAGATCATTTAATTTGCTAGCATGCAACTTTTTCAGACAAGGCATGGCGGTTTTATGAGCATATTTCATTTAGAGGTAGCAGCTTCTTCGAGTGCCAAAAGCACATCATATCATTTTCTTCCTTCAATTAGGGCACACAAAATATAAATATTATCATGTAAGAACCATTCAAGGTGCAGCTATTATGGAAGTTTTAGCTTCTCCTAAGTGCGACATGAGCCTTATCTATGTTGTTATTGATTATAAACATTAATTTTGTTAGCACGAATGTTTTTTCGTGTTTATTAACATAATATCTGTTATCCCAGAGAATCCAGAAAGTTTGTTTGCGTTTTGGCCTTTTCAAAGATGGTATGTCCAATAAAACATCTGAGGCCCACTCTTTGACAGTGTCCAAGTGTTTTGATTGCTCAGAAAAAGTCAACTTCTTTCATCATTGAACCTACTCACTGTGTTGAGTCTTACGAGGAGCTTTCTTCGGATAGATTATGCTTATTTTAGTCAGATTTTTGCTAATTCTCCTTGATATGATGGGAGACTTGGGATTAATTTTACTTATAATAGATTATGCTTGCTTTTTTTAATTTTTTTCTGAACCTAGACTATGATTTATTTAGAATGAGGCCGAGATTTCTTATCGGTGATTAAATTTCCCTACTGTGTACAGGAGAGCATTCTAGAGTAAGAAGGTTATTTAAGTTTGTGCATGAGGCTTAGACTTTGGATGGTTGTGGATTCAATGAAGATTCCATATTTTTGTTGTTCAAGTATGCTAGTGTGATTAGTCAGCCAACATTAGAGGGATTTGAATCATAATATTCAGGAAGCTTGATTAACAATCATAGGTAATCTCTTTTTTCTTCAGGATGCATGTGTGGATGCAATGCTAAAGATATGTTTCTGTGGTTGATCAACTCATTCTTTGACAGAGGATTGAGCGTAATAGTTTCAGTTAGTTATTCAAAGGCGCACGACATTACCACTTATGATTAGAGTTACTAGACGTGATTAAGGGGGGTATAAGATTTGGTCTAACTATCAAATGCCCATGATTTTTGGCTTGAATAGAAGAAGCATGCTTGAGTTAAATATGTAATTTAATTGATGGATTTAGTTTCGATTGGACTTATTTGCATGTGAGCTATCATATATTTAATTTGGGTTGATACTTGCATCCTCTTGAAGGTCCAAGAATTATTTTGTTTTGATGGGTTTGTTTGCTTTGAATTGGGACGAGGGTTTACATCCATTTGAATGTCCTAGCTGCTTGTACTTATAATTTTCACAAGCTTTATGTAGTGTTGGGTCTTACACATTACCCAAGAATTAACTTATTTTTTCATCATGTTTGTTTTGATTGGACGCAAATTAATTACGGCGGCATTCGTTGGAAGGCCTAGGTAGCTTTAGCTCGTATATTTATTACAAGCTTGATTTGTGGTTGAGTTTCACATTCATAGAAATGCCTATTGATTAAGCTTTATTTATTCGACACATTGGTTTTGTGCTAATTATATTAATAAATTGGAACTTACATCTATGGGAAAGCCCAAAAGGTGAGACTTACAATCTCGGGGATAAGGAAAGCTTAATAATGGGTCTTATGGCCTTTCCTTATAAGTAAGGTGAATGGACTATATAATTTGGTTTATATTCTTTTTTTTAATTTGATGATGTACCAATTCATTTGGGCATAGCTTACATCTATTGGAAGACTTAGGGTGCATTTGGGGCTGCTTTTCAGTTGTTTTCCGTTTTGGAAAACAACTTTGGTTCGTTTGGGAGTGCATTCTGTCAACACTCGTTCACAAAACTTCAGTTTTGCCAACGATGACATGGGGCTCGGTTCCGCCGAACGGTGCCACAGTGTGGTGGGTAAATTGCTTCGGTACCTTTCATCTTTTCCACATATTCCCTTTTTTTATCCGTGATATTACCCCTCGTTTGCGGCTTCTCCCCCATCTTCGCTGCAACCATCCCGGGTTAGGAAATACTGATTAGGGGTTTTCCTCATCTATCGTTCTTCCTTCGATTCATCTGTATGTATCTCGTTGTTCTCTTTATTTTTTTAGAAGCTTTGTTGTTTCTTTTTTTCATTTTTTCTTTTCTGTAGTAGATTTTTCAGATTTCGTTTATCTCTGTATTGGGGAGTTTGATTGCTGTTACAGGGAGTGCATTCCACGCTATTTGGGTTTTGCATTACATGCTATCTAGTTCGTGTTTGCGAAAATTTTTGGGGGTTTGTTGTGTATTTGTGTTGTTTATTGCACACTGTTAAGTTCTATGATGTGTATTATTGTTGCTCTTTGCATACTGTGTATTTTAGTTGGGCTTGCTCTTGTTTGGTTTTGTTGGCTGTGTTTAAGGTTGCTGCTGTTGGGATTTGATTAATTGTGGTTGAGGTTGCTCTTGTTTTCGTTTTGTTGGCTGTGGATTTTGTTGATTGTGGTTGGGGTTGCTATTGTTGGGGTTCAGTTGGTTGTGGTTGGGGTTACTTTTGTTGGCTGTGATTGAGGTTGTTCTGGTTGTGGTTCCGTTGGTTGTGGTTAGGGTTGCTTTGCTTAGGGCTTTGTTGGTTGTGATTGGGGTTGGTCTGGTTGGGATTTTGTTTGCTGTGCGTTTTGTTGGATATGGTTGGGTTGCTCTGGTTTGTGTTCAGGTGGTTGTATTCTTTGTTGCTTTGGTTTGGGTTCGGTTTGCCGTTGTTAGGTTTGCTCTAGTATTAGTTTTGTTTCATTTCTAGGATGGCTTATTACGGCTTTGGGACTTTGTGATATGCAAATTATGCTGTGAGTGGAATGATTGATTTTGTAATGACTTTGGGACCTTGTGAAATGCAAATTATGCTGTGAGTGGAATGATTGATTGTGCAATTTGTTTTAGATTTTGGTGGAGATGCTATCTTTGGAGGTTTTTAAGTGCAAACCATGCTATGAGAGTGTAATTCTTATGTATTCATATATCTATAACCTTGATTTTAAAATTTACATATAAGATATTTTACTTGTGGACTAAATGATGTATTTCACTTTTCAAAGTTGAAATAATGATCTTTTTTATGTGACTTTAGAAATCATAGGTTAGATAAATGCAAAAGATAAATTCTTCGATATCTACATACACAAGAGTTAATGGTATGTAAGTAAATTCCCACCTTCTATGTAAATTTATGATTCTTGCCTATTTTTCAATATATATTTGATGTTTTGCATACATACTCTTATTCATTCATATAACTGCTTCACATCTTCATGGCTATGTGATTTTAAGCCTTATTTGTATTTATAATTATATGTTGTATTTGCTGTTGTAAGGACATCATACTTGCTATATATAATTTTGGTTTTGACGGGATTGGTTTTCTTAATGTTTTGTAGAATAATGATGGAAAAATGAAAATAAAGAGCTCAACTGCTCGTCAGTTGTGATTCATTTAATTGTCCATAGTTATTTGTAATCACATTTAACCAGAAATACTACCCGACTTTAAAGCCCTCATGACAGTTAGCTAAGATACTACATTTTCTTCAAGCCTACATGACACAGTTGGCCTCAGATACCACCTAGTCTTAAAACCTGCATGACATAGACATCCACAAGTACTACTTGGTCTTGAAGCACACCCGACATGCTCATCAACAAATATTTCTTGGTCTTACTACACTCCCGACACACTCTCACAGATACTATGGTATTGCTACCAAAGTATATATGATTATTGAATGCAATTGATGCTCCTGCATGGGGTAATCTTTGATAAATTGATCTATCCGAGTTCTACTTTGATGTTGTCTTTGTAAAATTTTGTTTCAAAAATTTTAATTACTTTTTTAGTTATAAGCTAAATTTTATAATTTTCTCCTTTTTTTTTGAAACACCAGACAAAAAAACAAAACAAAAATTGTATATCGGCCAGTTGGGAGAGGGATATGAAAATTATATTATCTGATTTATGTTTGAAAGAGGTCGAAATAGGCAATGGACCAACCACACATGTCAATAATGACAATCAATATAACATAGCAAAAAAATTTCATTGGACAAAATGAACAATTTATGGTAAAACTCTATTGAAGAACAAATAATATCAACTCAAAAAGATTGAAAATTATGGAAGGAGTAAAAGAGATGCGCAAATAGACCCTATTAAAAAAACATTGAATGCATCAGAGGAGTGGCGGAGAGAAAAACTTTCAGTAAGTAGAAAATGTTATATGATTTTTTTATATTCTCATATCAATTAAGATATAATTTCATCAATTATAGGTTATCTCTAATGAAAAAAAAATTAAGATTTCTGGCTAGACCTGAAGCTAAGAGGGAAAATTTGATTCTGTGTTTTTCGGTGTTGTGGCCACAGGCTTCAATGTTTGGGTTACAATACAAGACTTCTCAGAATTTGGATGAGTCTGAAAATGCTTATTGAAATGAAGTCCACGAAGAAGCACAATGGGAGAGAGAATAAGGTAAATGGCTAAACCAACCACACATTTCAATAAAAAAGCTTAACAGAACATAACAAAAGAATTTCATTAGAAAACATGAAGATTGTATGATAAAACTCCATTGAAGAACAAATGAGATTGACTCAATAAATATTGAAAATTATGTAATGAGTTAAGGAGAGGAGCAAATGGTTAGTTTGGGACCATGTTAAGGGAACAATGGTTGTAGCAGAGTGGTAGAGAAAAAAACCTTCAATAAGTGAAAAATTCTATGGATTTTTTATATTTTTCATATCAAGTAATCTACGATTTCATCAATTGTAGGCATGCCCAATTAAAAAAAAAAAGATTCTTGACATAAATCCTAAGTTTGAGGAGAAATTTTATTTTATAATTCTGTGTTGTGGCTACGAGCTTTATGCATGTGCTACAACATTGGACTTCTCCTAGAATTTGGATGAGCCAGAATATGCTCATTCAAATGAAGTTCGTGAGGAAGCATCACAAGGGAGAGAACAAGGTGAATCAAGTGATTCCAAGCGCTCTGCATACTCCACCCAAATGTGTAAAAAGAAAATAAAGATCCGCCAATTTTTATCTAAATAGATTTCACATCTTGTCATTATTTGCACCAATATGATGTCTAGTCCTTGCACGGCTATTCAAGCATACACAGCTATGGTGGAGGTCATGAAGCTATTGAACTTTACTCCCGAGATTTTCAATGATATGTCGCTATATTTACTCGGTATAAAACTTCTAAAGGATTGAATAAAGCGGGAGACTTTCATTTGAATGGTGCGTGAACAAAGGATTAATTACCCTCACTATTTTCTAAATAATTATTCGAGTTAATTTATGTGTTTTTAATTTTTGATATCTTATCAATTAGTAATTAGATATATTTCCATGTGTGTCAGCCTCATCTAAGGCTGGCAAATGGATTGGTGATTTGCTCCAAGGTAATCCTGACAAAACTCATAGTATGTTTCAGATGTTGGAATTTTTTTTTTATGATTTAATGTTTGAATTGCATAATCATTATGATCTACACGAATCATACCCAGAGAAGTACTAGCTATCAATTTATATATTATGTCATATAATGAGTTCATTAATGATGTTTAAGAGCGATTCTAGCATTAAATTGAGATGTTTAACATATATTTTATTATTGTGGTTAACTCTTTGGTTAGACTGTCAAACATTGTCAACCCCATTGATCATACTTTTGGGTATACACCAAAGAATGTTCAACATATATTTCTTGGGGTCAAGTCTTTGGTTAGACTGTCAAACATTATCAACCTCATTGATCCTACTTTTGGGCATACACCAATAGAAATATTTAATAGTATGAGATACATGCAATTTTTTAAGGTATTGATTGTGTTATCTATTTAACTTGCATATGTGTTTTTTAAAAAATAAATTGTCGTTATGAATATTTTTGACAGTATTATATCGGAATAATTGATATGACACATATCGATGCACATGTTTGGAACAACGATAAGGTTGCATATATCAAACGTTGTGTATTTACAATAAAATATTTTAATATTTTGTAACTTCAACATGTGTTTTACCTTCTTAATGACTGAATAGCAAGAGAGTGCTCATAATAGTCGCATATTTAAATTTGCTACATAACGACGTGAATACAAATTTCTAATGCATCCACCTGGTTAATACATTCATGACCGCATAGGAGAAGTTAAATTTGAAATGATGTACTAATAATGTTAGTATTAATGGATTCATTTTCAAGTCGATTCAAGATATTTCATGCAACGATGCTTCTTAAAACACTTTCCTTATACGAGATACCATATTTCTAATTTTGAACACAATAACCAAGTGATCAGAGGGATGAATGAATTATTTAATAAAAGTCATTCATCATTATAGAGTGTCATCGAGAGAGCACTAAGCTTATTGAAGGAGTGAGTCATACTCCGAGATATATTGACATATTCTTTAGAAAAACAGATAAAATTGTTGTTAAAATTACAATTCTATATAATTTTATATGGAGGCACCAATTCGGTACGATGTTGATTTCATGGTCTTAGATGAAGATCTAGCATGCATGCCTACAGAAGCATTCAGACATCAAACATGACAATGATTGCTTGAGGAAACTTTGATGCAAATTACTTCAACACATTCGATGGAGAGTGTGTTCAGGAGATGATTCAGTTGAGTGAAGAGATCACACATGCTTTAGTGAATTCATTGATTTTATGTAATTCATGTCTTGCAATATCTTCTGTTTGGATGTCTACTATTTGAGATGCATGGGAGGATTGATTGATGTCTATTTTCTCTTTAATGCTTTGAGTTTTTAATTTTTTAAGTTACGCCTTTAGAATTGCTTATTTTTCCCTGTGTTTATTATTATTATTATTATGAACCATTATATTTTTTTTGTTATTCTATTGTATTTGTAATCTAATTTGTCGAAGCATAGTATATTGAAATCTTAGAAAAAATGAGTTAAAGGTCATCGAGTACTTTAAGAGCTTTGTACTGTTATTGTTGTATTCAATGTTGTGAATACACATCAAGAAGAGAAGACAACTATGAGAGAAGATTTTAATGTTGTCTCAAATATAGGACATATGAATATGAAAGGTTGTTTCAGTTGGTTGATGATATGGAAGAGTTCACTCCATTTATTGGCCAAGTTAAGAGAGATACTATAAACAACAAGTTATCTCGAAGATTCAATCGTTTGGAAATGAAAGTGAATGTCGCTATAACATTACTTGTTGTTTTTGTAGTTTTTATGATTGTGATATTATGCATACAATGGTCTAAAACTGATGTATTGGAGAAATTAGGCTCCCGATGTGTTTTTTGTACTGGCGAAATTATTTCTGCTATTCCGCTATAAATATTTTGAAAATTGCACTCATTCAACTTATTTTCATCTATAAGGACACATCTTTTTTATTAGAAATAATTGCAACACACTAGATTATCTAAACATACTGACTGCTATTCCAGCAGTAGCTTTCGATAACAGTCAAGAATCAACTTCACAACTACTTCTTTAAAAAGCAGGAACTGCCTGAAACGCACTGTTACTGAGAGTTGAATTGTCTTATCTTTCTGAATTTTGATATGGGCATTAGCATTTGAACCTGCACTCATCAAAGATGCCTGATAAATCTGAGTTGCAATCTCAGGTTTAAGGGGAATCCAATGCAAGTAAGTTTATTCTAAATTTAGAATGATCTATGATGATATATCTAATGTTCATGTAGTATAGACAAGATATGCCATATTATTGGCCTTAAAACATCACCCTGCAAGAAAATCAATATGATCGTGGATCTGACCACCTTTATGTAAGTGTGAAGCAGCCTGATCCACAAGTTTTATAGCCTCACCCGTCAGGGAATAAGACTCAAATAGGGTTTATAACCTTGTTGATGGTTCTTATGTCATTTCCCATTAAGCAAGGTTGCTCTATTTGTTAAGTTGGTTAGATGCTGGCTTTTAACTTGACATGTGTTTTAGCATGCATATGAGGCGTTGATTTTTAAAAGCTTAGGTTTCGGGCCTATTTGCAACTATGTTATGGTTGTGTATCGGTGACCCTCAAATGGGCACTTTAATGATTTGTTATTCTCAGGAATATTTTTGTGTTCTTGTGATCCCTGAAGATTTGTTGGAACTCGTTGGTTGAATTTAGGGCCTTTTGGAGATTGGTGCTTTAGTGCCTCAACATACTTTTAGATTCTTCAATATGTTTATTGCCGCACGTGCATGAACATTGGTGCTCCTGTTTATCAATTATTGCCATAAAGATAATTGGTCTCTTTGATATCATTTAAATACATTTCATATGATTATTGGTGCATTGACAAGCAATTGGCTTATGTATTATTTATGTGCATTTGGGCTATTTGGAATTGCTTTTTAATAATTACAGATGAGGATTGCTTTAACTTTTTTTTTTTGTATATGGTACTAGTTTGTGCATAAGATTTATAATGATAAATCATTGTTTTATGTATTATTTATGAACATTTGAGCTTTACAAAGATGCAGCCTAGTTAATTTTATATTGATTTGGATCACTCAACCGTGTATTGAAATCCTTTGTTACTTTAGAAGACTTTAGTCTCTATGGCTGTCTTGTCTTTGTATGATAATGTCGGTATTAAAGATGAAGGTAATTCGCTAGCCTATCTGTCATTGTTTTAAGGACGTGTTAAGACAAGGTTGTTTGTTGCAAATGACTAAAAGCTTTGTGCATGCATAAATTGGAAACTCATTTACTGGGAATTTAATGCTTACGGGTGCTTATGCATTATGCTCATTGCATTTTTCTTAATAAGCAGAGACTTATTTTCTAGCATGTATTTTAATGAATTTTGCTTTGTAATTGAGAATCACGGCAAACAAACATCTCCTCATGTACAAGAAGACTCAATTGTGTGAATCACCGCAAATCCGAACGATTAGATTTTTCATGTCGAGAAAGCTACAAGAAGTGCTTTGACAGATGTAATAGTTATGCTCAACAAAACTATGCGGTATGAAGGAATATGAAGAGGGTGATGCTTGATTTACGCCATGTGGGTAGGGAAACAGAGAAATGCGTGATTTACGTACCCGAAATATGTGTACAAACTCGCAAAATTATATATTGCAAAAACTGCGCAAATCACGCCTAGCTGTAGACTGATTTAAAACTTCGAGAATTTCCAAAATTTAGTGTGAAATATATGTAAGATCAATTGCCTGATCTGGGTCAGTTATCTAGTGAAATTATTTTTTCTTAATTCAAATAAATATGGCTTTAAAGTTAAATAGGTCCTTAATCTGTTTAGCCAAATTAATTTTATTTACCTTTGGCAGCTATTGTATCAAATAACCCATTTAGCTAACTCTGGTAAGTTTGATAAACCCAACTTTAAGGGAATTAGGTAGCTTTATTTAATTTTTTACTAATCCATGAATATGTGCTTGCACGTTTGTGCCATTAGAAAAATTTGACAAATATTTTCATGATAATTACATTTTCTTAGAATGTTGCTAATTTAAAATTTAGGTGCATATCGATAGAAACATAACTAATAAAATAATTAGAATTTGTAGTGTTTAGAAATTAAGTGACCTATATTTATGTTTTTCTTGGATTATGCTACTCAATAAGGGATCTGTTGCTTTTTTAAAGCAACAAGAAAATTTAATCTCCATACACGTAGCATCATGCAGGTTGTATTGTTGTTTCCCAAATTTCTTATGTGCTTGCACGTTTGTGCCATTAAAAAAATTTGACAAATATTTTCTTGATAATTACATTTTCTTAGAATGTTGCTAATTTAAAATTTAGGTGCTTATAGATAGAAGCATAACTAATAAAATAGTTAGAATTCGTAGTGTTTAGAAATTAAGTGATGTATATTTATGTTTTTCTTGGATTATGCTACTCAATAGGGGATCTTTTGCTTTTTTAAAGCAACAAGAAAATTTAATCTCCATACGCGTAGCATCATGCAGGTTGTATTGCTGTTTCCCAAATTTCTTTGGCTGACTCCATGATGTTATTATTTATAATCTCATATTCTCGCTTGGCAGCATTACTTTTCTTTGAACCTTAGAAACATAACTGAAAACTGGCACTTCTTTATGGTAGTTTTCTGCAAGTATGTATCTAAAAGAAATCTATGTTCTTTTATCGTAATACTTGATCCTAATTTTACGTTTTTTTTAAGTTCCATGATCTTTACATCTTTCTTCTGGATATCTATGTATTTGATTTTATAAGAATTAAATCTTACCAAAAGAATCTCAATTTCATAGTCTGCCTCTATGCAACCTCTTCTGAAAATTATTTCAATAATACTAAGGGGCATTTACATACACGTGTTCACCTCATTTTCGATGAGATATAATTCTTCCTCCTAGAGCCTAGGATCTAGCCTTAGGACTCTTCTATTTGACCATCGTAGAGGACTAGTAACGGGACCCTCCATTGTAGAAAACTCAAACCGCCTCTTGGCTCTTATTGTGAAGCCTCATATGAGTGGTCCCAAGCACTCAACTTTTAGTTTCAAGGGCTAAAGACCAACATATGGAGGCTCAAAGAGTGTTCCCACATGGTTTAAAAGCTCCAGAAAGCCCATTATGACTTTCGTACATTCACGTACGCAAATCGATGAATTTGTCCGAACGACCACGAATGACGAAACAGACTGTGCCGGTGCATCCGGAACGTCTATTTTAGTCGGGAAGGATACCCATATTGTTCGAGTTCGGCACGCAAATCGAAAAAATAGTCAAACGACCTCGAATGACGAAACGGATTGTGTCGTTGATTCTGAAGCGTCGATTTTGCCTATAAGATCTCTGCTTTGGGGTAGGTTTGGGGTTGTTGAAAATTTGAGAAGAGGGGGAAGTGCTGGCAAAATCATTTCTGGAGTACTAGCTAAGCAAGACTTGGTTGTTGAAGTTTTAGCAAGAGCAAAGGATTGCTGCTGAATTCTCTTGAGTTAGTCCTTGAGATTGCCTTGAGTTTGCATCAAAAGGTAATCATTTATGAAGCTCTAAATGTCACTCATTATTTGGGACTTAGGCTCCCTTTGGTGGTTCTATGTTTCTAACAATAAGTTGCAAGTATTATGAGATTCCAAATGTCATTTACGTCGGGATTTAAGTCCTCTCTTGCTGATTTGTTCTTTTCGAGCATCCATATGCAATTAGTATCATGTTTTAAGTCTCATTACTTCAGGATTTAAAATTTCCTTTTCTGATTTTATGTTTTAAGCATTCTATGGTGTTTGAAATTTCGTGTTTTAAAGTTTAAAATCCTTGCGAAAGTTATTCGAGGTCACTTGAGCTACATACTTCACTTTTTTTTTTTTTGAGTTGATATGCTCTTTTAGAGTCCATGAACTTGTTATTTTGAGGGTGATAAAACACCATTATGAAAGGATTAAAATACTTCCTTTGGAGGGTTTAGGCTAGCCAAAATTTTGAGAAGAGCGGTTTTAGTGTCTTGCTCTTAAACATTGGTTATTTGCGAATGTTCGAAGCTTTGGTGCTTTTTTTTTGCAAAATCTGAATTATTTGGGGCATTGTTTTGCAAAATATGAAATATGTTAGGGCTTTGTTTGACCAAATCTGAAACATTTGGGGACTTGTATTTTTTTGAGGTTTTGCTTGGCTTGGAATATTAAGTTGGATTATTTTATTAAAAAAAAAAAGAAAGAGAAAAAGAAAAAAGAATGGGATGTTTAATGGAACTTGTAACTTACACTCAAAATGCTCTTCTTTGCTCTTCATCTTGTAGATCTCGAAAGAGTTTGTTTATGTTATAAAAAAAAGAGATGTTTGCTTACTTGAGCATGAAAGCTTGGAGGTTTTGGTACTTTGCTTATAAGCATTTGGGAGGATTTGGTGCCTTATTATAAATCCTTTTCTTCTCTTTTCGTTGTTATTTTTGGGAAGTTTTACATGCATATCATTTGTCTCTAGCTGAACATTCTCTAGTCTTTCTTTCAATTTGAGATGAATATCTCGGGTTTCTTGTTATGCTTATACACTTGCCACTTTACTTTAAGATTAGTGTTACTCACATGTTTAATATTAGTTTAAGATAAATGGGATAACATGTTTTACTTTCCGCAGCATATACTCTTGTTTAGCACAGCATGTCTTCGCTTCAATACTCCTGTTTAGTATAGCATGTTTTACTTCAGTACTCCTGTTTAGTATAGCATGTTTTACTTCAGTACTCCTGTTTAACATAGCATGTTTGTGATACGTGTTTACTACTTAGCGTAGCATTCTCGTTGTATGTTGATGTGTCATTCTTTTTTTTTTACACTCCTTCCCTTAGAATAGGAGGTCAGTAGTTGGTTTTGTAGGAGGTTTCCAGTAATAATTCAATGACCAAATAATTTGCATGTCCACCTTTAAAAACTTAAACTTTAAATCGCAGCACAGCAGCGATATGCAACAAATCTTTGAGGGCAGCACGACGAGGATGCAGCGGACGAAGGAGGGCGATATACATCAGTATGATGGGTATACATCAGCAAAACCTTTTTTTTAGTTTAAATAACCCAAACCCATAGAATTTCGAGGTAGTTCGCCTAGCGCGACGTAAATCCACACTTTATCTCTTAGGCTTTTCCACAACTCTGTTGCGTAATATAAGTCTTAACACTTTTAGGATTCCAAGGTTACCGTGCGGTATGGTGTAAATTCTCATATCTTCTTAGGTCATTCGTACGATTGACTATCGTGCGAATATAAGCCCCAAATAATAAAAATTTGCAGGATTGAAACATCAAATAACACCTTCTCAAATTCAAGCAAAAAATATATGATAGTTGGGAAGTCGCCGAGGTTCTCCTCGGATCTGTAACATCCTCTACTTCTTCGTTCCTTTGGATCCTGAATAATAACTATTCCGAATTTGAGTCATTCCTTTTTGAATTTCCAATGTTCAATCGTGAAAACCTAAACTTTGAAAATCTTGAAGACAGAACCATTGATCTTAATCGAGAGTTTTCTTAGATGACTTCAGTCATTTAAGATGTAATTAACTATAGGGGCTTGCCGCTATAAGGAACTAAAAACTCATGTAAAATAAATCTTATCTAATCCTTATATTAGATATGAAAACTTGTCGGCCTCATAAATTGTTTCGCAGATCAAACGTATGCCACAAAACTCTTTAGTTTATGTGATTAAGTCTACTATCAAATGGTATGTCTATTTCTCGGGATAGTATATTGCTTGTGGTATCAAGCTCAGCCATCCAAATTATCAAATATGTGAGATCCGTTTGGTCTCATATATTTTTCAAAATTAAAATATTATTTTCAAAATCATAGCACGTGTGTGTATATGTATATATATATATATGGCGCCGTCGTCCTCCCCGTTCGGCTCTGCTAGGGTTTCGCCCGCGCGTTTCCTCCGGATCGCGTCTCCTCCGGCTCGTCTTCGTTGTTGGCCTCCGTGCGCAGCGTCGCGCTATCATCGAGTTGCATTCAAGCTCCATACGTCATCTGGAGCTCGCGTCCGGGTCGCTGCTCACCGTGCGCCGGTCTCCTCGCGCACGGCGTGCGTCGGTCTCTTCGAGCACGGAGACGAAGCTTTCAGCTCGTCGTCGTCGTCTCCTCGCAGCTGCTCGCGCGTCCTGCTTCGTGACTTTGGGTCGAGTGCGTCGGTTTGGCGAGCCTTTTCTCGATCGCAGCAGCTAGCCGCGTCGTTCGCGTTTTCCTCCGCGGGCTTGCTGAGGGCTGCGACACTTCTACAGCAGTGGTTCAGCTGTTTTCCTACAGGGCCTTTCTCTGCTTTGTTCGAAACTGAGAAGGAAACTGAGGTTGAATTCACAAGCTTGACAGTGAGCCTCTTCTCCGCCCTCGTTTTCTGAGCCGCCTTCATGGCAGCAACCTCTTCTGTCCCCGTTAATGTGCAGAGTTACGCACAACGGGCTAAGTCTACTTTTGTCGGAGTGGTAGGTAGGGACAACACCTCCCACAAAAAATTTACGATCATCTTTTCTTTCCACAATCCTTTCACGTTGCGGCGACGGAGTAAAATAGAACGACATTTTATTAGGCCGATAGGTGTAAAGGATAGGAAGCTGTCTTGTTATCTTCACTACCCGGAAATGAAGGCTCTCTCTGGGGATGTGAAGTTCACGCTAATTGGGAAATTTCAATTTGGTCATCTCAAGATGTATTTGGTTAGAAAGTTCTTTGAGGATCTGAAGCTCATTGGAGGATGGAGGATGGAGGTTGGGAGTTTTGTATGACAGACATCTACTTATTAGAATACAAAAGGAAGAAGATTATGCTAGAATCTTTGCCCAACAATCTGTTTTGGTTCTTGCGATACCATATGAAGCTTATCGAATGGACTCTGATTTTGACACGTCCAGAGATCCATCCTGTCGTTCCTATGTAGTTCAAGCTTCGGGGCTCCCCTTTCATTTGTACCAACGAAAAGCTTTATATAACATCAATCAAGCTCTTGGTACTCCTGCCAGAGTTGATTCACCTACTTATGATATGGTCTCGCCTGATGGTGCCAGGGTTCGGGTGGAGAGGGATTTTACCCTCCCAGATGTTGATCAAATTTGGATCACGGATGATGCAGATGGGTTTTTGCGGGAGATGATGGTAGAGGATAGACCTCTTTTTGCCAGGCGATTGCAAAATGTTCGGGCACATTAGGGACGACTTGCTGACGCTGCATCCCCTCGGAAAAGGGCTTACGGGCCTTTTTAGGCCGTTGTTGAGATTCTTGACAAAGTGTTGATGCTACTCCGATTCAAAGGGGAACGGGGTAGCATCCGAGGCCGACAAGGCTATCGGGGAGACTCCTCGAGCGGGTTGCACGAGTTGTCACTCCGGTTAGCTTACGCGTGGTTCTTTGAGCAATTTGGAAGGGTGGTCACTTTCTCTGTGGTGCAAAGCGCCGGGGTGGGTACCATAGCTGTCGATTCTGACCGATACACCAACAAATTTAGCAGAAAAAGAAGAAACCTCCAACCTACTGCTGCACTCACCGGTAAATTTCAACAGACTCTGACAATAGAAGAGGAAGAAGTTGAAGAAGAAGTAGAAGAAGATGAAGAGGATTGACAGGTTTACACTTCTCGACGGAAGAAGAAGCCTAGGGATACTCTACTTGTTGATGATACGCTCGATCACTCGTAGCGATGGAGCGACGATTAAGAGCTTACTGCATGGATCTCCTAGAAACGGAAGCGAGAGCGATGCGATCTCGTTCTTAGTCACTGTTATTGTTATCTATGTACTGACCTTTCGTTCCATTTTGTTAGCGTTGTATCGTAGGGGTTGGGTTTCATGTTTTGGGCCCCTCCACAAGCTCATGTAACCGTTTTTATTTCAATAAAATTGGTCCTTTGGCTTTTCAAAAAAAAAAAAAAAAAATATATATATATATATATATATATATATATATATATATATATATATATATATATGACATTATATTTTAAATTTAATATAAATCATTTTAAAAAAAATCGGCCGACAACACGCCCCACAATTTTCATGTGTTTACATATCTAACACCTAAACTTTCATATTCACTTGCATATCCCTCAAACCTTTGATTTTACATGAAACTAACCACTATTAATAGCTTTATAAAATTGAAATACACATTTTCATATATAGGTTTATGACACCTATGTGTTTAAACTGTCAATTTCAAAATTTAGTTGTTTGATGTGTAAACACATAATAATTGTGTGGGTTTGTATGTAAATTTTGCCAACATTAAACATTTAGATTTCGTATGGATAATACTAAGGAAAATCCAGTAGTTTTTAAAATGAATGTATAGAAATGTGCGAGGAGATTGAATTTTGCTTTCTTCAACTTTACTAGTCCATCTTATTTGCTTTATGACTGTTTGATATTGTTATTTTTTTTTAACTGTTTGAACCTCAAATGTCTCTTTTTGAAATCAAAGATAATACCGTTTAACCAAGTAATTCATGTTCTTATTGTCTGTTTAACCTTTCTCCTACATCACCCAAAAATATAATGAAAATATTAAGTTAAGGAAATGTACTTTATACATTAATTTGGGTACCGGGATCAAATTTGGTACCACTTTTGATATTTATTTCAATAATATTAAGGGGCATTTACATACATACCACACAATTTTCATGTGGTTAGATATCTAACACCTAAACATTCATAGTCATTTTCATATCACTCAAAAAAACATTACATGAAGATAACCACTATTATTAGCTTTTTAAAAGTGAAATACACATTTTCATATGTAGGTTTATGACATCTAAGTGTTTTAATGTCAATATCAAATTTTAGTTGTTTGATGTGTAAATGCATAAGAATTGTATGGGATTGTATGTAAATTTCACTAACATTAAACATTTAGATTTCCTTCGGACAACGCTAAAGAAAATCCAGTAGTTTTTTAAAAGAAATATGCCAGATGATTGAATTTTGCTCTCTTCAACTTTACTAGTCTATCTTCTTTGCTTTGTCAATATTTGATATTGTCATTTTTTTTAATTATTTGAACCTCAAATGGCTCTTTTTGAATCAAAGATAATACCGTTTGACCAAGTAAGTTATGTTTTTTATGTCTGTTTAACCTTTCTCCTACATCACCTAAAAATATAATGAGAATATTAAGTTAAAGAAATGCACTCTATACATTAATTTGGGTACCGAGAACAAATTTGGGTACCACTTCTGAAATTTATTTCAATAATATTAAGGGACATTTACATACAAACCACACAATTTTTGTGCGTTTACATATCTAATGCCTAAACTTTCATATTCAGTTGCATATCACCCATACCTTTCATGTTACATGAAAATAACCACTATTATTTGCTCTTTAAAAGTGAAATATGCATTTTCGTATGTTGGCTTATGACACCTAAGTGTTTTAAATGTCAATATCAAAATTTATCTGTTTGACGTGTAAATACATAAGAATTTTATGGTATTGTATGTAAATTTTGCTAACCTTAAACATTTAGATTTTCTTAGGACAACACTAAAGAAAATCCAGTTGTTTTTAAAAAGAATTGTATAGAAATATGCCAGAGGATTGAATTTTGCTCTCTTCAACTTTATTAGTCTGTCTTCTTTGCTTTGTTACTGTTTGATATTGTTATTTTTTTAACTGTTTGAACCTCAAATGGCTCTTTTTGAAATCAAAGATAGTGCCGTTTACCATGTAATTTATGTTGTTATTGTCTGTTTAACCTTTCTTCTACATCACCTTAAAGTATAATGAGAATATTAAGTTAAAGAAATGCACTTTATACTTTTATTTGGGTACTGAAAACAAATATCCTTTGCATGTTTATTTTGGGAACCTTTTTAAATTATTTTTCCTGACATTGCAAATTTGAGGTTTACTTTTCAGAATATTGGAAATTTCATTGATGTAGCAGCATTAGTAAAAAATTTCGTTGGGAGGCATTGGCCAAATTCTGATAATTTTGTTGTTATAAGGCATCTTCTAGCACCAAAATAATTTTTTTCCGAATAAGTTATGTATCTTAACGGTTGGGCTGTGATTGTTCTATTTATTGTCATAAGAATCATAATAAACAGTCATGATTTGTTTATTCTGGTGATGTTATTTTGGACAATCAACTAGTTTTAGTAATGTTGTAAAACATGGTTTTTGTTGTTATCACCATTATTTGTTGATGTGTCCCTCTCTAATCTAAATTGCTGTTGGTTTGTTCTTTTAGTATTACATATTCTTTAGTAGTTACAGTTGAACTTGTTGTGCAGATTGAAGCAACGGTGATGCCATCAGATTATCGGTACAAGGTTAGTATTCATCCTTTCGTCATCTGAGTATCACCTATAAATTCTCTCCAATATTGAAAATGCAAGGGAAAAAAACTATTTATTGGATGCTTGAGGAGCAGAAAGCTTTGAGGCAGTGTTTCTGCTCTCTGCTGTTTTTGAAATTAATAATAGGCAGTCATTCTTATTTTGCCCGGCAAATAAAGGATTCACAGTCTTGTACTTCAGGCACATCTCATTATTAAGTAAACAAAATGTTGTTGTGGGCGTAGGTCTCATGATCTCCTGCATTGTGGATTTCGATGTGGGAGACGGAACTCCTGTCCTGAGAGTACTATAGTGGGAATTTTTCCACCTGCCTGTTATTGGAGGGTCTTGTGGGGCCTCTATTTATTATATTTTGATATCAAATTACGTTTAAATTTATGTTTTAGTATAAGTTAATTTCTTTAGTCTGATGGAGACTTTTGATGTTGGTTTATGTTATTTGGAGATTTTCTCCCTGTTTTCTCCGATTTAGTGAGTTGCACTATATTTTTCTTGAAGTGGTAAATCTTTCTCTTGAAGAGAACAGGTGGTGGAAAGTTTTTGATGTCCGCAAACCGTCATTCAAGCCGCCGACCATCTACTCTTTTGCTGTCCTTTCTCCCATGCAGTAGCCGACCTATCATTGTGCCCTTCCAACCTCCATAGACTACGCTTATTCTTCAATATTTCCCATTCTCTGACATCTCCTTGCTAGATCAAATTAAACACGTTCTAGGAATCCTAGGATGGTATCAAATCGTAATTTCAATTTCTAACCCTACACCTTCAACTTCTAACATTCTTACATCCACCAAAAATCTATCTCTACACCTACCACCTAATTCTAAACCCACGGCCAATCTTTATCCTAGTTGAAACCCTAATGTAAGGAGCAAGTCACTATGTTGCCAAGAAGAAACTCTAAACAATGTATTCATGAACTTACTATGGAGGATATTCAACAAAAATCCATCACTTGCAACGGAGACTCACTGATTTTAGGTAAGATGAGGAAGTCACCTACTGCAACAACAGTGACCACTGTACTAGAGTTATAGAGGAGATGATCAAAACCACTTTCTCCAAGAAACCTCGTGCGACGATAAGATGATATCGCGTTAGTTGAACAACTCGTATAGGAGAAGAGAGAGTGATTTTGAAGTGAAGGTTAATTTGTTGGGTTTTGAAGGTTCTATGGATCGAGATAAATTTATCGAGTGGTTCTAGACAATGAAATGAGTTTTTCAGTATTGGTATATTCCACTTGACGTGAAAGTAAAGCTAATTGTCCTCAAGTTAAAGATGTGTGCTTCCTTGTTGCATATCCAAATACGGTCATGTACTCCAATAAGGCTTTTTAAGGAATAAGTTATAGAGATCAACAAATTTTCTATGCTTTGGAGGCCCATATCCAAAGATCAAGTTATTTTGAGTTGAGCCATCTGCCAAAGTGATCGAGCTAAGCCCACTTACAGAAGTCGTCGAGCTAAGCCTACCTACTGAAGTGATCGACCTAACTTTAGATAAACCAACAGGAAAAATTATCATTAGATGCAAGGACATTTCAATTCTTATTTATAGTGCCACCTAACACCCGCATTACGATCTTTTTAACAAGACACCACAGACAGATGCAGTACTGCACTAAATGTAATTTTGTATTTATTTTCTCTCGTGTATAAAAAAAGGTGAAAAGGGCTCTCAAAGGGATAAAAAATCTAAAAAGAAAATGAATTTGATACTCCCTCCCCCTCCCCCTTCCCCTTCCCCTTCCCTCTCTCCTGTTTTTGGGTTGCAAAGTCTCTTTCATTGATGTAATTTTTGGCCTCCCGGGAATCTTGAGAAAATATATAATGAGAAATATGAGCTCTAGCAACACTTCTATCGTTTTCTCCCGTATATTTTTCATTAAAACAGGGTTTTTACCGGGTTTTTGAACTCAAACAATACGGGACCATAAGTCCTTGAAAGATTCAACATTTGTGGTGGGAGAATTTGAAGTACCTGTGCCAATGTGAGGGAAAGAATAAAATCACAGTTTAATACAAAATGAAGGAGATGTAGTGCAAGTATCTTCTGACACACTGCATATAAGACGTCTTTTCAAGACTTAATCATTTGCAGTAGAAGAATATGTCAATTGAGGAGTGCACGTTTAATTTGAGCAATTTATGTTGAAGTGTGAGCCGATGAAGCCTGATGTGAATACCATAGCCTCGTATCTTGGAGAATTGAGATTGTCCATTGGTAACATAGTGCATGAAAATTTTATTGGATGTTACGAGATGTCCGAACTTTAGCCTTGAAAATAGAGAGACAACTCAGTAGTATCAGGTCTACACCATCCTTTCAAATAGGGTTCAAAAAATAAAATAGGGTCCCTTGTGAGAAGTCACCATAGTAGGAAAATATGATTGGTTGGGCCAGCATTTCAAGATATTTCAAGCTTAATGGATATGGGTACGTTGCGAAATTTGCTCAAATAAGTGATTGATTTATTTATCGAGTAGGGTGCAATAGAAGAGAGAGTGAAGACTTTTGAGAAGAGACTAGAGAGGATCATTAGTTAACCACAGATTATGGTGAAATACTTGTTGCTTGACGAGTTCTTCAGGCCGAGCTTTAGATGTTGACAATTGTAAGAATTTAATTTTTGCGGAGATTATGAACAAATTGAGCCTAACTACTCAGAATTATTTCCAATCATATTCTTTAACTTTGTTGAAGAAGGGAAATGAGATTAGTATCGACAAGAATTATTTGGTAAAATTTTAGATTGGAGATAGGTTGTAGGATTTGGTGTGATGTGATATCGTGCTTAAAGATGTCATGATGGCCATAAAAGTATCTACTCGTTTATCAATGATGGGTGTGTATTTTACTTTTGTCGTTGAAAGAGTCAATATTGATGAGTACTCAGAAAAAGGCAGTTGTTATATACTACATTTCTACATGCCATGAGAGAGGCATCAATGGTATTACCTAAGTAATGTTAGAGGATAGTGAGACGAAAGAACCGATACCTCAGTCAGTGCCACCTCTATCGTAGGTGTTTCGCGATATTCTGACTAGTAGAATGCATATGGATTGTCACCCTACAAGAAATTCAACATTGCTATAGATGTCATCCTAGGCTCAGTGCTTTATACCCGACCAACCTATTGGATGAGGCCAATATTGTATGATGAACTTTTAGAAGAAGTAGATTGACGATCTAATGGCATGGGGACTAGTTCATGAGAGCACCAATCCATGTGTCATATCAGCTTTCATTGTGCCCAAAAATGATTGGTCGTGGTGCATGTTTATTGATAACAGTGTCACAAGTAAAATCATAGTCAAGTATCGATTTTTCATGATGAGATTGGATGATTTACTTGAATAACTACATTCAATCAATGACTTCTTCAATATTGACTTTCACAATGTTTATCATTAGATTGAGATTCAGAGCTACATGTTGAACGTGTAATCATACTTTAGATGTAGTAATACAGAGAATTTTTATTTCTGAAAATAATTTTTCCCTGTAAAAAGCCTCAAAGGTCATATATAAATGAACAACAATATAACTTTTGTGAAATTCGTTAGATCATGTTTAACTCTTAGCTCTTGGTGACAAAATGGTTGTTTACTAGATCGAGGATTTGTGTTTTATTTATTTATTTATTATTCTCCATTTATAATATTGTTTAACATCACCACTTTTTGAAAGTATTATACATATTAATTATAAGCCTTACGATTGCAAAAATTCAACTTACTAGGCTGAACTCGCACTACCCTTCCATTTAGGAAAGGCAGCATGCTGAACACAGTCTCGCAACATGACATATTGAAAAGTTTCTAAAAAAAAATTGTTATATTTTCGTTGGTAGCCTTTTATCTTTTACATGGTTGTTTTTACTAAAGGTCTTTAAAGATCCTTTAAAACCAAATGATCAAACTATTTTGCTCGTGCGACCTTCTAAATGTTACAAATGATCTAACCAGAGAAATACAACAACAACAACAACAAAGCCTTTGTCCCACTATGTGGGGCCAGCTACATGAATCCTTTTTCTCCATTGCGTCCTATTCAGTGTCATATTTTCATTAAGTTCTAATAAATTAAGATCTAACCAGAGAAATATCTGCTTAAATTACCAATTCTGGATATTTCTATCAAAGGATTAGAACCTGTGCAGCAGTACCGTAAAGGGATACAATAACCTGTACATATTGAAAGCTTTAACACAAAATCGAGATTCATCTTTTAAATAATTATTTCATTGACACCATTTTCTTATATTTACACTTTGGAAGATTCAATAATGTTATAATTTGTCTATTTCAGGTTTGGATCCTTTGCAACGACTGCAATGAAATGAGTGAAGTATTCTTCCATATCATAGGCCACAAGTGCAGCAGCTGTCAATCATACAACACCAGAACCATTGCACCACCTCATTCAGATCCTAAATAGCATTTAATCATCCCATAATAAGATATATTTCATATTCGATTTGAAAACCTAACATTCTTGCCAAGGTACTAAATACTTTTTATCACATTGGCCACTATTATTTTGCCCTCTACCTGCTCCAATTGTTTGATGGAACACTCTTGTATTTTGTTCAGCCGTGCATTTATACACAAAGGGCATTATTTCTGTACAGTACATATTTAACTTGACATTACATTATGTTAAACCAAATATGTTTGGACCTTTGGTTGGGGATATTTATGTGCCTCTTGGGTGTCGTGGTTGTGATAATTAAAAATAAAAAGTTATAACTTTAGAGTATCAACGCTTTGATCTATCAAGCTTGAACTCCGGTAAGCTTGTAAATAACTAAGATAAGATTTCGTGGGCTACAATGTTTTAGAGAGAGAGAGTGTGTGTGCGTGTGTGAAAAAGATCTTAGATAGAGTTTTAGTACCCATGATCCTTCAACATTTTGTATTGTACTTTGTTTGTCTGTGATGTGTCGATGAAAAGCCTGTCATGTGAATGCCATGCAATCTTTTTAAATCAGCACGAGACCCGTGTCTTTGATAGTATAGATCGCCTCTCACAAATAAGATAAGTCGTGACGTTTCTATAGGTGGGCTTAGTTCAGTTACTTTGGTAGGTGAGTTTAATTCAACCGTTTTAGCAGGTAGGTTTGATTCAGCTACTTCAATAGTTGAGTTTGATTCAGCTACTTCAAAATGTTGGTTCAGTTCAACAGAACAACCCGATTTCTCAACAAGGGCTTATGATGCTTGCAAGGCTTGTTTGTCTTCGAATCAAATATTGTTTAAAGGTCACATTTAGGTATATAACATACTTGTTTAGGTATATAGCTGTATTTGTGTAAAGTTATTGAGTTGGCCGACTTTCTCATCCTCTTAATTATTATTATTTAAATGCGCCTATATACTTAGGTCATGTATTAATTTGTTAAAATTAGGATGTCGTTATTTTTTTATTATAAGGCAT
>CM040426.1:68255076-68421457 GCA_022702705.1 Papilionanthe hookeriana x Papilionanthe teres | reverse complement strand
GAAGGAAGATGAGGGCTCATCTCTATGTATAAGCTATGTATTCTTTATTTCTTATGCCTTAGTGAACTACTTGATTTATTCCCTCCCGTGGACGTAGATCCAGTTGGATCGAACCACGTAAACGATCTGCGTTTGCTTGTGTTCTTTGTGTTTCATTTATATGTCCGGAAGTACATATCTCACAACAATTGGCGTCGTCTGTGGGAAAATTCATACTTCTTGGCTAAAGGTGTTCACGTGAAGGTGTTCGCAGCCAGAGACGAAGAAGAGTAGCTTGAAATTCACGAACAGGGAGCGGCGGATAGCATTGTAGGCAGCTGAAACACGACAGATTCATTGAGTAGTGGAAGCTTTGATCGACTGGATTCGCACTGCAGGTTGTGTGGTTCGGCAAGACAGAGGAGGAATGGTCCGCGAAGGGGTAGATCTCACGAAGGAATAAGATTTTCGTGACAGATAATGCACGCCGCGATAGAAGCACGCGAAGCACGCTGCGACAAGAATTTTATTTTCAACCAGTCGCAGTTCTTATTGAGTATATTAGAAAGCTGGTGCAAAGGAAAATCTATTAATCATGCAACATCAAAGTAATTAATTTAAAAGGGAATCAAGGAATATTCTATTCCCACTAAAGAAATATTCCCAGAAACTTAAAGCAGGCAGCGTCAACATAAGTTTTGGAGGAAAATCACTTGTCCGGAAATTTCTCCAAGATAAAATTAATTCAGAAGATTAACTCCTGCAGATGGTCAACACTCGGAATTTAGCAGGTGCTTAGTGGAGCACATTTCAGACATTAGTGAGATCAAACCACAATAATGGGGTCCGCTGAATTTGACATCGAGAAATTCACAAGAAAGAATGATTTCGGCCTGTGGAGAGTCAAGATGAGGTTCTTGCTGGTTTAACAGGGTATTGCAGAAGCCTTGCAAGAGTGGGCGGCACTGCCGACCAACATGACAGAGAAAGAGAAGATTGGCATGTTGGACAAAGCTCATAGTTTGATAATTTTAAGCTTGGGTGACAAGGTTCTGCGGGAGGTGTCGAGGGAGACAACGGCTCAAGCACTTTGGGCCAAACTTAAGGTACTTTACCTGACCAAATCCCTGGCTAATAAGCTCTTTATGAAGCAGCGCCTATACTCTTTCAAAAATGCATGAAGACAAATCAGTCTCGGAGCAGATCAACGAGTTCAACAAGATCATAGATGATCTTAAGAACATCGACGTCAAGATGGATGACGAGGACAAGGCACTGTTGTTGTTAAACTCTATTCCTAAGAGCTACGAGTCGTTCGAGGATGCGATGCTCTATGGAAGGGCGCAGACGATTACTCTGGAAGAGGTTCAATCATTGATCAGAGCCAAAGAGCTTCAGAAGAAGCACGACATGAAGGAGAAAACCAGTGGAGACAGTCTGATGGTTAGAGAAAGATCGAGTAAGAAATGTTCTAAAAGCAGATCAAGGTTCAGAAGGAATGGTAGAAGACAGTCTTCTAAGATATCTTACAAGTGCTACCATTGCCATAAGGAATGTCATTTTAAGAAGAACTGTACAGATAAAAAGAAAGGCTTTTAGAAGAAGCCTAAAGATTCTGGAGAAGCAACTATAGTCTCAGACGACTATGATTTACTGAAGCTATGGTGATCACAGAATCTGAATCTAGCAAGGAGTGGATCCTTGATTGAGGGTGCTCCTTCCACATGTGTCCTCATAAAGGCTGGTTCGAGACACTACAACTGGCAAATGACGGATTCATTCTACTTTGAGACAATAAATCATGCCGGGTAATTGACAGCAGGATTATCAGGATAAAGATGTTCGATGGAGCTGAACGATACTGCAGCATGTCAGGTTCGTCTGAGAACTTAAAAGAAATCTGATTTCTTTAAGGATGCTGGAGTTGAATGGATACTCATTCAAGGAAGAGAATAGTTATATCAGAGTAATTAAGGGCTCTCTTATAGTCATGAAAAGAGTCAGAAAGAATGAGCTATACTCCCTAGGTGGAAGAAGTGTGATTGGGAACTTCTCAAATGCAGTTCAATCAGAACCTGACAGGTCCAGACTATGACACGTGAGGTTGGGGCATGTAAGTGAAAGGGGCTTACAAGAATTGTCCAAGCAGAACCTGTTATGTGGATATCGGGTCAACAAACTAGAATTCTGTGAACAATGTGTATTGGGGAAGGCCACCAGGGTGAAGTTCTCTACTGGAATACATACATCAAGAAACCTATTGATTATGTATACAATGATCTATGGGGCCCAACTAAAACTCAGACTCGCGGAGGAGGAAAATACCTCATGTCTGTCATTGATGACTACACCAGCAAGGTATGGGTCTTTATATTGAAAAAAAAAGATGAAGCTTTTCAACGATTCAGTGACTGGTTAACCCTCGCCGAAAATAAGATGGAAGCAAAGCTGAAGCACTTGAGAACTAACAATGGCTTAGAGTACTGTTCAAGGCAGATTGAGGAGCTGTGCAGGAAGAATGACATGACAAGGCACAAGACAGTCCATAACACTCCTCAACAGAATGGCCTGGCTGAGAGGATGAACTGGACTCTCATAGAGAGTGAGGTGCATGCTGCTAAATGCAGATATATCTAAAAGTTTATGTGGTGAAGCTGTGTCAATCGTCTGTTATTGATATGAAGGCTCCTTTAGAGATGTGGTACGAAAAGCCAGGTAACTATGATAATCTTAAAGTTTTTGGATGTATTGCATATGCTCATGTTATATAGGATAAGCTGGAATCAAGGGCTTTGAAGTGCATTTTCATGGATATCCGCCCATAACAAAAACTAGACTCGTTGCAAAGGATTCACACAGGTTGAAGGAATTAAATTCGACGAAATCTTCTCACCCGTGGTGAAGCACTGCTCCATTAGGATAGTCTTGGCACTAGCGGTTCATTCTAATTTGTAATTAAAGCAGATAGATATTAAGACTGCGTTCCTGCATGGAGAGCTTGAATAAACCATCTACATTGATCAACTAGATGGGTACAACACACATGAAACAAAGGACAAAGTTTGCTTGCTGAAGAAGGTTTTTTATGGACTGAAACAAAGCCCAAGACAATGGTACAAACAATTTGATGAGTTCATGCTAAAGATCAGTTTTATCAGAAGCTGCTACGACAGTTGTGTGCATGAAGTGGCAAAATGGTGAAATCAATACGTACTTACTCCTTTATGTGGATGATATGTTAGTAGCCAACAGAAGCAAGAAGGAAGTCTAGAAGATCAAAGATATGCTCAATTCTGAATTTGACATGAAGGACCTAGGGCCTGCTACAAAGATCATAAGCATGGAGATTATTAGAGACAGAAAAAAGGGCAACTTATTCTTGTCTCAGAAGTCATATATTCAGAAGGTTCTAGCAAGGTTCAACATGCACGAGGCCAAGCAAGTTGCAACACCAATTGGTCAACCTTCAGATTGTCGAACTCTCAAGCACCAGAGACTGAAGAAGAGAAAGGATACATGGAGGATGTCCCCTACGCCAGTGGGGTTGGTAGCATCATGTATGGTATGGTCTGCAACAGACCAGATTTGGCCTACAGCGTTAGTATTGTAAGCAGGTTAATGACAAAACCCAGGACAGACTCATTGGGAAGCACTAAAATAGATCATGAGATACTTAAGAGGCACTACAGATCTGGGCCTACTCTTTAAAAGACATGAAGACAAAGAAGAAAAGGTAGTTGGTTACGTGGATTTTGATTATGCAGGAAGCATTGACACCAAGAAGTCAATGACCGGATTCATTTTCACCGTCTTCGGTACTGCAATCAGTTAGAAGTCTAACATCCAATCCGTTGTGGCCCTCTCAATAACAGAGGCCGAATACATCACTGTGACTAAAGCAATCAAGGAAGCTATGTGGCTAAAGGGCATGATTAAGGAGCTTGGGATACATCGAAAGGTGATAACTGTGTTTTGTGACAACCAAAGCACCATTCACCTAACCAAAAATCAGGTCTTTCACGAAAAGTCCTTGCATATAGATATAAAGCTTCATTTTGTGAGGGATGTCGTCACAGGGGTCAATAGTAGTAGAGAAGATACCTACTAAAGAAAATACTGCTGATATGCTCAATAAGGTGTTAATGACAACTAAATTCAGACACTATTTGGACTTAGTAAACTTTACCAAGGGCTGAGGGCCCCCTCAGGGGCTAGGTGGAGGGAATCTCTACTTCGAAGCTTCTCAATTGAGGGTCAAGGTGGAGAATTGTTATTTGGACCCCCAATTAATGAACTAAGGTAAAAGGGCACTTTCGTAATGCGGTACCGCTCACCTACCTCCCACCTACCACATCGCATCTACCGCTCACCTACCTCCCACCTACCACTCCTTGCTTTATATAAATAAAGATGGTGTGAAGCTTAGGAGAGCAAGGGGAAGAGGTCTTAAGCTACCACCAAGGATGAGAGAATAGCTAGAGAGCTAGAGAGGATGAGAGTATCATGAGGCCTTGTATCAAGGTGTCGCTTGAGAGGAAGGCTATAGAAGGAAGATGAGGGCTCATCTCTATGTATAAGTTATGCATTCTCCATTTCTTTTGCCTTAGTGAACTACTTGATTGATTCCCTCCGATGGACGTAGATCTAGTTGGATCGAACCACGTAAACGATCTCCGTTTGCTTGTATTCTTTGTGTTTCATTTCTATGTCATGAAGTACATATCTCACAACATATGTGCTCACAATTTATTATCTAAAAATCAATCAAGTATCAGAATTGTTATATTATGTTGAGGAGAATAAAAAGAAAATCAAGCAACTTCCTAGGCATTTGACATTAAAAAGAAGCAAAGATTGATGGTGTAGTTAAATATTTCTCTTAAAAATATCACAGAGTTTATATGGAAAGTGATATAGGCTGGAAGAAGTTAATTTTATATGATAGAGTTGATATAGTGCCATTGTCGTGAAGCACAATCAACAATTTTGATTCTTCTGATGAAGCTCATGACAAAATAACGATTGTAATACCTACTATTATAAATCATACACATTTTTTTCACTTCCTAAAGATTATAAAATAATTTCCATAAAATTATAATTTTTATTTTAAATATTTTATGTACGAAAGTATATAGTAATTTTCAAACACATAAATTACTAAATTATCAATCTCATCGCATTAATCTTAACGTCGCAATATTATTATAGCAGGTTAATGTAGCATCAAACAAACTAAATGAAACTTGCACTAATTTGATCAATCTTAATGAAATAGAATTTATTTTAGTAAGTTTTAACTTATATAATTAAGTATATGTATGTATGTATATATGTACGTACATGTGTGTGTGTGTGTGTGGAGAGAGAGAGAAAATGAATGAATGAGAAAATAAGAAAACATGTACCTTTTGTTCATAATAGGAGGGATGGGATAGTGGTTGCAGGCCCTTGCCCCATTGGATTGGTTTGAAGATATATATACATAGTCATATTCAATCAAAGCAGTGCTTTCTACCAGCATTAAGCTTTGTGAGCCATGCCTTAAAGAAAAGTCACCTACATGTATCGTTGAGCCCAAACTTTCTTTCCTCTGGGAGCTCGGAAGCTATGTCTGCAAGGAACATTCACGAGTACTCTTAGATAATAATGGACCGTTTCTCATCTTGTTGTCATTGCTTTCTAGGTGATTGAAGCAACCATTCAATTGTTATTACTCATATATGCTTAAGGATGAATTTTCCTTCCCGAGTCACCCATGACAAGATCACATGTTATTATGAGATATATCAATTTTTTAAGGCTTATTTTAGTTATATTTTACTTCTTCTGCTCTTATATAGAATTCAATATGTCACATCACAAATCAACATGAAATATTATAATTCTTACATGTTATGTAGGTGAAAATAAATTGACATGCTTTGGTATTATGGTATGTTGGTCGGTGAAACCATTTTGAATTTTGGCTAGCAGGACCTATAGGCGCAAAGAGTGACGATTCTCCAAGAAATCACCGGGTTTCCTTGAATTAGCATCAATCTTCTCGGTTTTAGGTTATTTGTTAAAACATGCTATATAAATATGAAATTTTAAAAAAATTACATAGCAGGAAACTTGATTGAAAACAACTGCACGTTTTCTCTTAGAAAGTACAAATTAATTTTCATAAAATTGCAAATTTTATTTTAAATATTTTATATATGAAAGTATATACTAATTTTCAAGCAAATAAAAGCATTTTAAATTAGTTTGTATTTTAATTGTTTTCCTAACATGTTATCAATGTTATTGTCGTAATCTTAATTTCACAATGTTATTTCAGCATGTTAATGTAGCATTAAGCAAACTAAGTGAAACATGCACTAATTTGATCAATCTTAATGAATATAATTCATTTTAATATGTTTTAACTTATATAATTAATTATTTGTATGTATGTATGTGTGTTTTCAACAAAGCTTTCCACTGCCAATAAGCTTTGTGAGTCATTCCTTAAAGAAATGTTGCCATAATATATCACTATGCTCAAACTTTAATTCCTCTGGGAGCTCAAAAGCTACACATACATGGAGCTTGAAAGCCATGCCTGCAGGGAGCAGTCGCGAGTATTCTTTGTTAACAGTGGACCTTTTCCCATTTAGGTGCCTTTGCTTTCTAGGTGATGAAAGCAGCTCACTCTATTGTTATGACTCAGATTTTTCAGGAGGATATTCCTTCGTGAGTCACCCATGTCATAAGCACATACTGTTACGGGATACATCACTTATTTTAGGCTTATTTAAGCTATGAACTTTAATTTTGTACATGTGTATGAATTTGCATCTCTCATATCACAACCCAACAAAAAATATTATAATGCTTCTATGTTATATATATGTAAATAAATTGGCATGCTTGGGTGTTATGGCATGTTGGTCGGTAGCGCCATTTTGGATTTTGGCTAACTAGTACCAAGTGACAATGCTTCAAAAAATTATTGGGTTTCCTTTGATTGGTATCAACCTTCTTTGGCTTTATGTTGTGTGTTAAAACAATCTGTATAAATATAAATTAAAAATAATAATAAATGATAAGAAACTTGATTAAAAATAATTACATGTTTTATTATGGTAAGCGAGCAAACTTAATGTTTATCACTCTCTTGCTACCATATGATAATGTGCATGCATGTAGGAATAGTCCAAATTGGTTGTTCGTACTGCATATCCTATTTTCCTTTTCGTTCATGCTCTAAATATAAATAGTTTGGGGTGGAATAATAATGTGGAATAAACGATAAAATATAAGAAGTTATGTTATAAAAATTGGTTTAAAAGTAAAAGCTCAGATAATTAGGCAAAATATAAACTAGCCTATTCGGAGTCTAAGAGAACAATGTGTGATGCTAAAAATTATGCTTTTAGTGATCTTTATAATATATTATATACTTAATAGGGTAAAAAATATATGTATAAACTAACAAAACAAAGAGAAAAGAAAGATTATATTTGACTCAAGTAAAGTTTATTAAAGATGACAATAAAACAATTTTTTTTTTATAAAAAAGATATTCAACATAGGTGGGTGAGTTATTTTGATAAAATTTTGAATGAAGTTTTTAAAAATAAGATCAACCTTAGTGATCTTAATTTCATTAATAATAATAAAATGTTTAATTTTTACCATCACATTAGTAAAAAAATTCGACGAGACTTTAAAGTAAACTAATGGTGGAAAGAGCGTAGAACTTGATGATATCTCAATTGATGCATGGAAATATATAGGAGATTTGAGAGTTTCTTGGCTTACTAAACCCTTTAATATTATTTAAAAAACTAAAGACGCTTAAGGAGTGGATGAAGGATATTTTGGTCCCCATTTTTTAGAATAAAGGGGATGCACAAGAGTGTTCGAATTATATAGGAATAAAATTGATGTGTCATGCTTTAAAATTATGGGAGAGGTTAGTTTAACATAGATTAAGATGTATTACAAAGATTTCTTAAAATCAATTATGTTTATGACGGGCAAGTCTAATGTGGAAGCTATAAATTTGTCGAGAGGTTTTATGGAGATGTTCCGAGAGAATAAAGAGGATTTACATATGAATTTTATTGATTTAGAAAAAGCCCATGATAAGTTTACAAGAGATATCATTTGGAGAGTTATAAAGAAGAAACATGTTATATTCAAGTCATTAAAGATATGTATGACAGAGGAAGGATTGACCAAAGATTCTCTTGTTTCAGTTGTATTACATCAAGGATCGGCTTTAAGCCTATATGTTTCTGCCTTAGTTATGGATGCTCTTACTGGGCATATACAGAAGGATGCACCTTCCGTATACCACTAGAGAAAATGCTCTGGAAAAACTTGACTTGTATAGGTCTGCATTGTAGTGTAAAGACCTTCGTTTGAGTAGAACTAAAATCGAATACATGGAATGTAATTTTAGTAACAATAGCTCTAGCACCAGGGTCGTAACTATGGGTGATCAAATTATTAGGAGGCATGAACGCTTTAGATATATAGGTTATATTGTTGAAAGTGATGGTGATATAGACAGGGTTATTATTAGTAGAATTCAAATTAGTTGGTTGAGGTGGAGGAATGCTTCAGGCCTATTGTGCAATAGAAAAATACCGATTAGACTCAAACGATAATTTTGTAAGATGGTGGTGAGACATACAATGTTATATGGCGCTGAATGTTGGCATTTAAAAGAGAAACATAAAACTAAGTTAAGTGTTGTCGATATGAGAATGTTTGGGTCGATGACTGACTTTACACTTAGAAACAAAATGTGAAATTAATATATCTATGATAGGGTTAGTGTAGCTCCAGTGGCGGACAAAATTAGAGATAGTCATCTTAAATGATTTAGTCACATTAAACATCGTTCATCTAATGATCTGATTAGGTGAGAAGATGTTTTAAATTGAACTTATGTTAAGAAGGTTAGAAATAGACGTAGAAAGACTTGGGCATATTGCTTAAAAATGATCTTAATTTATTATAATTAAATGAAAATATGACACACGATCAGACCCAATGGAGAAAAAATATTCATTTAACCGACCCAACTTAGTGGGATAATGGTTTGTTGTTGTTGTTGTTGTTGTTTGCCAAACTCATCCCTTAATAATTTTGCATAATAGGTTATAGGACATTCTTTACTGAAACAGGCTTTTAAGTTTTAGCTCTTCCCATCTTAATAATTTTTTTCAACATTTACATTTGTTATTGTATTCTTTCTTTGGGTTTGAGTAATAGTTTCTTATTATCATTTCAGTTTATACTTACCTAGTTATATGCTTTTCATGTGAGATGTATCAATGGATTGTTCTGTATGAATAAAATTATGTTTCATTTTTGTTTACACACAAATATTTCTTCTAAAATACAAAACATTTTAATTTATGTTATCATGCTCTGAATTGTCAGAGTATACAACCTTCTGAACCCGAGGCCTGACAACGAGCTCCCGACTCAAGACGAGCTAAGCTTGAGCTCAAGCTTGTAAAATAAATGAGCTCAAATATGAGCTTGTGCTTGAAATCTTGACGCGATAGGTAAGCTTGACTCACAAGTTTGCTAACAAGTTGAGTTAGAGCTGGCTCACTCACACCTCTAATCAAATTCAAATATGTGTTTTATTCAATAGTGATATTAAATGCTCACAATTTATATTCAATGGTGATATTATATGCTCACAATTTCAGAAAATTTATATGAAAAGTGATAAAGGTTGAAAAAAGTTAATTTTATGTGATAAAAGAGATGAAGTGCCGCTGTGGTTAAGCACTATCAACTCTTTTAATTCTAAATGTTCTTTCATCTTTTTTGATATGTATATGTCTATATGTTTCTAATATTTGAAATGTTCTTTTTCATAAAAAATCTATAAATTAATGATTGTAAGTTGCAACTAGTCTTAATAATTGTTTTATGAAAGATGTTGAATCAGCTGAATGTGAAGTCATGGAGGCGAAGAAGGAAACTCAGAAGGATGTGGTTGTACTCACTTCTATAGGTAATACGTCCTACTACTTCTTTGTTGATGTATCCTTCTTACATTTATCGATCGTCCTATACTCGTAGGCAGACAAGAGTCCATGGCATTGTTCCAGGAGTAGGGACTAGCATTCCTTGCTGAGAATGGGTTGTTGTGGGGGAAGATGTAACTACCTTGCCAACTTTTCTTAACATCGACCTTCTGAATCTTATAAATCATCATTGGTTGAATAACTGGCTGACTGAATACGAGAAAAAATTAAATATGAATACTAGAAAGGTTGAATGCAAAACATAAAATCTAATACTGCTCAATCACACCCTATATCTGGATGGCAGTGCACCCCATAATACATGCTGATACAACAATAACAAAAAAGTTTCATTATCCAACACTGACCAGTTCGATGAGACGAACCTAATGATATAAAAACTAGTCCAATTAGAGTGAAATCAAACTCATATCAAGTCATTAACCCATTCTTAAAGGATTTACAGACACATTTGGAAGCTCAAACAAATGTCGACACTAGCAAGCCTATACTCGAATCGAGCGTCTCGATAAGATGAATCCAACGAGCCCAATATCACTCAATTTTGACATTGTTATGGCCATCAAATACCTCTTAAACGTCTTCCGATCAGGGGGAGCCCTCTAGACCGTCTGATCAAACTGACTGCATTAATTGCATCTAAAACACTATAAATAGAACCCCAACCCTCACATGAGGAGGAAGGAAGCCTAGATAGAGAGTCTAAAGCCGTGAGGAGAATTTGCTGTTTAGAACCACCACCGATCGCCGTCGACTACCGCCAACCTTTGTCAACCACCACCGACCGCGTCGACTACCGCCAACCTTCGCTGACCACCGCCGACCTTCGTCGACTTCCGTCATTGTCAACCTCCGTCGAGCTTAGTCACCGCCGACCTCCGTCACCGTGAAACTCCTCCAGTCATCATCAATCACCACCAACCAAACACCGTCAGTTGACATTGTAGTTTGAAATATATAATTACTCTCTCCCGTCAGTGGGACAAAAAATTTCTATAAACATCAATCAATACTGGATTCCCCAGATCACGTGATTTTTCCCTTTACGGGTTTTTCCACATAAAAACTTTTGAAGTCGTCACCGCTTATTTTTTATATATATGTATACCGAATTTTCATATAATGGTAAGACAATAATCCACCACTCTACCATCATAAATTTTTCAGCACGCATCACATACCATGATGAAAAGAGTTAAATATAAGAGTTTAACTGTAAGATGTGCAAATATATAAGAACCTAAGATTTATCGTAAATTAAAAATTGAAAACGATAGTTACTCTACGGTGCCAAATCGATATCGATTGATTGGCTGCTACTGGTGGGTTTTATCGGTTGATTTTTGTTCTCATTCGCTAACACCTAACAGCCAAGTTGCGTGGGAAAGGAAGGAAACGGATGTCCATGGAAATCACCGCTGAGTGCCGCCTGAGGACGATCTCCGGCCATCTTCAAGGCAGCGCCGGCGGCGATACGCAATCCCAGTTGAGTGCCAGTTCTACTTCTGGGGAGTATGTCGACGGTGAGTTGCCTTTATGGCTCTGTTCTTCCATTTTTCTTCTAGGGTTTTTTACTTGCGGGTTTATTATTATTATTATTGTTCTTTTGGCTGTTGAAGAGCTTCAGTTAATGGAAATCCTTACTGCAGTTTTAGCAAATGTGGGTCCATTAAGCTTGATTGTTGTTTCAATTTTTATTTGATTGGTTTGGGAAGTGGATATTGTCTGCTTGAATTATGAAGCATGGGGACTACTGGCCATAGAGTTGGTCCACATGTCGACTGCAAGTATACAAGGCAAGCGAGTTGGTTTCTGGTCCACCCATGTGTCAGATCACGTTGTCCTGAAACTAAACTGGGGCCTTCGGAATATGGCACTCGAGAACCTGATACTGGAGGTGACGAAGGAGCCCCAGATTCCAGCATCCGACGACCCAAAATGGAGCTGTAGCCCTTTGGTACTTTATTTCAGAATCCGGCTGAATTTTTATACAAACTTTTATAGGGCTAGACAGCCTCCGGGAAAGTAATCAACGGCAGTTCTATAGACTGTAGCCTGAGAAATACTTGCAGACCACTGAGTATGCGGCTGCTCTTTTATCTCTTTGGAGATGAAGAGCGACAACTACCCTCGACATAGGCAATATTAAAATAGAGACCTTGCTTCGTGGACTGATTGGCTAGCATCACATGGTCACCTCCATAGCAGCTAGCGGGCGGGCTTACATCACTCTAATTTGTTACTAGAAGGAAGGTAGAGGAGATGAAGCCACTGTGGGGTGAAATAGCCAGGGCCATTGAAGCTCAAAGTACTCTGCTTGCCCCGTAGTTCCAGTTACCTCTATAAAGACATAGTGGAACAAGAAAGAAAGGCCTTCATGGAACTCAAGAACTCTGGCCTCCTCTATGCGAGCAATTAATAGGAGTCTTTAACACCTAGAGGCAAGTGCTTCAATTAAAGCCTATTTTTTTGAGTAAATATAAGAATCTAAGCAATTTTTCCCTTTGTTCTCTTCATTTATATTCCACTATTTTATCTTTCCCTTTATCACGATCCTTGCCACTCAAGTGTCTTTATAGTCAAATGCATTTAATATCCAAGGCATTAAACTAGATGCTAACAACTAGTCCTATTAGGAGTCCAACATTCCAGAGCCAAGAGCTTTTGTTGTAGCCATTTTTATCAAGTGAATTATAAGAAGCAGATTGTTCTTTCTTTCTATCTCTCCTTTATTGTTATACTTTTTTGCCTTTCTCCTCTTCGTGATCTCTACCACTCATAATATCTTCGTAGTTAGGTTCATCTAACTATTGATGACATTAAACTCAATGACAACAACCGGTACTTGAGGTGAGATTTGGAAGGTGGAAGGAGAAGGTTTGTTGAAGATTCTAGTGATGCCTCAGGTTTATAAGATAATGATGGAAATGAACATTGTTAATTTGAGTCAAAATTTTTAAAATTTTTTCCAAGCTAGGTTCCTTAACTTCCCTCCACCTTGCAGGATAAGTAATGAAACTACTCCTTTTACATGACAATCTTTCAATATGGGATTGATGGGGAGGAGATCATCACTAAGTTTCATTGGTTTGCAAACCAAGGATTGTTTGCATTGTTGCCCCAACAAGAATGCACTAACCTAAGTAGGGCTGGTGAGGGTTGACTTTTGCTATATAAATAGTCTTGGAATATTTCTCTTTAAGATTTAAGAATTCTTAACTTGATAATGTTATTGTAGCTATTAACCCGACAAAGCAGCCAATCGTTAAATGGGATTGGTAGGATGAGTATGTCATGTGCTGGGATTTAGTCGGACACACACCATTAAATTGTTTATTATTTTCATAGAAACAATAGAGATGTGGGTTGCCTTTTGTTAGTTTTGATGTTGGGATTATTGCTGAATGGGTTATATAGATTCGACTGGAGAGGTTACTTCGAGGATGAAAATCATAAAGAAGGAGAAAAAAGGAGGGAGGATCATAACAAAGAAAGAGAGAGTGAGATGAGGTAGCTATATCTCATGCTGTCTGAAGACCATTCAAACATCTCACATGAAACAAGTTGCACTTTGGGTTTCTTTCCTGCTTCTCTCAAGGTGGCTACGGTCTACCAGATGCCAAAACTTCACTGATATCATTCTATAAGTTGTTTATAGGAGAAGTTGGTGTTTCATCTCAAGTAGAGCTTAAAAACTTCCTATACAAAATCTTATTTTACCATCCTTTTGTTGTAGTATGTTGAGAAATGATAGGAAGGAGTGACCACTAGTCAGTTGTAGAGGGATTAGTACGTAATGTCTTTGTTGAGGCATGTTATAGTTGTGGGTGTACTACATGTATAGGAATTGCATGACTATCAATGTGATCTGTTGTTATTGGGTGGAGTTGGAAAGTCCATTTTTAAAACAAAAGTCACTCTTCAGAATTACTAACTCAGTATTCTTGTGAAATTTTATGGTAACCCTGAGCGGGTAACTTACTACCTGTACATCATCAAATCTTTGGATTAAAAAACCAGCACACGAGCTTGATCAGAGATGGCAACGCACCATGGAGAGGGGGTCAAATATTTGCTTTAAAACCCTCATAAATTATATTTAAAAGCATAAGAGTTTCCATCAAATCTTTGCATGTTCTTTATGTACTATTCTCAATTTATTTGTTACAATGAACTCGAATAAGCCACTATCTTTGATTTTGCATTCTTTGAATGAGACCATTCAAATTTGAAAGAAGAGAAATGAAGAGGATTTAAATTTGAAAGAAGAGAAATGAAGGGGACAACTACTTAGAAGCCAAATTTCAATTTAATTTTGCTTCCACATCCATTTGTTTTTATGTTGCCACTGAAGTAAAAATATTGCTTCTCTATCCAATTACTTTATTGCCCTAAATGACAAACTTGGATGAATTTTGAGACTCAACCAGTCAACATTTACGATAGAGAGCAAAAATGCAATTGAAGCTTGACTAGAACCTTTCCCTTTGACCGGGGTGTTGATGTTATAACCATATTGATGACTCTATTTAAGAGAGAGATAAGGACCCATATCCAAAGTAGCCAAAGAAGTTGGCACATCCTCAATGTAGGCATCACTAATGCTATCCTATGACACCAACCCTAGAACTTCCACAAGAACTAGATTCTTCAAGGACAGGGCAAACAAATGCCCCATTACAGACAACTTTGATATTTTCTATGATTAGTATGATATGGAGGAGATCCAATCCATCAGGTGAAAATTGAAGTCAAATTGATTCCCTCATTGATCCATTTTTTCAAATATTTTGGTTGTCAATAACTTCGTTGTTGAAATTTTTAGCCATATGAATATTTGCTTTGATTTAGAGGGTCAACACGCTTTCTGGCTTATACTTTTATATCCCACTTAATGTTTTTGATTCCCATCTATCCAATATTTAGAGGATAGAGTGGTAATCTATTTTTTTGATCTAGATCTTCATAGGTCGACAGATGGAGTTGTTTTAAAATTTGTTCTAATTTTGTTAATCGGAGGGGGCATGTTCTATTTGTGAGGTTGAGACTGATGAAGGAGAGGCCATAGAGGTCTTTATGGAAGGAACTCTAGCTCACTTAAAAAAGAGTATAGAAGAGGGGTAATCACAGGTACGGTAGACTCACGTCTTGATCAAACATAAGGATGATGCTGTATTGCTCTCGACAATTGGTTAAGATATAGAGTATTACTGTTGATAGGTTTACATGGACTAGTTGACGATAGAGAGAGATCAATTGTCATTCACTCCTTATGAATTTAGTGATCAGGATGACCTAGATTATGATAATTTTGACTTCAATCGCGATGACTAGAACTATTTGGCTTTTAAGGTGGTCGATGTTTCTCTTTTATTTTTTTAGTTTGAATTTATAAAGCTACTTTATGGACTTATTGAACTCGTATTTGTGTTTGAATCACGCTCAAGGAATAAAGTGTTAGGAAGAAAGAGAATGGTAGAGACGAGCGAAGAGAGAGCTAAGTAGTTGAGTTAATGCTAAGGGTGTGCAATATGATGTGGACTCAAAGGGTTTCTCCTTTTCTGTAGCAGATAGAGAGGTCTTGGGGATCAAATCCCAATTTTCATTTAATGCCCCATATTTTTAGGGGTTGATCTTTATAAAATGACTCATTAGGCCTATATCATCTTTGGATCTATAGACATGTATAGTTGTATTGTTAATCATATCCCTATTGGGGTTGGGAATTTTGACACCCCCTCCCCCGATTTACATTTAATACCCCATATGTATAGTTTTTTTTTTTATTTTATAAAATGACTCATTTAGGCCTGTATCATCCTTAGACCTCAAGACATACATAGTTGCATTGTTAATCATTTCCATACTGGGGCTGGGAATTTGGACACCCCCCTTTTGTACTCGGTCTTTCAGAATGGCCTCCCAAACTTAGCCCATGATTACTTGGTTGACTTTTGCTTGATCGTTTGACGCTTAAAGTTGACCTTTTCATTGTTTAGGGGCCTGAACTTGTCTATATGGCCAGTTCATAATGGAAGGTAGGCCGAGTATCATTTGGTCTTTGTTGGTCAGAATAGTCGCTTTTGGTTATACAAAATTGCCAATTTCATTTATTGTTAAAAATTGAATTTCTTTTTGTTGTCAAAATTTGATTTTATTAAAGCAAATTGTATTAGAAACGTAGGAAAAGCTATGTAATCTTCTTACCTAAACAATCCTTATTCATTTTTTTATCTATCGCTATCAGAATATATCTAATTATAATTAAAGTTTTATCATATGTCGTTATATGAAGTGCATTTATAACAAATAGGTGTTCTGTTTCGTGTTTGAGGCTTTTATTTTCTACATCTCCTACAATTATTGTAGTAGTTTGGGAATCAATAGGAGTAATTGACCTCATTTCTATTGCTCAGAGATTTGTTGGATGGAACTTTTACATGTTGGCTATGGCGAGGTTTAGTAATCACTTTGTTATGTATTTGTGTAGGAATTTTTTTCTATAGAAAGCCAATTTGTGCTATCACTCTTTGGTGTATCAAAATTCTGTCTTTAGGGTAAACTTGACCCTCCAAAATTGCATGCTCAACTTCATCTGACATGTCTTGATAAAGTTGAGAAACTGACCAATTGTAGCTTGTGCAAAATTGGATCTTTTGACTCATATGGTGATGGTTTACCTTTGATGGGGGCATGTTTACGTCCATAAATATATGCTTGGTTAATCTTTTGTTGGAAAGACGGATGGAATCCATAAGATGATTAATTTCAAAGTTGCTTAATTGGTCCCAAGCAATTTTTTTCTAATTAATGTTAGTTCGTTCCATGGAATTGGTTATATTTGCCAACGTAAAGCGAGTACAACTTGAAGAGATTCAATCAATTCTATCAGTCGTAAATTCTGAAGATGCTTCAATCACATTTTCAAGACAATTGAAATTTGTTCTTTGCTTTAAATGTTTTTACACTTCATGGAGGGTAATGTAGAAAATAATGCCATTTTATGCAAACCTGGATGTAGGAGTGTCAAAAATTGTCCCGACACGCTAACACGACTCAAAAAATCCGGGTTAGGATTGATCCAAATAATTTTTGAGTTAGGTTCGGGTCAGAGAGTTTGATTCGTTTATTATTCGGGTCTAGTTTGGGTTGAACCTTAAAATCCAACCATGATTCGAATATGTATTTGGGTTGGGTTCGGGTTAGCTGGTCAATCTCGGGCTTAGGTCTTAGTTTTCAACCCGTTTATTATTCGAAGCGGGTTCGAGTGACTCTATTCGGGTCGGGTTATTTTTGAGTCGGACCCGAACTCATCAATTCGTTAACCCAAATTCACACCCTACCTGGATATTGTGGGTGTTCTAATGCGGGTATATGACTTATTATCATACTCCCGACAGGAAAGCGATACACCATGACAACATAGGGTATTATGCAGAGATTTAAACCAGTTTTTTATTCTCAAAAGGAAATATTCTATACAAACAATAACTAAAATGAACAATAAAAGCTAGATTTTATTTCATTTCATGTATAAGAATTTGACAACAGATACAATTGAAAAAAACAAGAAAAATAAACTAAAATAAGAATGTTTAACTACCCAAACCCACAAGAGAAAAATATAATGACCGAGGCAGATACTAAAAAATACAAAAAAGTAAATCTGAAGCTGTAAAGGTTGCTCATTTGGAGAAGGTCCTCTAATTGGTTGAATGAAATTTTTCGTAGAAAACTACCAACGAGCTAGTTTGACAAATTAAACTTTGTAAATAACTACTATTTATTAAAGCATAAACAATAATAATTTAGGCATGCAATATGAACAACAAAATGAGACGACTTTATGCATCTGTGGAATAATATCAAGCAAAAGATGACATTGAAATCATACTAATATGAACATGCTCAATCAATTTAATAAAATATAAAATTATTGACACTCAATATGATCACTTTAAATTCAATTAAATCTTATTTTTGTATGACTTAACAATAATTTATTATTCAATTTCAGTTTAATTTGTATTCATATAACCGACTTTATCAAGTACTCTAAAATCCGGAAGAACGCCAACCCTATATAACCCGACGATTTTTCATAGAATCGTTACTCTGTGAGCTCGTGCATCTGACATCCAAAAGAGTTTCTGTAAGAATTGAAACATTATTATTATCATTATTTTGTTTCATGCTCGCGCAACTTGCTGAATTGCAAACCTCCTTCCCCTTTCATTTGAATCTTGCGATTCTGTGAATCTTGCAGGCATGCTTTGCCGCCTTCCTAATCGGGAGAGCCGTGGGAATTTACTATTTCTCCCTCGATACCACCACCTTATTGTAATTATATAAGGGAGTCAAAGGCTAGGGCATCTCAGAACTCCTTACAACCAATGATCCCCTTTACAATCGTGGTTAGAGTTATCCATGAAGGCAACAATGGGATCATGACATAAAAAGACCATCTAAACTCTTTATCTTTCTCCTCCAACTTCATAGCCACCGATCCTCTTTCTCTCGTTAATATTGGAGCCCTGCACATAACCAAACTTTTCATATTTTATAGTCGCCACCGTCGACTTTAGCCTCGTGCATGACCGACAACTGCCAACTAAAGTTAGAGCTCTCGTCTATTTCATTTTCTGTATACATTGTGTCAAAGCTTGACCCGAGACTTGCAATTATCCGAGGAAGCAGACGATCAGGCGGTGTAATAAAATTTCATTTATGTTTCACATATTATCATAACTTTCAATTCATAAACGAATCATTATGAAACTACAAAGTACTCCACACGTAAAAATTAAATTATCCAGTCAATAACATATTCTGAAAGTAAAATAATATCTCAAACCAACATATAGTAGTATATCACTACTCACAAATAAACAATACAATAATTACGACGATAATACACAGTATACCACCTATCAACAACAATCTTGTAAGTCATCTCTCGCATGTCAATCATATCAATCTAATATTTTTTTGAAAGCAATCATTAATTTTCTTGATTAAGTTAACATCATTTAGAGTTCAATTGCAATCTTTTTATATATTAAATTAATATATAAATCTTATGCATGTTGTGCAATTTATTGATAAATCAAACTGTAAAATTTCATTTTTAATTAACAACTCCCGTTTTAATTTAAGTATTTATTCTTTTTAACCTCTTTAAGAAATCATTATCAGGATTATCACTATATTTGAATATATCATCGAAATTGTACCCATAAATACCCTCAAAATTTTACACTCGAAGATACACATTTATCATTTCCATTTTTTTTTTCATGCACGGGTACATCACATTCCCAACTAGTATCTTCTTGGGTTAATCTCGTATGATTTAATCCTCTATATTTCATTTCCTTTAATAGCTTCATTTTAAAGTCATTGATCCTTTTTAATTATTTCATCTCATTTCAATGATTCTTTTAACTTGAAACATGCACACAATTATAAAAAAATTGGTTTATGAAGCAATAATTCAAGTCTATTTAATAAAACATCAATTTAATACATATAAGAAAAGAATTGCTCATCTGGAATCCTGAAGTTTGAATGCTTTTCTCTTTCCCTTGAATTATTATTTTTTTATTTTTCATTTAACGCTCGTTGCACCTTACCAAAATTTGCTTGGATCGATAGTCTTTTCCACAAAATCTACCACTTTTAATATCTTCTTGCGGCTCTGTTCGATCCCTACCTGCATGCACGCGAGTGTTCTTCTCCTATGTTCGAGTGTGGCTCAACTTCACACCGCACGAGGACTCAATTTCCCTCCTTAGACTAGGGTTCGACACGATAGTGACGTCACAGGTGAGGCTCCTCCTCGAAGCTGAGATTCTTTCTCTTCTCTCGGCTCGGGTTTCCTCCTTCGATTATGCAAGAGTTCCCACACTCTTAAGTGATAACTTCTTCCCTTTCGGTCTTTTTCTTTCTTCGTCCTTCTCTTCAATCGAACAGTTAGAGCAAGCACAAAACTTTTCTTCTCATAGTCTGCTCTCTCTCTTTCTCACAATCTCAATCTTCAACCGAACAGTTAGAGCAAGCACAAAACTTTTCTTCTCATAGTCTGCTCTCTCTTTCTCACCATCTCAATTCTTCCACGAATCTAAATTAAATGAGCCTCAATTGAAACTATTTTTCGATCACACCGATTCAATTTTTTGTATTATTAAAGTTTCAATTATTACAATCTCCCCTTATAAAAATTTCGTCATCAAAATTTGAAAATAGTAATATAAAAATAAACATACACTAGCTCAAGAGTTGGGGTTATCTTTATTGCATATCTAATACTTTCTTCCATTTAGCATCCTTTTCTGATCTATGTCTCCGAAGAATTTTACAAATGAAGTTTCTCTATTACGAAGCTTCTTCACATCATAATCCAGTATCATTTCAGGCTCTTATATAAGTCAAATCAGGCTGTATCTTCACTATATCTACAATAATTCTAGGAGATGCATTGACAATATACTTATTGAGTAAAGAAATATGAAAAATTGTATGTGCTTGCATGTGAGCTTGTAAGACTAATTTATAAGCCACATGTCCAATCCTCTCCACAACTTCATGTGGACTTGCATGTATAGGCCCTAATTTTTATGTCTTTCCAAATCTTTACGCACTTTTCTTGGTATTAACTTTAGTAAAGACACTCCAATTTCAAACATGACAGACTCGTGCTTGACACACATAATATTTTCTCTGCATAACTTACACTATTTTTAGTCTGTCTCTAATCAGTTTATATAATTTTTTCAGTAGCATCATCAATCAGGTCAACTCCAATGACTTTTCTTTCACATCTTTCAGCCCGATATAAATGTTCTGCACTTTCTTCCATGCAAAGCTTCATATAGAGCATCCAATACTAGTCCAATAACTGTTATTGTAAACAATCTATATCAAAGGTATATGTGATTCCATCCTCCACCAAAGTCAAGGATACAACCCTATTAGTTCCCTCAAAAGTTTGAATAGTCTTTTGTGATTGGCCATCTTACTGTGGGTGAAAGGTTGTACTAAAAGTCAATATAGTGCCAAAAGTTTCACGCATCTTCTTTCACAATTTGACATTAAATCAATCATCTCTATTGGAGAGACTTTAACATTCCATGCAACCTTACAATTTGATCCATATATAATTTGACTAACATTTCAACAAGATTTATCTATTTAATGGACAAGAAAGGACCATATTTAGTCAAATTTTCAACAATTATCCAAATAAAATCACGACCTTGACACTATCTAGACAATCCCATCAAAGAGTTCATAACAATCTCCTCTTATTTCCATTCAGGAATTAGTAAATGCTGCAACCAACCTCCAATACGCTGATGTTTTGACTTTACTAGCTGACATGTAAGACACTTAACAAAAAATTTTGCCATTCTTATTCAATTCTGACGGCCAAAATATTTTCTTGAGATTTTAGTACATTTTATCACTCCCTGTGTAAATAGAATAGCTAATTTAGCGTGCATCCTCTAGAATTTTTCTTCCCAAATTATCAGCATGTGGAACATAAATCCCGCCTTTAGATCTTTAAGTCCATTCATATCTAACCTATACTTCTCCAAATTTCCAGCCTGGACCTGATCTAAAATTTTTTGAACAGTGATATCCGCAATCAATGAATCTTTGATTTTGCCCTTGAAGATGGACTATACAAATAAATGACTCAATTGAACCGTACTGTCATCACCGTAACTAATCACATATAGCTTCAACCTCCCAAAATTCCTAAGTGATTGTTTATGTTGAGTGAATAAAGAGTTCAAATCACCTGAAACCTTCATACTCAGTACATCTGCCACCACAGTTGCTTTCCTCGACTGTATGTGTAGGTCACAATCATTAATGAATTCCAGCTATCTGATCCATGTTAAATTCAGTTTTTTCTTAGTAAAGATGTACTTCAAATTCTGGTGACCCGTAAATCCCTTATACCTAGCTTCATTTAAGCAGTGCGTCGAAATTTTAAGTGCAAAAATAAGTGCATCTAACTCTAGGTCATGAATAAGCTACTTCTTTTCATGATTATTCAATTGTTGAAGTTTAGGTAATGACCATTTCATGTTGCAAAAACACACAATCCAAACCTTTTAACGAGGCATCACTGAAAATCTAAAACCCATATGTTCTTGGAGGAAAATTTTCAGCTTATGGAAAACCTCATAACGACAATCTGACCATTTATACTTCATTTCCTTCTGAGTTAAGTTGGATAATGACATAGCAATGTGTAAAAAATCCTCTATAAATCTTTTAATAACTTCCCAGAACTATAAAACTTGTGTCTTACGTAACAATAGTAGGTCTTGCTAATTTATAGTCGCCTCATCTTATTTTGATTCACAGATATGCTATCTCTACTAATAATATGCTCAAGAAAAATCGCTCTTTTCAGTTAAATTTCACATTTAGAAAATTTGGTATATAATTTATTCTCTTTCAAAACCTGCAGAATAACATGCAACTACATGATTGACTTCATATGTAGAATACATCATGATATCATCTTTAAAGATAATCACAAAATTATCTAAAAAAATTTATGAAAATCTTTTTCATCAGATTCACAAAAATTGCCGGAGCATTAGTCAGTCCAAATGAGATCAACACAAGTTTATGTTTCCCGTATTTGGCCTTGAAAGCTGTCTTCACTATATATTCATATTTAATCCTCAACTGGTGATAGCTTGACTTTAGATCAATCTTTGAAAATATAGAAGTTCCTTATAATTGATCAAACAAATCATCAAGCATCGTCAGTGGATATTTGTTCTTAACTGTAAGCTTTTTCTATTCATTGTAGTTAGTGCACATGATGAAGCTTCCACCATTTTTCTTCACAAGTAACAGTAGAGCTCCCTAAGGTGAGTTATTTGGTCTGACGAACCCCTTTTCTAGCAACTCTTATAATTGACATTTTAACTCTTACAACTCCTTAAATGCCATTTTGTAATGTGCCTTGGCTACTGACTCAGAACCTGACAATAGTTCATTAGCGAAGTCTGTCTCTCGTACAAATGGTAGCCCCGGTGAATCATCCAAAAATACATTTGGATATTCCCTTACCATTGAAATATCACTCAAAAGACATCATTTTCGTAGAGGTATCTTTCACCTGAGCAAGAAAATATTAGGTTTCATGATTCAACAATTTGAAAGTTTTCAAATAGATAATTATCACAACACATTGACTCTCTATCTTCATAAAATTTAACTCTTGCCTCCATAAATACATTTATTCTGAGAGTCTTTTTATTGCAATGAATTGTAACGAAGTTTTTAGACAATCATTCAATGCATAAAATTGCTTAAGCTACATTAAGGGTAACATAATCAGTTGTGCATCAAAATCATTTTCACCAATCATTAGCTTTCACCTCACATAATTGATTAATTTTTATGGAAGTACAAATTAATTTTCTAACAGATAATATCACATGTATTAAGTTGCTATTCAATTGCATCACTTTAGCTACTATAAAATAATGTGATGCTCATGATTCAAACAATACTTTTGTTGGCCTTTTCTGAAGATACATTGCATTGAACATTTAAGGATGTTTTATTAATGCATTTAAGTTCTTACAAGATGTTATGAGTGATGTGCGACATGAATTCTTTTATAATTAATTATGCACTTGGTCAAAATTTATTAACCTGTGATATTTTCAAGGAAGTCATTAGTTTTCTGTTGTGAAAGTGCATAAATGCTTGGCTAGTCATTCTACTGAGTTTGACTTGGATTTTGCATTGATGCTGAAATGCCAAAGCTTCTATGAGGTGGTGTACCACAGCCCGTAGAATTTGCTGGTGTCCTCTATCCCAATCGATAGCAATTCCTCTTCACGTGCTCTGCTTAGTCACACCAAAAACACGTGTTGGACCTAGAAAGACACCCACCATTGTGAAACTTTCCACATTTGTCACACTTCTTGGCTTCAGTCTAGTTGCTAACACTATTGAATTTGGCCTTCTTAGCATTTGTACTTCCAGTCTGAAAGAACTATTTGTCCCGAGAGAACTTGAGGAAACCTGGATCCCTCTGAATTCATTCTCTTTTGAAAAATTTTTCTTCTCTGGTTAGCTTCTAAATCGATTTCAATCCTCCTTACACTCTCCACCAAAATAGAGTAATCATTTTTTCCAAGAGAAATCGCTGGCTTCCTAATCATATCCATCAACAAAAATCTATACCACTTTTACCATCTTTTGATAGATTCAGCTTCATTTGCATAATTGACTGATCTCCCTGCATCTGTGTGATAAATTTATCCTGTATTTACCTTCTACTTGAAAATGGTACGATTCAGTCTCTAAATGTGTTCACAAACTCATCTTACTGTATCAACTAGCTGGTTCTACCTCAAAACTTCTTCAACTGTGCTTGCCATCATATCTCAACTTCTCTTTCAAAGGTAAAAGTGACAAGTGTAACCCTCTTTAATGGACAAGATAGCCCATCTACAATTTATTTACTCTCAGCAGCTAGTTCTCAGCATCCACTGAACTTCTTCCTCTAGAAATAAGAGGTAACCTCATATCCTGAAGCAACTTAATATTAGTTAATCTAGTCTTCCTCTCCAGAAGTAGCCCGAGCTTGAGAGTTTCTAATTATACGAGTCGCTGCAATCTTAATTTTAGTAAAAACATTTGTATTCTCTGGGATATTAGGAGGTATATCGGTCAGTGTCACTCTCGCTAACTTTCTCTTGATTATTCATAGTTCTGAAATAACAAATAAAGGAATATAATTGATCACAAACCCTTCATTTTCATTGTTTATCATGTAATTTAATGAATCAAATGGTTTTTTTTTTGATCAGGAATCAAACCTAAATTCTCTGATACTACTTTTGTCACGATTCAGTTTGGAGCTTGAAATTAACTAAGACTGGAACAAACAGTCAGACTGTGTAATTAATATTTCATTTCCTTTCTGCAGATTATCATAACTTTCAATTTATAAAAGAGCCACTACAAAATCATAATATACACTACACAGAAAAATCGAATTATCCATAAACAATATATTTTGAAAGTATAACATCTCATACCAACACACAATATTATATCAGTATTCAGAAGTAAACAATACAATAACTAGAATTTAATACACAATATGATATCTATCAGTAGTAGTTCTCCTGTAAGTGATTTCTTGCCTGTTAGTCATATCAATCTAATATTTTCTTGAAATGACCATTAATTTTCAAGACCAAGTCATATCCCTTACTGAACAATTATAATATTTTCATGCATTAAATTATCATATAATTTTTATGTATGCCGAGAAAATACAATGATTGATAAATTAAATTGTAATATTTTTTTTTAGTATGACCATTACTTTTTTAATTTAAGTATTTATCGTTTTTAACCTCTTTAAGAAGTCATATTAGCATTACTGTCATAGTCGAATATATTTTCAAACTTGTACCCGTAGGCATCCTCAAAAATTTGCGCATGATGGTTCATCTCTATCGCTTTCATTTCTTGTTTCGTATACCGGTACATGACATCACCTGCTAGTACCATCTTAGGGTAATCCTGTATGACTTAAACTTTTACATTTTTTTTAATCTCTCCATTTAAAGTCATTGAATAATTATTTTTTGTTTTTTCATTTAATTTCAATAATTTTTTTTAACTTATAATATAACATAATTATAAAAATATAAGTATTTGAAGCAATAATGCAAGTATTTATTTAATAAAATTTCCATTTAATACATATAAAACAAAATTACTCACCCAAAGTCTGAATGCCTCTCTTTCCTTTGAATTATCATTTTCTTATTATTTAATTAACACGTTACCAAAATTTACTCGGATCGTTAGTATTTCTCACAATATATTCCACTTTCAATATATTCTGACAGCCCGATTTGATCCCTACACGCACGTACGCGGGCATCCTCCTACCTTTAAGCGTGGCTCAACTTCAAAACCGCACGACGGGCTGATTTCCTGCCTTTTTCCTTAGGCTAGGGTTCAACACGACAGTGACATCACATGCGAGGCTCCTCCTCGAAGTCACATTTCTTCCTTTTCCCTAGGTTAGGGTTTCCTCCTTCGACTAAGCAAGAGTCGAAAACTTCCACGCACATAAGTGGCGATTACCTTCCCTCTTATTCTTTCCTCTTTACTTTTCCTCCCCTTTCTTCTCCTCCACCGGTTTGGTAGGGCACACACAAAGCTCTTCCTTCTCAATCTCCCACTCTCAATTCCTCGGCTCTCTCCCTCTTTTTCTCGATTCTTTCAGGATTCCAAAACAAGTATGCTCTTTTTGTGAAATTGTTGTGACAATTATTCGACCCCACCAATTGAATTTTTTTAAATTATTATTTTTATTATTAAAATTTCAATTATTTTATTTAGTATACATGTTCTTTGGTATTAGTTATATAAATGTATATGTATATTATTTATTATAATCACTCTTTATTCAGGCTTATTAATTTTTTATTTATGATTAATTTAATCAATAATTATTTTAATTAAATTTTTCAGTAGTTGGTGAATTTCAGGTCGAAATTAATTATCTACCTACTATTATCATCATTAGCGTAACTATTATGATAATTCTAACTATTTTATAATAATAATAATTCAATTAGGTGTAACATAATTGAATAAATGATTACATTTGACACCTTTAATCACAATTATTTACATTCTAAATTTTAATTGATGTGGGATTTATTAGTCAGTGCCGAGTAAACCATTAATTAATTTGGAGGTTAACGTTAATCTCGAAGTATGTAATTGCTCTTTATTTTGGGATAAACACACCCTTAATAGTCAGGGGTGTTTTCCTTACTAGTCTCAAATTTCTAGTTAATTGTAGGTTTGTCAGTCGTTTCATTTAAATTTTATTAATATAATTAGAGATCTTATTTATTTTTCGTAATGAGTTGCATAAGTAATTACTCTTGTTAGATTGTTGCATAGACTCTCGCTTGGTTACTCGTTTATTGTATTTTTAGCATTTATTATTTCTTTTATAGTCTTGATGTGGTAAATTGTATTGTTGTAATTCATAAATTTTTATAAATATTGGTGGGCATGTTGTAGTTATAGTTGTGTGCTTTGATTTTGATGCATGAAATATAACTGATATTATAATTTTATTATGTCGATATTAAACTCTTTTGATATGACTAGCTGGACTCAAGAGTCCTCAAAGAAATCAATGGCTTTTTATGGGATTGGTGTTTACTCTACCTTATTTTTTGGGTGTCGTAGAAAACTGAGTACATAATTATACTTATACACACACACACAAACCTGCTGCACTTATATATTATATATTAGTGTTGAAAGATTGCTAAATTTTATTTGTATAAACACACCTAATGTGATAATCTATAATATCTATATAAAAGTGCATGTTTTCTAGTCACTCGTAATCATGATCGTAAGCATGTGATAATCCTTTTGTAGATTTTGTTATGCATATAATAAAATATTTCTTTTTATTGCTCAAACTGCAGGCTCAATTTTCTTACTGTTTATATTTTAATAAATAAATGTTATTTATTGAGTTTAATTGGTCAAACTTATATGTCGATATTTTTATATAATATATCCTATTCAATCAGTTGCAGGATCATCTCAACCGGAGTAGACTTTCTTGTTTTAGATTTCTTTTGTGTATTTTCAATTTGATTTTAGTTATTGTATTTTCTTTTTTGGGTTTGGGTAATTGTTTCTTTATTTTTATTTCCCGTTTCTTTCAATTATTTCTTTGTTTTTTTACTGCTGTATCAGTTGTATGACTCTTATTTATGAAATGAAATAAATTATCTTTTCTTATTTTCATTATTGTTTTATACCACATATATTTTTTTTAAGAATACAAAATAGGTTAACATCCTTTCATCATATCCTGCGTTTCTGGGGTGTACCGTATTTCAGACTCGTGGTGTAACAATTTCATTGACATTCAAACAATTGCACACAATGATACAATTGTAATTTTTTCAATAAAAAGTTATGTAAAAAGTAGGACTAACATATTTACTATTCTAAGCATGATTATAACATATGAGAAATCTATTTATAATTTATAATAATATTTAAAAGCAATTATCAACAATAAATGAATCTTATGAGTGTATAAAGAAATATAAATAAAGTAAAAGAAGGATAAGACTGACTATATTACGAGGTAACTATGAGTCCAATACTTGTATTAATAAGACTTATAACAATGAAGAGTACGTTTATCCCATGATAAATAATAGTTATGTGAAGAATAATAATGAAAGTCCAAATATTTTAATGGCTCAACTAACATCAACTAGAAAGTCTTACATAAATTGGACTACCAGAAGTTAACAATTATGCAAATAAATATATTAAAACTAACTATTTGTTAAGTTTGGTGTTTTCTAATTGATCTACACCGTTATTATTATTATATTTTAATTCATTGTCATTATATTTTGAAGAAAATAGAAAAAAAAGTAACTACAACCTAATTTATCATAAAAGAGTTATTTAATAAGCAAACAATTTATATTAACACACGCATACATAAGTGGCTCTAAGCAAAATAATAATTTCATCAATGGGAGAAGGAAGAAGAGGGGGGCTTACAACAAACTTGATCATTCAAGGAAGGATAGGGCTGTTAACGAGCCGATGTTGAGCTATTTCAAGCTACTTGCAAGCTAGAAACCGGCTCGTGGCTCATTATATTCGATTTCGAGCCAACCCGACTTGAAATTGAATTGAGTTTGATTCGGCTCAAAATCGAAACGACTTGGCTGTTTCAGCTCAAATCATATTGTAGTCAAAACAAGTTGGCTCAAAATGAGCTATTGGGATCTATTTTAGCTTGAAATAGACTTGTAACTCATTATATTTAATTTTATTTAGCATTATATACAACTTTTATTAAAAAAAAAATAATTCGAGTTGATCTTGAACCAGTTTGTACCGATCTGTGTATGGCTAGAAATCAACTTGAAAAAAATTCGATCCAAAGTTTTGGTTCATACCTCGGCTCATTTATTTCGGTCTGAGCTAAAATTCTTATCAATTTTTGAGCAATTAACAATCTTCTAGCCAAGACCCCGTTTGGGACAAGCTTACTTCCCGCGGCGTGGCTTGAAAATGCTGAGGTGTGCGTTTGGTAATTGCGGTCAGACCCTTATTTGGATAATTCATATTAAAGGCGGGTCGCGGGGTTGCGGCTTGTGTTTCTTCACAATTTATTTAGGAGGCTACCCCGCTGTTTCGTCCTGTGCACCACTCACTTGAGCCTCCCCTCTCCCGCAATTGTTGCTCTAATTTTTTTCTCTTGATCCCCTTGGATCTGTGGTTCTGCTGGGTAGGGCTTGGTTTCGGTGGTTGTTACAGTGAGCTTACCCCATCTGTTCTTCGGCTCAGTTTGGATCATTGGGTCTCCGCCTTCTATGCGGTGGTCCCTCTCTCCCATCTATTTCGGTATTCTCTACCTTATCTATGCGGGTATTTTGGCTTTGCAAATATTTATGTGCGATAGTTCTCCTGAGTTCTCTGTGCTCTTATCGTTTGATGGTTTTCAGTTGAAAGGGTTGGATTTTAGGATTTTTTTGGATTCTCTGTGTTATACTCGATTGATGATTTGTGTTTTTTTGTTACATCTAGTTAATGGATTCAGTTTCTCTTTGCTCTATTCACTCGATGTTGATGCCTGAAATTTGGTGGTGGTGGTGATTGCATGTGGAAATTACCTGGAAATGAAAATGGAAATTAATTGGAAATGCAAATGGAAATTAATTGGAAATGCAAATTAATTGATGTTGCTGAAATTTGGTTGATATTGTTGCTCAAAATTTGGTGGAGGTGGTGGTGTGTGGATGTATTCGTTTGTGGTATATGTGTTGGTGTGTGAATATGGTGGTGGTGCTGTAGGATGGTTGTGTGGTGTGTGGTGTGTGGTGGGGAGGTGGTGTAGGATAGTTGTGTGGTGTGGAAGGTGTTGGTGGTGGTGTGTGGTTTGTGGTGTATTGATGTGTTGGTGTGGTGTGAAGGTGGTGATGTGGTGTGTTGATGTGTTGGTTTGTGGTGTGGAGGTGGTGATGTGATGTGTGATTGTGTTGGTGTGGATGTGGACATAGTGGTGTGGTGTGGAGGTGGAGGTGGTGTAGGAGACTTGTGTGGTGTGGAGGTGGCGGTGTAGGAGAGTTGTTTAGTGTGGAGGTGGTGGTGTGTAGTGTGGAGGTGGTGGTGTAAAGTGGTTGTGTGGTGAGGAGGTGGTGTGGTGTGGAGGTGGTCGTGGTGTGTGTTGATGTGTGGTATGGAGGTGGTCGTGGTGTTTGTTGATGTGTGGAGGTGGTGTGGTGTGTAGGTAGTGGTGATGATATTATAACAATGCTATTTTTATGTGAGTTGTCGTAATTGTTTTCTATGACAAATATTTATGTTTATTAGTTCTTTTCATGCTAGTAATATAACATTTAAGACAGAAGAAGCCGGTTTGTCTGCTATGTGGGATAAATATAAAAAAATAATATTTTGCAACATTTGCATTAAGGAGGTCAATTGGGAAATAGGTCAACAATCTATTTAACAAAGAGGACTGATAAAATATTATTAAAACGTTTAAGGAAAGGACAAACAGGGAGTACAATAGGAGACAATTAAAAAATAAATGAGATCAATTAAAAAAGAATTGAAACGAGAATCCACAGGCTTGGGTTGAGATCCGATAAAATGAATAATTGATGCTTTGGCGGAATGGTGGACTGAGAGATTGGAGGTGAGCATTTATGAGACGTCCTATGTTTTATAAAATTTTCATGCATTAACATATTCATCTCCTATGACTTTGTGGGTGGTGCTAAATGCTCAAAAGTTTATATTCAGTGGGATGGAACCTAAGCTGGAAGAGAAGTTAGACGATATTTTTGGTGGAGTCGTGGCAACAAACAATAATGCATGGGCCCCTAGTAGTTTGTTAGCATCGCTGAAAACCCGAATGCTGAACAAACAAGTGACTCCAATGAAGACCCTAGCCCAAATCTTAAAGAAGTTGAATCCACCAGCCGATCAAAGCGTCCTAGACCCTGTCAGATCACAAGCAACATCCATTCAGCAAGTTATGTGAATTATGGAGGCAACTACAGAAATATATGACATGTTGTTGTATTTGTTCTCTATGAAGTTACTTGAAGGCTCGACTCGGAGAAGTTTTTGTGACGATGACCCTTGATTGTAGAGTCCATTATTTACGCTATTTTTATGAAAAAGAGACACTTGAAATTCATTTTATTCTAGTTGGACATTTTATATTTTCTTTTTGATGGGCCACTGCTCTGGATATTTGATTTTTTATTGAGACTCAGTTAATCTTAATGTTTACTATTTGCTTCTCTAATTTTATTTTACAATTGTTATTTGTTCAAAATATTATTTGATAGTAGCTAAATCCATGATTCTTGTGAATTAGCTACATCGACACTGAATAACATTGATGGAAGTAGAGATAGACATAGAAGAAGAATTTCTGTTGCGGTGTGTTTGATGTATGAGTATTATGACTCATACATGGCTCGTTTTCCTTGCATAACATCTTTATACATTGGTGATAAGTGGGTTGAGAAGTTTCTTGTAGGACTCCCAACAATGTTCACATTATGGTCCGTATGAAACCACCCATATTTATTGATCTGTTGGAGGAAATAAATAGGAATCATTGACTTCATAACTCTCCAAGATGATTTCATGAGAGGTATGCTGTCTTATTGTAGTGATAGATTCATTTTTTTATTTATCGTGTTCTCTGAGACCTCACAACTGCATATAACTTTAATTGATTATTTCTATTATTCATTTTCACTAATGATGCATGTAAGGGTTTGTGTTTTGTGGTTTTAGGTCTTCAGGAAAGATGAGTTACGGAATTTCCGATAAGTTCAGAGTAATATACTGCTATTGCGGACTACAATGTTCCCTGCTTACTTCACGATAGCCACATAGCTACGAGAGATAATTTTACAGGTGTCCGAGGAGAAGAGCATAATGCTATGACTTTCTTAAGTTGGCGGATGGGTTGGAGAATTCTACCGTGAATAGTGATCAGATATGGAGAGTTTCCTTGGAAGACGACTTATCTCGTGAAATAAATCAATTGCATTTTAAAAATAATATTATCATATTTTTAATTATTATTTTATTAGTCATTTTTAATTTTGATTGTTCCTTTTAATAGTTCTTACTTTCGAGTATGAAATGTGCTAGTATGAACAATTTTATTATAAACAACACTATAGTAAGAGGGTAGAAATGTCATTTGTTCAGAAACAGCTGCAGCACAACTGTTTCGAAACTACAAGAAAATAAATAAACAACCAGCTTATCTACAGCAGCTTCCGCACAACAACTTCCTGTCACAGCTGCTGCTGAGCAGCAGCAGCCCCCAACAGACCCTAAATTCACAGCTCTATGGATGGAAGCTCCATGGCTGTCGTTTAGAGAAGAAGGTGAGAAGGGCTTTAGGAGGAAAAGGGATTCAGTCACCTGCCTTCAGCTTGGTCAAAGAAGAGCGGGCCGAGGAGAGAGATAGACAGTTGTAGAGATTGACAGCTCATTCAGGGAGAGATCTGTGATGCATTGGCTCTTGCTTTATCTTACATAGCGAAAGAGGCAATATGATTGACCAAATTAGAAGGTGGCAACCAGAGATAAGCTAGCGGGAAGAAAAGGAAGGAAAGGAAATTTATCGTGAAAGATCCTGCGAGGGGCAATTTAGAAAGCCGTTTTGCACGGCTCGGTAGCGGGAAAAGGTTTGTGAAATTCCTGTGATTCCGGAGAGATGGGCCGCAATAGAGGGAGAGAGCAGCATGATTTGGTTCTTACACTTCTAGGCAGCTGGTTGAAACCCAAAATTACTTATTTGAATATTTTTAATTAGGGGTGTAAATGGGCAGAACACGAGCGAGCCCAGGCTCAGCTCGTGTTCGACTCATTTATATTTCGAGCCCAGAAAGTGTGTTTGTGTTTGGCTCGTTTGCTTAGCGAGCCGAACACGAGCTGTTTACGAATGAATTGTCGTTTTGACAAACCCTAATCATGTAACCATAAGATGTTAAGGGTTAGGGCAAGATTTAAGAATTATTGTTTACATTAAAACATCATTTGAATCTAATTTAATAATTTTTATTCTATTTACTTAATTAATAATTTTAATTGATTATAAATCTTTTAATTTTTTTAAAAATACTGCTCATCAATATATATATATATATATATATATATATATATATATATATATATATTAACAAGTAGTCACAGTGCCATTTTCATTAAGATAAAGAGGGGATACAAAACAATTAGTAAGAGAGAGCTCACGATGGAGCTCAACTCAGAAGAAACAAAAAGCAACTAAAATAAAAAGTACAAAAAAGAGGACTAAAATAAACTTGCAACTAAAAATTTTTCAGTGGACGAGGTTGCCAAGGCATTCCTCTTCCATGGGTTCTTGAAGCTCATTCAATAATCAGACTCTGGAGTGATTCCCCATTGCCAGGAGAGACCAAGGTGTCATCCATAAGATTTTCAAGTAGCAATGTACCCCCAGTCTTCTTTCGCCTGAAGGTATACACTTGCCACTGATCCTCCGAAGTGTGAGCTGTCTGAGCTACAGTGGGAGAGGCAGCTGCAATGCTTGGTTCCATAACCACCTGGGCGGTACAGGAGGAAGGACCACCCTTTCCACTTGTTTAGTAACCACGGGAGCCACCGGGGTGGCAATTGGTGCATCCTGTTGAGGTTCCATAACCACCTGGGCGGTTTGCACCACAGTGGGAGAGGCTGCTGCAGTGACAACCGGTTGAGGAGTCGCCTACTGGCCTTGTCAGCTGAGTTTAAACTGTTATCAGTATCAGATGCTACCCTAATCTCCTGAGCCAGAGTAGCATCGACTCTTCGTTGGGAAATCCCAACAACAGCAGAAGGCCCAAAAGTCCTTTTCCTAGAGGGAGGATGCAGCCTATAGCAAGTGTCCCTGATGTGCCCGAACAATTTGTAATGCTGGCAAAAGAGAGGCATGTTCTCCACCTCAGCCTCCTGCCAAAACCCATCCTGACCATCTGTAATCCAAAAACGATCCACATCTGCAAGAGTGAAATCCTTCTCCACCTGAACTCTAACACCATCTAGCGAGACCCTATCAAAGTAGGTGAATCAACTCTCAGAGGTGTACCGAGAGCTTGGCTAATGTTGTACAAAGCGTGTGGATTGTACAAATGAAATGGGAGTCCCGAAAGTTTGAACCACATAGGAACGATAGGAGGTTCCTTAAATGGGTCAAAATCAGGAGTCCATTTAATAAGCTTCATGTGGGTGCCAACAATTAAAACAGATTGTTGAGCAACGATTCTGACATAATCCTCTTCCTTCTGAATTCTATTAAGTAAGTGTTTGCCATCCAAAACACCCAACTTCCAACCTTCAATGAACCTTCGATTCTCAAGAAATTTCCGACTAAATCCATTTTGAGGTGATCGAATTGAAATTTCCAATTAAAGTGAACTTAACATCATCGGATAGAATCTTCATTTCATAGGTGGTGAAGATAACGACGGAGTTTCCATCTTTAACACTAATAGGCTCGATAAAAGCATCTTGTCTTTTTTCAATTTGCGATGTCATGAAATTCTTGTGGAAAGAAGAGATGATCCAAGTTCTTGTTGGAATTGCTGCCCACAGCTCCAGCATAAGATGACTTAGCTGCCATGAAAACAGACACAGGTCGCAGATCGAGCAGCCCCTGCAGTAAATTTCAAGAGCAGCACAGAGCAGCCCCTGCAGTAACAGTAGCCGCTGTAGCCCTCTTCTCGCACAGAGCCTGGAATCACAGAGAAAAGCTGCAAGCACAGATCCCGCGTACTGGAGACGTCGTGCAGTAGAACGACGGAACTCGTCGTTCTGTCGGAAGCCAAGGACGAAACGGCACCGCAGGACAGCGGTAAATCAATCGCAGCACAGAGCCGCCCCACTTCAGTCTGAGCCTGCGACCCGGACAGACGCAGACGGCGACTGCTACGCCGAAGGCTTGGTCAGCAGCCGTGCACAGCCGCTGGGACGACAGCTGCAGCAGACGACTCCGGCGTGGACTACGGCGAAGAAACAAGTCGTCGAGGTCGAAGAGGGACGAGCTCGACGACGAAGACAGAGAAGCCGATCGACGCTGGAGGCCGATCGATGGACGAAGACGACCACTCGTGCTCGAATCACAGGGAATCGCCATGGCGAAACCCCAGAGCTCGGGACGCCGTCATCCCGATCATTTTATATATATATATATATAATGTTTGTATGTATATAGATATGTATGTATGCATGTATATAATTGATGAATACTATTTCGAGCCAAAACGAGCTGAACACGAACGAACTAATCTTTGTTCGTGTTCGGCTCGTTAAAACTTATTAACTTAGTGAACGAGCAGAACACGAGCTGTTCGCGAACAACGAGCCGTTTTGACAGCCCTATTTTTAATAGATGTTATATCTAATGGTGTAAACTCAGAGCAGATCTTTGGATCTTTATTACTTTTATTGTATGATGTTGACGGGATTTTCATGTTATCAAGGAAACTTAATTTTATAAGATTAATATTCACAGGTAAGTAGATTGTTTTCTAAGCTCACGTTATTATATTTTTGTGCCATACGTTAATCCTTCGTAACTTTTTTATCTTTTCCAGGACAAAATTACAGTGTTGTCCTTCCTGAGAAGTTGCAGACTGGGAAGTGGAACGTATACAGGTGCTGTTCTGGGCATGCATTATGAAGCCATTTTGGAGTTTATTGTTGGTGATTGTCATCAATCATCCTTTATTTTTCTGTAAGCAGATCTGCTCGGTCACCATTGAAACTGGTTGCTAGATATCCAGAGCACCCAGATATTGGAACTTTACATGATAATTTCGTGTAAGCTTGTTCACGCTCACAATTTAAGCTCCATTTTATCCAAAAAGCTCTATTATTTGATCAAATATGAATTTAATTCACCAATTTCATCATCTATATGTCTCTACTTGTTAGTTCTTATTCTTGTTTATTTCAATAAATGTACATGTGTTCTGCAAGTGTGGTGATGGTTATTACTGTTGAGAAAATTTGCTGCTAAGATTTTTTTTGAACGATTATGTTGATCGTCATCTAGTTATACTTCCTTTAATATTCCATGTCTTACAGTATCTTTGTGTTAATCTTTTCATTAATATTACTGTGCCTTTTCTTTTCTCTTTTTTTAATACTGGAAATTTATTGACTCTAGATATGCTTAATTAGGCATGCTGTCAACACATTTTCTGACCACAAGTATTTAGGGACAAGAATACGTGCAGATGGAACAGTTGGGGAGTAAGAAGTTATTTTTCTTCTTCTTATTCACCATGTTCTGATATTTTAAGCCTTCTGGCTAGTTTTTGTCTATTCGAGTTATTATGTGTTTAACCTTTGAAGGTACAAATGGATGTCTTTTGGGGAAGCAGGCGCATCACGATCAGCAATAGGCTCTGGCCTAATATATCATGGGGTTCCTAAAGTATGTTATTTATTTCTGAAATGATATTTCTGCTTTCTCTGCATCACTCTTTTCTTATGGTAAAGCATGTAAAGTAAATACTAAATAATAAATACCAATCCTTCTTTTTTTTTCTAATAGCCATATTCTATCTTAATGAGGTAACCGTGGTCTAATCGTCTTCTTATTCAATTTGTACCAGCATGCATGCATTGGACTATATTTGATAAACAGACCAGAGTGGATCATTGTAGACCATGCGTGCTCAGCTTACTCTTATATATCAGTGCCATTATATGATACTCTCGGTATGACTGTGCGCTCTAAAAGTTAATTATTTTTTTTAATGTGCCGGCGCTCCTCTTCTATCTAGACTTCTACATATTGAGATGCACCTCCATATTTGTTGCAGGACCAGATGCTGCGAGTTATATTGTCAATCATTCAGATATACAAGTTATTTTTTGTCTACCACAAACACTGAGTAATGCAAGTGCTTTGTCGGAATTTATTTGTTTTTGCCCATTTGGAGCATCTTTACTCTTCAAGTAAACTTTTTTTTAAAACATTTTTATCTTTTTGTTTTGACAGTTATTAAGTTCTTTACACAAGATTCCTTCAGTACATTTGATAGTGGTAAGAAAACTTGCCATGCCTGCTATAGCTATTTTACTATTAACAATGCATCAATGTTATTGTAAGGATAGGTCATTGGGTCATCAGAGGACAACATTCTTTTAGCTACTTCAACAAACAAGCCAAAGATTATTACTTACTCTAAACTTCTTGAACAGGTAACCGTTTTCAACAATGCAGCTTTTATTTTTGTTCGTTTAATAATTCATAAGAAGTGAACTATATAAGGTATCTGATGAGGTTGCATATTCCTTAAATTTATGGCTATTTTGTGAATGTGATTGAATATATGAACTTATGTTAATGGCAAACTAAGGAAAAAAAAAAGTCTAAATGTGCTCATTGTCATATTAACTAAGGATTAAGGAACTTGAAATCAGTCTGAAAGTTCTGCTTGAGGCCAGTATTCTGAATTGAATTGATCCCAACAATTTTGACATTTAAAGGCTGTCATGTGAATGTTCATTGCATTATGTTAACTGACAGGTTTTTATTGGTGGTTGCAGCGTGCTTCATATATTATGATTTGGTATAAAAATGTATTTTGAGGGATCACTAGAACTCATCTGTGGTGGTTTTCTGGCCCAGACCCTTCTCCCTATCTCTTCTCTCTTCTTAACTTATGGCTAATATCATAGTCATTGCAATTGAAAATATAATGTGCCAGGAAAAACCAATGTCTAATGTGCTCATTTTTTATGTTAACCAAGTGTTCATTTGAGATAAATTTTTCAAAGCATTGCTTTTTAGTAATGTTGCCGCAATATGTCATGACCTGGTCTGAGAGCTTGAAAATTCCCAGGTAGAAACTGAACAGTCGTATGGTTGCATTATATCATTCTAACATTCACAAAAATTCACAATAATGAATCATCCTAATAAATAAAGAGCCAGTAAATCACATAGTATGTAAAACTTCATCCAGTCAAAGCACATAAGAACATCCAGAGTAGAACAATACTAAAGGAAAATAAATTAAACATAAAAATGCTACTATTTGATACATATTGTCAGTTGATTCCCTTCTTTTATAGACATACTCTATTCTTTAAGCTAGTGTAATTCATTGGAGCTCTATTTTAACAACAGTGTAAGTTTAAAAACAATTTAGTGAATAATTGTAGTTCTATTATGTATTAAATCCATGCATATTCTCGAACATTTTTGAATTCTAAACATGAAGAAAACAATTAAATTTTAATTTTATAAAACCTTTAAATAATTGTATTTTTTTATTAGAAATTTAATAACATCTTTAAATACATCTTCATTTAGAAAGTCATCTCAGAAGTACAGTCTAAAATTTTGTACCAATAATGGCACAACCATTTTAATTTTCATTTCGATTTTTTTACATGAGTATAATAACGTCCCAACTAGTATCATAAGGGAGTGACTCCTGATTTACTTAATTTTTCTTTTATTTGATTTTCATTTTCTTTCTTTCAATTAATTTGATTATACATTAATATTTTTAGCGCATGACACATGAATAGTTAAGAAAAAAGATGTTACATTGTGTAGATTATTTAGAATTTAAACTTTCAATGAGATTATCAATGTTTAAAATGATTTAAGCAATTCAATTATGATTTTAATAAAATTGAAGCATGCCTTTATACATACAAGAATTATAATTAGTATTAGCAAAATTGTAATTACTCACCTTACATTTTAAATGGTGATACGATCGAGTAATCTATATCCTCCACTTTCTCTAGCCTAGTACCTAACCATACATTTATTTATTTAGTCATATAATGTTTCGAACATGATATTACATTATTCCTAAAATACACTGTTTTTAATTTGTTAAATTTGAAAGTCAACATCAAGTTAATTATATAATCAAAATATATATTCAATTTAATATCATTAAAGTATATTGTTTATTATTAAATTGTATATCTCACATTTCTTGTTCCTTAGTTAATCCATTGACACCCCCAATTGATCACGTCCATGTTTAGAAATGGATGAAATATTGTCTTATATTGAACATCAATCTGCGGTGGTTCCAGTTGATATCTGATTATATCTTAATCTTTGGTATGAAAATATACTCGAGTGTCAATAAGTTATAATTACTCTCAAGTTCTAGTTCATCATAAGATAGTGGAGTGTCATCACAGTCATCTTCATATGGGTCATCATTATAGTGTTCACCATCTAGCTATCTTAACTACCACATTCAACCATAAGTTGTGGATCCTACCATTTATTTTATGTGTTCATCAATTGTTTGAACTTTGGCTTGTGTCGTTCATATAGTTTGTATGGTTCATGGAATTCTTATTTAAAGCTATTAAGGTTTTCCAACATTTTATCCATGTGAGATAAGGATGCTTTACACTATAGAAAATTTGGGTCCATATATCCTGACTCACTTTTGTTCAGGATGGGTTTTATAAAAATCATGTTTGCTGAGAGTACTGTAATATTTCTAATCAATCAAAATATTTATTGAACTCATCTTAAATCATGATTTAACTCTTCTATAGTTCATTTCGTGTTCAATTCTTCGCTTGTATTCATTTTGTGTGCTTTTGAAATATTTAGCAAACTAGCAGGACAAGCTCTCTACTATTGATTGTTGATGTCAAGCTCAAAAGCATTTTTTAAAAGCATACATTTCATTTTGATCTACTTGGTATACATGAGAGGAGCCAACCTATGATTGTTAATCAGGCTTTCTGGATGATGCAACTTATGATAAAAAATGGTAATTATTTATAAGGTTTACCATGTGAAACCTTAACCAAGATCTTGAATTCTTTGCAAGCACAAATCTTTGACTCGTGTTTATCTATTGTCCAACATACGTTTTAAAAAATTAATCCGAAAAAAATTGATTAGTGTTGAACAAAGCTATGCAGGGATTTTTATTGTCTACATTGTAATTTTGTTGATAACAGTCAGGAAAGAGAGATTAAAATTAGCTTTGGTAATAAAGAAGATGGGGGAAAAAGTTTAAGAGGTAAGGGGTGAAGAGTGCTTGTTATGCTAGTTCAAGGAGGAGATCATAGATCTGTTGGATGAAACAAAAATTCTTGCTTTGATTTAGAAGAGAAATTCAGTGGAGGCATGTATAATGAGGGGGGATCAAGATTTGGGGGCTTCTTTATGCGATTAGGATGCATTTGTTCTGGCTGATTAGGGAGAAGTTTGAGTTAAGGGGTAGTCTATGTATGGTTGTGAAAGAAATGGATGGGTTTACCATTATATATTTTCAATGCCTTTTTGTGATAATCAATAAACATCTTCTGGGATTCAATTTTTTGATTATGAGAATAAAATTCTAAGGGAGGTTATCTCCTTGTACGGATGCGAGTTTTAATTTCCAATTCTTTTTTACTTCTCTCTCTCTTCATCTAATTATATTTATTATTTGTTGAAAGCATAATTCAATTTTGTCAGATTTAATTTAATTTAATTTAATTTTTTTCTATTTTAGTTGAAATATCAATTTCTTCATGGTATTTGTGATATTTAACTTTCATTTTTTTTTAATTTCTTGCAAAAGCTATCAAATCATCTGAATTGAATTCTATTATTTTTTTATTGAAGGAAAAATACTAGTTATTAAAACTTTTTGATCTTCTGCCAAAATTGTGTGCTCGCTGCATTGATTTCTTGCATCTTAACCTACATTGCTTGCTACTAATGCATTGGGCTCAAACACCCTTATATCAATATGTTTTGGTGACTTTTTGTTGCTTTTATTGCCACCAAATTGTTTCATTATAGCTTAAGGAATTGTATGAATCGGAGTTTGTTTGACTTATTTAATATTTTATTAATGTATTTGTTGCATAGTTTGATTTTTTTTATAAAGAATACTACGTTACCTGAAAAAATTCTAAAAAAAACATTTGGGATTCAACTTTTTATGTGGTCCAATTAGAATAGGGGGTGCGACACGGGCACTAATAGCGCCCTCACTCGGGGCGCTAATAAATGCCCTAATGCGGGAGTTAAAAAAGTGTTCGGTTTATGAAGAGTTATTTTTCGTGTATAAATCTACACGTTAGAGAGGGGGGACGGTAGAGTTGAGAACTTACTTGAAGGTTGAGTGGCTTGGTGATGAGTGTCTTGGCCAATCGAAGGAAGGCGTGGGAGAGGAAGCTCGCGGGCATGCGAATGCTGAGAAAGAAGAGCGTTGTGCTTGAGCTGAAGCCAAAGGTGAGCGGTGGAAGGAAGGAGGCTTCGATCGTTGTAGAAGCTTTTGCTGGAGGAAGAGTCGAACCATTTAAACCGAGCGAGCTTTAGGGAACGTCGTGACCAAGCCAAACGTCGAAGAAAAAATGAAGGGATTGTGTGCGGGCATTGAACCAAGCCGAAGCTTCGGTAAAGTAAGAATATTAAGTCTGTAGTTTAATATCATGTATTAATTGATTTATTTATATATAATGAAGCTTAAAATTTACAATTATTCATTTAAAATTGAGTGGACATTTATTGAATATTGAATAAAATCATAAATAGTGATTTAGTTGAAGTTCTGATAGGCAAATGAAAGTAAGATGAATACTTATAATGTAGTTTCTAACCAACAATTAAAGTTACATAAGTAATTAAGAGATTAATTAATCATAATCAATAATATGCTAAAGTTCATTTTTTACGATATTGTAGACAGCTATTTGTTGGAGTAAAAAATTAAATATTTTTAAAATAAGTCATTCAACTTTGAGGTGAGTAATTTTCCTTCTAAATTATAGTAATAATGTTGTGTTTCTTCTAAATCATTGGCATTAAAATGTCATTAGGCAAGATATTTTGTTACTACAACTAGAATACGATTATTCTGACTTATTATTCAATTTGATAATTTCCAAATGAATGTGAATGATTTGCATAGTTATACTTATTTACTACACATTTATGTTATTTAGAATGAAAATGTGATGATTTATAGTATATTTGCATGTGCATGACTGACTATGATGAAATACCTCTTTATGATACTAGTGGGGGAACAATATTATACTCGTGCACATAAATGGAAAAGAATATTGATATTGATGTGTCTTGATTGACATAAAATTTTAGACAGTGTCTCCTGTAGATTATATAGATATGAAATAATATTGATATGATAATGATATAGTCCCCTTTGAATAACATGTCAAATGTTTATATTGATTTATAAAGAAGATTTACTAACATGTATATTGTTTTTTCTTTTCCTTGTAATACTGTAGTTTAAAAATATGAGTATTCACTAGCTCTTTTAGTTCACAGTTGTTTAACTAAATTTAGAGGTTTAAATAAATTATTAAAAAACGAGCGAAAGACGAGAAAACATTTATAAAATATGCGAACAACCATCAACGAGATAATTTTAATTGTATCGCTTTCATATGTTAATTTGTAGATGAATATAAAAATTTAATTCAGAGCGTTTGACATTCTGTAACCGCCTTGGTTAATTCAAAGCCCCAGGCCAGGTCGCAACAATTCTTGCTGTGTTTGTGTTTAGATCTTCTGGGTGGTTCTTTTCCCTGTTGTAAGGTTGTATCTGAGGGGGTGGTGGTGCTCCGGCTATATCCTACTCCGAGGCGGTGTTGTATCATTTCCTTTCATCTTCTCCAATCCATCTTCTCCCCTCTCCTTTGCCGTCGGCCTTTCCCCTCCTTTTTTTTCTACACTCAATTGCTCCCTTTAATTGCAACTTTACCTTGCTGTCCAAACATCCTCCCTCCTTCCGAGCATTCCCAACAGACCATTGCTCACTCCACTATTTGAGTAGAGTTGTATCTGAGGAGGTGGTGGTGCTCCGGCTATATCCTACTCCGAGGTGGTGCTGTATCATTTCCTTTTATCTTCTCCAATCCATCTTCTCCCCTCTCCTTAGCCGTCGGCCTCTCCCCTTATTTTTATCCTACTCTCAACTGCTCCCTTTAATTGCAACTTTACCTTTCTATCCAACCATCCTCCCTCCTTTCGAGCATTCCCAACAGATCGTTCCTCACTCCGTTATCGTTTCCCTTGCTATCCAAAACCTTCTAACCACCTCTCTGCTTGCCATCCTGACTTTCCGTATTTGCCGTCTCTGCAATTCTACACTTTCCTCCTCGCTGCCACGACCCCCGCTAGCCATCCTGACCCACCTCGCTGCCACGACCCCCGCTAGCCATCCTGACCCACCTCGCCGGCCTCCATTACCCTTGGAATACACTTGAGACGTGTTTGCTTGTGTCATTTTGCGTTTTATGTTGTTATTTCCTACTTGTGTAATGTTGTAACCCTATTTTAATATTAATAAAAGTTTGTTTTTTGTGTTTCCACTGTTTTTCTACTAGTTTCGGTATTATTTTTTCTACTAGTTCCGGTATCAGGGTGTTTCATACACTTCTTCTTTAGGAGTGCTTTAATGGTCCACCTTTTTATTGAGGCTTTAGTTTAAATATAGGTTTCCCTTGGCTATACACTTGTTTTTTTAGTTTTTTCCTCATCGTAAAATTTGCTTGTTATAGCTTTAGGACAATATCTTTGCCCAGCACTAAAACATTTGTTCAATTGTGAGATTTGAATCAATGCCCGTTACTTCTTATTTACTTTTGAGAAGTATGCTTATAGAACTTCAGCCTGAATTTTTGATGAATACTTTCTCTGTTGCCTATTTGATGTGAAAATCTTTGTTTTCAAATTGTCATCATGTCTCCAAAGAAGTACCATCTCCATGTAGGGTCATTGTAACCTGAAGCCATTTTGTCCCCCAAAACCTGAAGATATAGCAACTATCTGCTACACAAGTGGGACAACTGGCGTACCGAAGGTATGTTGTTTTGAATACCATTACAATATTCTAGCAATGTTATTTCAGTAAAAATAATTATATGTATTATATGTTCTCACTAGTGTTGTCAATACAATTATGACATGCCTCATTTTTTTTTATTTTTTCCTGCTACAGATTGGCAGGTTTATTTTTTTCTTGTGTATTATATTTTTTAATTTCTTTCCTAAGCCATGGAATGCTATCATAGGGTGTAATGCTATCCCATGAAAATTTGATTGCAAATGCCGCTGGATCAAGCCTTTGTGTCAAATTTTATTCCACTGATGTGTGAGTTTCCTTTGTTTTATAATAGTTTGAATATTCAGTTGGAAGCTTCCTTAGAGTAGGTGTTGCATCTTTGCAGATATATTTCCTATCTTCCATTGGCACACATATATGAGAGGGCGTATCAAATTGCATTGGCATATTTCGGAGTTGCTGTTGGATTTTACCAGGGGGTCAGTAGCACGGCTTTCTTTTCTCCTTTAGTGCAAATTTATGTTCTAAAGATGTACATGATTAATTTCTTTCTCCTCATTAAGTTGTTATTCTATGAATCTTTTATTACTTAATTGGTATTATGCAAAATTTTTCCGATAGGTCTATAATCTTCTAGCCTTGACATCATGCAGGCAAACCAATGCCTGATTGTTGGAATATTTTTTTAAAATGTCCTTTTGCTTGTTATAGCTTTTATTTAGACTTTTGATATGCTTTTTTTCTCAGTATCATAAAACCTTGGCTTTACATGCGTATCTCTTTCAGAAATTTTGGCTTGGTTTACAAAACTTGGATTTACTATATCTTGTTGAAGGATATGATTATTAACATAAATTATGTGGTTTTGTTATCAAGATTCAAGAGCAAATGGATATAGAGGTGGATTTGGACCCATGGTTAGTCGTCTTTCTTGTGATTTGGAGGTGTTCATGCGTCCTCGCCACCAAATCATTTTCTGCACGTATGAATTCTTCCCAAATCTTGCATTGACTTTGCATTGGCATGACTATCATGTACTTCTAGATGGGCCATGACAACCCAAATTAGCTTTTTGGCCTAGTAGCATATCTTATTTTGCTTTTCATCCTCATATTTGTTGTGCTTTGTGCTGCTTTTTCCAGCATTTTGTACTTGCTTGAGTGTCATCTATCTGCTGTTCACCTGGCTCATTTGTTGCATATGGAGTTGTTGCTGCAGTTATTGTCATTCCACAATTGCTTTTTAGTTAGGATTGCTCGTTTCATACTGCTGCTTGAGGATTTCTGCATCCTTTTGGTGCTGTGGCTCTGAAATATGCATCCAGGGTCTCTACCTTAGTCATGTGTTGTCGGTGCTTGTTTGAGTTCCACTTCCACCTTCCATTGTGGAGTTTTGTATTACATCAAGTCCTTTGGGGAATTTTAACTCCCTTTTTGGATTTGGAGTCGTGGATCTGCCTCAATTTTCATGCTCAGGGACTCGTCTACATGATGTATCTTTTGATTGTCTGACGGCAATAGTCCATTTGCTTGTTCTCCTGGAAATATTTTTGAAAGTTAAAATGATGGTATGCTTGATGTGTTATAAATATTTGGGTGCTATAAATGTTAAAATTAATGTATAGGTGTAAGATAGGTAAATACATAAGAATTAGGTGGTATGTATGTAAATGCCCCTAATTTTTTTTTTATTGTGGAGGTTGTTGATGACTTCAACTTGCTTCAGTCTCAAGATTCAATATGAAGTTTAATTGGTTTAGTGGACAATAGTTTTGAACGTGTTTTCTTGAAGAGGCACTAATGAAAGAAAAAAGATTTTTTTTTCTCTTATGGATTTACTAGTTTTTAAGCTAGACACTATAACGATCTTGTTGAATTTGGCATTCCAGATTTGGTTAATATTTGAATGTGGCGTTGCTTTTCTCTTCGTAGATGGATATCAATCGCTTGGGTTTTAAATTATTTTGATCTAACAAATTTCTTTTTTTTTTTGCTTTCATGTTGATGGACTTTATGACCGCTTATGTACCTTTTTTAACAATTCATCATAAAAAAATATCATGTAAAAAAGGTCACACACTTGTAACATTTTTTTTAAATTTTTTTCATTAACGAACCATTTGAATGAGATAACTATGGAGTATTGTCTACTATTAGCAACACCATCTTCAAAAATGTCAAAGCTTCCTATCTTATGAAGTCGCATCTAATTCGCAGGCCTTTTCTCCTGCTGCTGCACAGTCGTATCACAAAGCCTTATTGTTTGCTTCTTCTTTCAAATCCCGCTCTCTATCGTAAATGATCCCATAAAAGCGAAGGAAAGGGCATAATTGAAGATTGACTGTGTAATAACCAATTTTTAAGAAATTTGATTCAATTTTAGGCTAGTTAATGTGTACCTCAATTTTTGCACCCCTCAAATTTCAATTGAGCTAATTTTATAAAATTCTACACGTTAAATCGAGCAATTTTATTTAATGTATCATATGTAAATTATTAATGGTTTGGGTGATACAAAATGTTAAAGTTATAAGTTTAATTAATTTAATTAACCTTTATTTTTATCCCAATCCTCAATACTGTAGCCCACCGACTTACGCTTCTTTCAATTCTTTTCATGCGATCGAATGAGTTCAGAACTTCGATTTCTCCTTTTGAATCCTTCCTTCTCTCTATTGCGATCTCGAATCTATTCTTCTCCTTCACGTTACTGCTGTTGCTGCTATGGAGAAGCAGAGCCCACGACCCTTGCTATAGTGCAAGGGCCGTGAACTAGCAGAGAGGCGAGCGACATCTGGGAAGGCCGCAATTCGGGATTAAGGGCTCCGAGGTGAAATCTTAAGGAGTGATTCTCTTTTTCGTGATCTTTGAAGCTTCATTTTCCTCCTCACCCTTTGATTTTGAGTTTTGTCTCATTTTTTGTGCATTATTTGTTTCTGGTAGTCACCGAAAACGCCGATTTTGTGTCAGATGTGTTGAATGTGGTTTGCGAACTCTGTAAGAGTTTTAACACCACATCAGTGAGTGGAAATGAGATTTGAAGTGTTAAGAGGAAGAGAAAAGATATTTGACAACTTAGGATAATAGCTGGTCGCCGAGAAAGCCGTTTAAGGTATGTTTTGATAAATCAATGATATTTTGAACTAAATTACCTAATGAACTAATATATTATGAATTCCTAATTCGTTTAAGATTTCAGATTGGTTACTTGAGGCGGCGAGTTAAAGACAATCGTGTAGAATATCGTCGTAGGACGATTTCATAAATTTTGGGTAACATAATCCTATGCTAATAAGAAGAATATTTTAATTTATAGAGATCACTTGAATCGTAAAGTTTAATATTATTTTTTATAAGTTAATAAGCTCAACATATAAATCACCGTAACGTCCAGTTAGCTATCAAAGATTAAGACTTTAGCGCGACAACTGAGGTGAGTAATCATATTTCTAAATTCATTAATCTTCTATATTTCAGATTGCATGTTTGAATCCATCTATGCTTTAATTTAATCAGATTCTTCATATTGTTATATAGAAAATATATGCATAACAAGCATGGTCGGAAAAAATGTGCATGCATGAGATGAATCCTATTTAGATAAACATTATATGTAGGATAGATATGTAAGATAGACATATAAGAAAGATATGCATGATATAAGTAACAGTATGCATGAAATAGATATTTGGATGATATGAAAGATATGCTTGATAAATTGTTGCACAATATACTAAATATGCATGTTAATAGATATATGACTGTGTCTCGGAATAATGTATGTTATAAAGTATGAAATAAGTTATATATGCATGCTTGTATGTGCATATTCAGAGAAGGATTTCACTCCCTAATGGTCAGGGAGGGGACATCAGTGTACCCATGCGCGTAGAACTTTTCTACCACCCTAGACAATTGTAATGATTTGATAACTAACTGCTTTTCTTACAGGATAATATTGGTCAGGGGCGAGTAGATTAGAGGTTACCTCCCCGGACAGTTGTGATATTTACATTGCTAATCGCTGTACCGACTGGATGATATTGGTTAGGGGTAGGTAAGAGCTTTTCCAGTCTAGACAATTGCGATGTGTAGATCACGAACCGTTGTGACAATAGGAGCAGACGGGGCAAGATCAGACAAGGGTGTGTTAGGTTGTTGACGGTAATCCTCACAGAGACAGAAATGTATGTAAAGTATATAAAGTAAAAGTATAGTTAAGATAAACGCATATAGAAGATTAGTTTATATTCCTTTAGAAAAATGTCATTGATACATGCATTAGTATATATCAGATTGTTTTTAAAGTTATGAATGACCAACATATTATAATATTTTTTATAGACTCACATGCATATTGAATTTTTTTCCTTGGATTACTGTAGTTTATAATTGTGATTTCTCCTGAGTTATCTTTAGATAATTCATTATGTTGTTTTAATATTATTTTTAGGTTTGAAATATTTAAACAAGATGAGTAAATGTGTATAAAAGATTAAAAACGTAAATGTACAAATTTCTACTTGTTAATTTTAATTATTTTTTTGTGGCTTTTTCATGCATAATTTGAATATTAAATTATTTGAGATATAATTAGAATGGCAGAGAATTGATTTCTACATCCGACTGTCTATTCTCGTCTTATTTAACTCCAAGCCTCGGACCGGGATATGACTCCATGTCCTTGGTGAGCAACTTTTGAAGGGTTATCTGTTTTTGTTTCAATTAATGCTTATACCCATGATCATTGATCTTTTAACTATCCTTGATGAAGATCACTCTTTACAACCGTTGATCTTTGATTTGACTAGATTTTTTCATTCCTCTGCTGAACTTTGATCCAAACTCGTGAGTGTTTTCTTGTGTATTATCTAATTATTTATTGGCTATAGTCCCGTCTCTCTGTAATTTGCTTTCAATTGTAGAACTTCTTATTGGGCTATGTTTTCTTATAAAATCTGTGCCATTTCTTTATGTGAAATGAGAAGAATATTGTACTTTAAGTCTATTGCTTTTGACCATACTTATTCACAGCTTAATTTTGATTACATGGTCTACATTAGGAGTTTAAATGAACCAAGCCGTCTCGTGAGTGTGCTTGAGCTCGACTTAATAAGTGGCTCGTCAATTGAGCTCGATGAGCTAATAAACCAAGCTCAATCCGGCTCCAATTATACTCGTTAGCCCGTGAGCCAGCTTGTTTAAAAAATAATTAAGACAAAATATATTCAAAATATAATAGAATTAAAGACTTTATCTGTAACTTATTAAAAATGTAAAAAAAGGATATTTTATATTTTATATCATTTACTTTTTTTATTATTTATCTCCTAGTTGCTCATTCTATTTGCCATTTTATTATAACACTAGTTTGATTTAATATTATTTTCTCTCTTTTATGTTAATCATGTTGGTTTTTGAGCTTATTTGAACTTATAGAATAGAGCTTGAGCTCGAACTCTATTAATTAATCGAGCTCAAGCTGAAGTCGAGGGTAGCTCTGGCTCAACTTGACTTTTTTTACACCCCTAGCATACATCAGGTGTCTTGCAAGCTTTCTGAAAAGTTTATGATGTTTGATCAGTATCCTAGAGAAAAACTCGAACAATATCTTGAAGAATGCTAATTGACGTTGACCAATTCAGATTGCTTTGGGAGGCAATAAATTCCATTGCAAGCAATGCCTCAACTTATATTAAACTGCAATAGCTGTGTTATTTTGATACCATGAATCATCTCTGGGACATTCTAATGATTGTAATCATCATCATTTGGTCTCAGGATAATCTGAAGTTGATGGATGACATGGCACTTCTCCAGCCTACAGTGTTTGCCAGTGTTCCTCGTCTGTATAATAGAATTTATGCTGGGTGATGCTTTAATCATTTATGTAAACCATTATTAAATACTTTTTGAAACTTCATTTAAATTGCGATATTGCTAATTTTAATTTATTGTAGTGTTATGAATGCTGTCAAGGCATCGGGGGGACTAAGGGAGAGATTGTTCAATATTGCTTACAACTCAAAGATGCAAGCCATATCTAATGGTAGTTTTACCTTATAGTTTTAATTCATGCGATACACACGTTGAGTGCCCCTTTCTACGGGACGCATCAATATGAGAAGGCATTGGAACATTATTTTCTGCATGTACCACTATTCACGTTTCAGTACGGATAAAGTTTCCTGGCTTTCAAAGAGCATTTGTTGCTTGTGTTTTAACATTTAGTTTTAAAGGATAATAAAGATAAACATTCTAGTTGTTTATTCATGAAACTACAAGATCACCTAATTGTAAGATCTTTTAATGAATTTCTACAATTAGAAGTAACATCTTTTCCTGCAAGTGATGCACAGCTTTTGAGATCTGATATAGTTCTTCATTTATGATCCTTTAGTAATTTCTTTTATACTATTTGCACTTTTAATGTATGTCTACATTTCTTGATTACATGATTAATGTAACATTATGAAAGGTGAATTTCAAATCTTGTTTAAAGCTTTGTGCGAAGACACATTCTCTTTTTTTATAGTATATTGAATGAACGGCATTTTATCATTGCGTTAAAAACTATCTAAACTCTTGACCTATTTTATTTTTCAATGTTTGAGCTAATGCTTCATATTCTCTATAAAAAAGAGTACGATAATATTTGTTATTTATATAGCAATTAAAATTAGGATGAAAAGCTAATGCTTCACAATATCTATTGTATTGCTTGCATCATGTCCCTACAACGAGTTCTTCTCTTATCCTTTAAAGCATGAAAAGCTAATGCTTCATGATATATATTGTATTGTTTGCCCCAAATTCCTACAACAAGCTTAGTCACATGTCTCACCAATTATTGGATAAATTCATTATTTTGTTGATGTATTTTTAATGTTTAAAAAGGCGAGCTATAAAAATGAGGATGATAGGATTATGGGATTCCAATAAAACATTAACTATCACCGGATACATTTACATAGTTAATTCAAATCACTGTAAAGCCTAGAATCGTCTGTGAATAAGTCAAAATTGAGTATAGAAATCTAATATATTGTGTATACATCGGGCACAATCTTATACAATGTCATCAGATTATTCCTGAAAAAAAAATCATATGCAGAAAACTTTTGTTTGAAACATATGATGAATTTTTCAACTTCATTATTCATACATGAAAGCGTAAGAATAGCATGCTTTCTCACTAGCGATGATGTTACCAAGTGTAGTAGTTGTACCTTATTCACCACCTTTTTAGGTCCACTAAAATATATCCTTCATCTTGTGTCTTAAGTGAAGGGAATTCTATAGGATTTTGAATGAATTTTTCATGGAAATAATCTATTGAAAATTATATTTTGACTCGTTCTCATACAAGTTTTTTAAAATTTTGGACCAACATGATAGCTGCCTCTTGTTCATAGAGATCCAGTTATATGGTTGGTGTAGCTCCACTGATGACAAGACTAGAGAGACTTGTCTTAGATGGTTTGGTCACATTAAATGTCGACCATCTGATGATCCTGTTGGAGAGTAGATGGTTTGGTCAAAATTGTGACTGAAATTTGGTGGGCTATGAAGGGAATTCAAGAACCCAGCTGGTTCAATGCATCAAAACTACCCTGTGCTTCATTTGATTATGAAAATATGTATGCCTTGAGAAGCTCGATTAGCAATGTAACTATGAAAGAAAATTTTTTGATGAACGTTCTGTAAATTGAAATCAACTCATGAAACCGATGCACCTAACTAAATGATTATGGTTTGAGCCAGTTCACAATTGGCTCTATTCTAATTGGATCTATTTCAATGCCAATTGCTCAGACAATGTATCCTAGGACGCCCGTCAGCAACGTTGGAAAATGACATTTCTTTGGAAGGCCATATAATAAAAATTAACCAATGTGTATGGATAAAAAGATGAAGAGCTGTGTTCGTAGTACTTGGAGAATTGCCTTGAATAATGTGCTTTATTTAGGCATTCACTCTGTATTATGTTGACATTCACTAGCCATATCCTATTAAGAAATTAAAAATATTAATTGGATATCATTTCAACTTTTCCAAATCACATATTCCATTTTGTGAAGATAAGATATAACAGTTTACAATATTAATTGTTCATTCTAGGCTAGTATTTTTTTTTCTATTTTATTAATCTACTCATTTTGAATTGTCTATGGTTTGTTTATGAACTATGCTAACATAGTTCTCATATTTTTCCAATTATCTAGTTGTTATGATGCAGTCAAACAGAAAAAATATGAGAACAAGAATCAAGCTTTTTTTATCAGGATGGGTTTCAAATTCATTGATGTTGCTTTGATAAGTGCAATATAAATTTTAATTGATTACCTATATATTATACAAAGCCCAAGCCAAAGTCAATGGCTTTTAGAGCTATCCTAATCACTTTTTGTTCTAGATATCTTAATACAAAATTTTCCCTTCAAAGTATTTAGCATATATTTCGTCCATATTCCATAAGGCCTCCAAAGTACATCTTTGACATGATATTTTGTGACAGTGGATACTTTTCTTGTTCGTGAATAGGATACTACTTGATTTATGTAATTTTTTTTTATTCATGTATTTTTGCTTTGACGAATATTTCTCTGTAGTGGGATTGAAAGAAATTTATGGAGGATGTTCAATTTATTACATATTCTATTGATTAATTGTGCATGAAGAAGTGATTTTGTTTATTTATACATAGTTTTCCTTTTCTTTAAAAGATGGGAAAAATCGTGTTTTTTTAATTATTTTCTCAATCTTTTAAAGAATCATTTATTTTTTTAATAATTGATTATATTATGCAATTTTCTCAGGGAAAAAACCATCTCCAATTTGGGATAGATTGGTATTCAACAAAATTAAGGACAAACTTGGAGGGCGGATTCGATTAATGTGTTCAGGGGCCTCACCATTATCTCCAGATGTTTTGGATTTTCTTAAAATGTATGCACTTTGAACCACTTTTTATGTTAGTCTTACAACAACTCCTCTTATTTTTGAAATATATCTATATTTTTTTGCAAATTCATGCAGATGCTTTGGGGGCCATATCATTGAAGGCTATGGGATGACAGAGACATCTTGTGTAATAAGTAGTATGGATGAGGATGACACATTAGTTGGTCATGTCGGTTCACCAAACCCGGCTTGTGGTTAGCATTATTTTTTTTGTTTCAAAATTGTCTCGGCACATTAATGATTTGAATAGGTTGTTTGCATTTGACCTTTCTAGTATAACATTATAGATTTTTTGGATAACAGAAATCATATAAATGAGATGATTTAGTATACTGCGTTAATTGCTTTGGAAAAGCAGCCCCTTTAAGCCTTCTTAGTCTAGAAGAACTTGAGGGTTGGTTTGCTTTAGGTAGATTGAATACAGTTAATCAGATTTCCCATATTATATATCGATCACAGTTTATTTAGTTCTATGATTCAGACTGTCTATAGGCGTAAAATCATATAGTTAATAGCCTTGGAGGATACTCTGAATTAAGAATGTCGCTTAGGCTAGAACATTTAGGCTTAAATTTTGTTAAATGGGTGATGGTTGGAAATATGGAGGTAGATTCAACCAAGATCCCATGATTTTGTTATTTTTATGTTTTCTTGTTGATTCAAATTGCCAATATTAGAGGACTTTTGTGTTGTAATATTTAGGAGCTTGATTAACCTTAGTTTCCCTCCTTTTAAGTGTCCCAAGTAAATATGTTTAGAAGTGTTTAAGATGTAATTTCGACATTGATGCTACTTGTTCACTGCCATAGGGTTTCTCATACCAATTTAATTGAATGGTTTTCAAAGGGCTCATGGCACAAAGATGCTATACATGACCATTAAGTGCTCATGGTCATGTCATGAACATCAAATGTCTTGACAGATGTAGCAAGTTGATTGGTTTAATAAGCAACCTCAAACTAGCTCAACGTTTTGTCCACGTGGTGCCTTGACTAAATTTTAGTTGTCGACCTTAGTTCAATATACCATGGATAGGATCATAGGACCACTCATGGTGGAATTCTTGTTCTTTTCACCATGAAAAGATTTACAGTACCATTTTGACTGAACTGCTAAAAGGTATGAGGCATGATTAATTGTGGTTCGTAAGATGACCAACTATAGCTTAGTTCTAGCATAAATGATTTGATTTTAGAAGAATGAACCTTAGTTTACTCTATGGGGTGGATGTCTTAGCACGTTAGATTTTGGTTTTATGTTTATGTCGTTTGTTGTGGCAATCTTTTATTATGTAACCGTTATTTATATCACTCATTAGACGTAGGATAGTCTTTAAGAATTAATCCTTTGCCACTAAGATTAGCATAAGCTTGACAGAGAATATTTTGATGTTTTCACAACTTGCTTTTAACACACAGCTCTAAAAAAGCCCTTGTTTTATGCTAGATTTTGGTTTATTTCAACTAAATATCTTTGGTGTGAGATTAATTAGAGTCTAGTTTGGTGTTCTTTAGGTACACGTAAGTAGCTTTTGTTTTAGCAAATTTGTTGACTTTTGAGTAGGTCAAATTTGGGGGTTTGATGGTCATGAGTTTGTTCTGCTGATTTAGTTTTTAAAAGGCGAGGCTTACATGCCAAAGGAAGGTCCATCAAAATTTAACTATCACAGCTTTCCCAAGAATGCCTTGACATTGATTTGAATTGATTATAATCAATTTGCTGATTTAAGGTGGTATATTAAGCTTGAAAAACATATTGTTATGCCTTGGAATTTGGCACACTTCTAGATTTTTCTTAATTCATTTTTCCAGGAACTTGGTCGAGAGTTATATTAGGGAAGCTTGAGTTTTATAATTTTATTCGGTAAGTTTAGGTGTAGCCACTATCCATAAGGAGGCCTATGGGTTGGGTGATACCGGAGTTTACCTAAAGCTCAACATAAATGAAATATTATTGCTTGAATTTAAAGGTTATAATGACAAAACCTCAAAATAAGAATAAAACTACACAAAACACACAAACGGTCCTCTAGGGTAAGAGCGACAAAGGTGAATACCATCTGGTTAATTGTTGTGTGGAGTTCTTGTGGTGATGCGAACAACTAGAGGGTTGGAGAGAGGCGCTGCGGGACTGCGATGGGTTGTAAGGGGTTGCGGCGAGGTCTGGAAAGGCGGGGAAGGGTTGCGGCAGGTCTGGAGGGGGGGGTGTGCAGAGTTGGAAGGAGCTGGAGTTTGCGGTCTGTCTAGAAGGGCAGGAGGGATGGTTGATGGGAGAGCTATGGGTGGACTAAACAACAAGAGGAGGGTAGCAAGCAGAGGTGATCAGCACCCTGGATGAGTTAAAACTCTAGGAAAGGAGAAACGTCTGGAAGCAATACTTTGAGATCAGAAAACAATCAAAACTGAATTGTGAGCAACTAAAAACATACATGTATTAAATAATCCTAGATAGAATAGGAAGGGGATATAGGAAGGGAATTCCTCCTATGGAATGGAATCAAATAAGAAAGAAGGGGTAAGGAGCGGGAGCGGTAACTCCCACCTAATGGCTGGTTGACTGGGCCGGACCGGGCCCCTGCTGAACCGATCAATTTAGTCAATAAGCCTGACGCTAGGGTTGGGGGAACTTCGGTTTCGTTCGTTGAAGCTACTAGGACCTCGTAGCACAACATCAGTTGCGCGACATTGAATGTAGCAGAAATAAGGGCGATCTTATAGGCGTTGTCATTCAGTATCCAAAGTATTCTGAATGGTTCATTTGCTTTGGGCTTGAGTTTCCTGAATGCTCCCTCTAGAAATCTCTCCTTCACTTCATGGAAATCTCTCCTTCAGTCGAATTTACATGCGTACTTGAAATGACACCTTTCTGGTCTTATTCGCCTGTGCCTGATATTTGTGGTTATTCTTAGTGTTCTCCTTCCAAATCTTCTTGTGGAGTTTCTGAATCTCGTAAACTCATTCTTCAACATATTTACTATTCTCTGATGTTGGCAGGATAGTACTAACTCAAGTGGAGCGAGCAAGTTGCGTCCGTACACAATCTCAATTGAAGTGCGTCCCGTATTCTGACTCACGAATCTATTGCATGCAAACTCGGTTTGAGCTAGAAACAAATCCCACTACTTGATACTCTTTCCCTCAAAGCATCTAAGAACATTCCCAAGATTCATGTTTATTACCTTAGCCTGACCTTCGATTTGAGGGTGCGTTGTGGAACTGAATTGAAGCTTAATGCCTAAATTTCCCCACAGTCCTCCAGACATAGCTCAAAAACTGACATCCCTGTCTGACGTGATGGTCCTAGGTGTCCTGCACAGTCTCACCATTTATTAAAAATACAAGTCTTCAAAATGCAAGCCATCTAGTGTTCGGTGGCACGGTACAAAATGTGTCATCTTTGAGAATCGATCGACGAAGACCATTGCTGAATCCTTATTCCACTATCCTTGGAAGTCCCACCACAAAGTTCATGCTCACGTCCACTTATGGTGCCTCTGGTGCTGGTAAAGGATAACTCGACATTCTACCCTCTGGTTTTTGCCATATGATAAATTTTGCACTGCCTGACGTATCGCTCTACATCCCCTGCCAGTCGGGGCCAAAAGAAGTGCTCACTCACCGGTGCAAGCATTTTGTTTCTGCCAAAATGTCCAGCCAATCCTCCACTGTGGCTCTCTTGAACAACTGCTTCTCTTAGTGAGTATCTTGGAATGCACAATTTACTCTAGTAGAACAAGTAGCCATCGGACCTGTAGTTCTATTTGGTAAGGCTCGGACATTGCTTCCATATCTCCTTGAAGTCATCTTTTTCATACAAGCCGTTTAAAATCTCAAAACCCATAACTAGAGTCTGCATTGATGTGATTAACAAGTGAGGACGACTCAGTGCATCTACTACGCGTTTAGGCTCCCTGCCTTTTGTTCAAGTACAAAGTGGAATGATGCTAGAAACACAACCAAATTTGCACGTTTGCCCTTCAACTTACTGTGGTTGTTCAAGAATTTCAAGGCGTAGTCTGTGAATAATGTGAACTCACTTGTCAGTAGATAGTGACTCTGGTGCTCAAGAGCTCTCAGCATAATACTCTGGGAATCATTCAGCTTCTCGCTGAAAATGGTGATGGGGTGACCTGGCTTAACATTGCACAGAACATTGCTCTGTGCACCACGTCAGATGCGTCACATTCTACTTTGAACAACTGATAATAGTCTGTTAATACCAAGACTAGCTCTAGGGTTACCTTTTCCTTGAGCGCCTTGAAGCTATTTTAAGTTGCCTCTATCCACTGGAATTTTCTTCCTTCGGAGGTTTGCCAGTGGTGCCGTGATAGTACTGAAGCTCTCGATGAATTACATGTAAGACAACACTAGTCCTAGAAACTGTCTCAGCTCGGTGAATGTCTATGGTGCGGTCCAACTCACATTGACCTTGATTTTTGTTGGATCCAACTGAATGCCTGAATTAGACAAGATATAACACAAAAGGCATACCTGGTCTGCCATGAAATGACACTTCTTAGGTTGAGCATATAACTTCTCTGTGCACAATACGTCGAATACTGTCCTCATATGTTGTAAGTGTTCCTCCTCAAAGTAGACCACCATAAACCTCCCATTGTGCTCCCGGAGTACCTGATTCATCAACCTCATAAGAGTTCTAGACACATTTGATAAGCCGAAGGGCTTAATGGTCTATTCGTATAAACCATCTCGTGTCTTGAATGCTGTCTTCCACTCATCTCCTTGCCTCATCTGGATCAGGTAATACCCACTGCGTAAGTCGATCTTGTAAACGACGGTGGCTTTGTGTAAGTTGTCCAAGAGATCATCCAAGTTAAGTATGCGAAATTGGTATTTGATGGTAATCTTGTTGATGGGCTTGTTGTCAGTGCACATCTGCCACGAACCATTCTTTGGTACTAGTAGGGTTGGACAACACTTGAACTTGTACTCTCTCTGACCAACACTCTCGTGATGATATCCTGTACCTATCGCTGCAACTCTTACCCTGCGTGTCTCAATCTGTAGGTGGGCCGATTCATCAACAATGATCCGGGTATAAGATCTATGACGCGTTGAATGCCCCTTGGCGGCGACAATTCCTCTGGAAGACTGTCGGTTGTCACATCCTGGAAGTCTTGTAGTTGTGGCTGTAGTAGTACTGGTATCTCACTCTCCTACTCTGTTCCCTCTAGTAGGACTAATGCGAGTGCCACTGGAGCATCTCGAGCTGATTGCATGAAGCGTCTAGGCCTCTCGCATCCTTAACAAGTAATAACACAATGCTTTTCCTATCCTTCTTAATGGTGTACGTATTCTTGAAGCCGTTGCGCTGAGTCTTGCGGGCAAACTGCCAAGGCCTCCCCAATAGAAGATATCATGTGTCCATCAGAATTACATCGTAGCACACTTGCTCTTGCAACTTTTTCCCAATTGAAAATTTGACCAAGCACTGCTGGTCCACGCGTACATCATCAGCCTTCAACTTGGTAAGGGAGTATGACTGGGGATGTTTTTATGTGGCCAATCTCAATTTCTTCACTATCAGTGTGGACACCACATATTCACAATGATCGATGTTGATGATCAAGCTACAAACCATGCGTTTTACCTTGCACTTGGTGCAGAAGATACTGTGCTTCAAACACGATTGATCTCGTTCCGACTCTGATCGCAAACTCTTCGTATGACTAAAAGTTTTCCTTCTTCCCCCTGTAGCTAAAATTCTTCCCTGGACTATGCTCTGACTCCTCGTCCTCCAACTCCTAGACGACGCACTGATTTATGAATGTGACAACTCGGTTTGTGGGACAGCTGGAGGCTGTCTCCGTAGCCGCGACACATGAAACTCCCCTTGGCTAGCACTATATTGGAGGATCTATCATTCTTCAACTACTTTTCACTCTGATAAGTCCTGTCTTTCTCCTTTTCTATCTTGCTAGCTCTTTCTAAGCTACCTTTTGTCGCGATAGCTGTAGGTAACTGCCTGACTGAAGGCTGCGGCCCGAGTGAAGATTGTTGCCTGTTTTATTTTTGTTATCTTTCCACATTCAAGGCTAGATTGTGAACATCTCCCTATGTCTAGTATGGCTGTAACTACATACATTACTAATAACAGGCTTTAGGCACCCTAGGTACCATGCTATAGTGTGCTCCTCTGGCTCGATCAACTTAAATTTCATCTGTAACTGATCGAACTGAGCTGTGAACCCCACTAAAAGGATTCGTGTTGCAGATGGCGGAGTCTTAGAAACATGCCTTGGCGATAATGAGGTGGAATGCATTCCTCTGCATTTCTTTCTTCATCTTTTCCCATATGGTAGTCTTATCAATGCCTGTTCTCATCCTATTTCTTTGAGTTCTCTCATAAAAAAGAAACACTCCTTTTCAATTTGATAGCTACTAATTTCACCCGCTTATCCTCGACAATTCGAAGGTTGGCTCAACAGATCGCAGTCAGTTAATGTAGTCATATGGATCCATACCTCCATCAAACTCTGATAGATCCATTTTGATGTCAACGTTCCTGTGTCTGCCATATGTTGGCTCTTTTTTAGGCCTCCTCTGATATTGAACTTTCGAAGTGGCGTGTATGGTATTCCTTGTCGCTAATATCTCCCTTGTGGAATGGATTCCGACCTTCGTCCCTATCTTTCCTTTGACTCTTCAGATCACGGTCGAGGGTAATCTCTCTTTGGATTCTTTATCGATTTCCATGAGCCTCTATTGAAGCCGACGAATCTCCCTTTGTATCTCATCCAAAGTATTTTCTGGTATTTATCTCCGTGGTGGCGTGATTAGTGTTTGGGTTTGAACGGGGTGGTTGTGGGCACAAAAGAAAAAAAAATGACGGAGAGGGAAACCCTAGGACAGGACTGGGGTTAGGCTAGTTTTGATACTGAATGACACCGGAGTTAACCCAAACCACAATAGAAATGAAATATTATTGCTGGAATTCAAAGGTTACAACGACGACTCCTCAAACTAAGAACAAAATAGTACAAAACACAAATTGTTCTTATGTGAATGATTTACACGAAGAAATCTTGCACGAGACACATTATTCAAGATACACGATACATTCAAGTGGCAACAAGATGTATCAAGATCTTAAAGGTATATTCTGGTGGCTAGAGTTAAAGTGTAGTATGACAGAGTTTGTAGTAAAGTATCCTGCTTGCAGGTGGTTAAGGCTAAACATCAGAAGCCTAGTGAGTACGTTGCAACCGTTGCGTATGCTAGAGTGGAAATGGGAGGACATTGTCATGGACTTTGTGAAGAGACTATTGAGATAAAAGTAAGGTCGTGAGAGACAGAGCAAGAGAATGACTTTTTGTGAAGCCTTTTATGGAAGAAAATGCAGGATACATCTTTATTCATGTTGGGCAAAAATTGGTTAAAGGTAATCAATTGATGCTGATTTAGTTGATGAAACAACTGAGAAGATCGGGAGTCGTGAGATACAGATCGAGACAGAGGAAGAAGAATGAGAGGAAGAAGAAGGAGACGAGTGGCTCACCTAGTGTGTTGTTTTCTGTCATTCTCACGATCAAACTAGCTTGATAGATGCTTGACCAATAGCTCGGGGAGAAGGAACTGCTCGCTGGAACTATTTTGCTTGCAAAGATGCACAATCTCGAGCATACAACACAGTGAGCAAGGGCATCCGGTGCCCTTGTCGTGAGCAGAGGGTGGAGGGGAATCCGAGAGGGAAAATGCAAAAATACAACACAGGGCAAAGAGATGGGTAAATATTTTTAATTTTTAATTGCTCTGCTATTTACACATGCTTTTACTGCTTTCTAGCTTTTCTTTTAAAGTGCAAAAAGTCACATTTTTATTGTTAATGTTAAATGCAATAAAATGAATAAAATATGATATATGCAAGCATATGATAGTTATCTTTAGATTTTACTAATAGGAGATCCAATGTACCCCTTCACGAAAATGAAAAATGAAAATAGAAATGATTGTCAATTTTTATGGTAGGTTGGAAATGGTTAAATGTATATATTTTTTAGAAGCATACGTTTATACGAAAACCCTTAGTAATGAAAAGTGTAATAGAAATAAATGAAAGTAAATATGAAATGTTTTCAGTTATTGTGCACATCCCTTTTACGTTTTATTGCTTTTTTATAAAATATTTTAAAATGTGAATTATTATAATTTAGAAACATTTGCCTATTGAGCAATTTTAACTCAAATCTTTGGTTGCTAACATTTTATAGGAAAACCAGCTGTAAAGTAGATAGACCCCAACGAGTATGTGTATAAGAGTCGTGAAACGGAAACTGATAGGTATTTTAGTTCACTTTATTTTTTGTTAGATGTAAATATTTAAATATGAATAATTTGTTGTACATATAAATTTATGAAATAGAATGACTCAATTTGTTTTGGATTCTATTTTGTTACACAATAAAAAGAACGATAAGCCTTTATCCTACTAAGCTGGGTCGACTATATGAATCTTTTTTCTCCATTGCGTCCTTTTGAGTGTCATACTTTCATTTAATTCTAATAGATTAAGATCATTTTTTAATACAATATGCCCAAGTCTTTTTAGGTCTACCTCTGCCGTTTTTAACATATCTAAAACATTTACTCTCCTAATTGGATTATCAAATGGTCGACGTTCAATGTGACCAAAACATCTAAAACGACTCTTTATAATCTTATCCACCACTCGAGCTGCACCAACCCTTCACAGATATATTCCTTTTGCATTTTGTCTCTAAGTATCAAGCCACTCATCCACCTAAGCATTTTAATCTCAACAACAATTAACTTTCTTTTATGCTTCCCTCTTAAAGACCAACATTCCGTGCCATAGAACATTGCATGTCTCACCCTCTAACTGGTCAAATAAGTCATCCATTCAGGGCAAATGATATTTATTCTTGATTGTCACCTTAATCAGCTCCCTGTAATCAATACATAATCGCATAAATCCGTCATTCTTCTTGACAAACACTATTGGTGTACTCCATGGTGAATTAACTGGCCTGATAAAACCCTTATCAATCAATTTTTGCAACTTATATTTCAATTCTTTCAATTCCTTTGAAGCCATCATGTAAGGAGATTTGAATGTTGCTGACGTTCCTGATTGCACATCAATACCAAATTCGACTACTCATTTTGGCGATAGTCCTGAAAATTCTTCGAGGAATACATAAAAAAATTCTGAAACCACATGGATGTTTTTCAATTCTTGTACATCTTTATTTAGCATTTCTAATTTTGCCAAAAATACTAGTTCACCGCTTCACAAACATTTCACAACTTTCACTGCAGTGCAATTCAATCGCATAAGATATAAAATGATTTTTCATCAGACAATTTCAGCTTCCCCCGTTTTTTCCAACATTCCATTGCAGCAAAGTGCTTTACCAACCAGTCCATCTCTAAAATAATATCAAGGGTTTGAATTGGTATGATAATCAACTCTACTGTCAACTTGTTATCATGAACTTGCACTACACATTTTCTATTGGCATAATACTCACTTCCATAGGGCATAAATACTTCAAATAGGAGTAAAATATATAATATCAACATGTAAACTGACAACAAACTCATCAGAAATAAATGAATACGATGCACCTGAATCGAAGAAAACAGTGTCAGGCTGATCTTGAATTAGGAGCGTACATGTAACCACATCTTTTAATTATTTGGCTTCTTGGGTAATTGCAAAAACTCTGCCTTTTACTGGTTGCTTTGTTTTGCTTTCGAAGTTTCACCTTTTTTTTTGCACTGAAGGCTTTCTCAAAAATTGAGTTCTACTAGGCTAATTGCCTTCCAAAAATTTTTAGGTTGTCCCTGTCCTTGGATTGCCTGTGGTATGGTGTCTTTCTTCTTTTTCTATGGACAAGTCATTTGAATATGCCCTGATTGTCCACATTTATAACATTTCCCAGGACAGATCAAACACTGCTTAAAATGTTTTTTTTCACGCTTTTCACAAATTGACATTTCCATTTGAAGTTGCCTCTGCTTGCCTTCTGATTTAGTTTTCTTGCTTTCAAAAATATCTTTTTTTGGGTCAAAATCCTTTCGCTTATCTGCTTGAGGTTGCCGCTGCTAACTGTAAAATTTCAGCTCATTTTCAATTCTTCTTGTTCATTCAACAAGCACAGAGAAATCACGGATTTCAAAGAGCTACTGTTAATCTCAACTGATCTTTGAGACCAAGAAGAAATCTATGACACTTTTTCTTCTGGATGTTGACATAGTGGGGTGTATATTTGGAAAGATAAGTGAATGCCGCTTCATATTGGATGTTGACATAGGGCCACCTGATTTCATATTGTGACTTGCCACCTTAGAAAACTCGACCTCTTCGCGGCAAGGAGCTTGGAGCTAGCGGTGGGCAGACTGTGCGCATCTTCGACAATGAAACACGTCTACAACAACTAAATCATTCCTTAGTGATTAAACAACAATCCATGGGATTTCGATGTTGTTCGCATAGTGCGACATAAATCCTCAACCTTTCTTGGGCGCTGTATAGCTCATCATGCATGATATAATGCCTCAACTCGGCTTTAGGATTCCGAGGTTCTCGCTCGTTACGACCTAAATCTCACATCTTACAGCTATTCGTGTGATCATTTCACACGAATGTAAGCTCTAATTAAATAAAATTGGCGGGATGAAACCTTTCAAATAATATCTCCTAAATCAAAGCCAAATCATGAGATAGCTTGGGAAGTCACGGGGTTCGCCTCGGATCGTCGACATCCCTAGTTACATCTTCATTTGGATTCTACGATAAAATGTTCGAGATTTGAGCTGGTCCCTTTCACACCTCTTTGTCGATTACGTTGAAAAATTCTATCCTTTCAGTCTCTTCGAAGATAATATTTACGATTTTTATCGAGAGTTTTCTTAAGTCGACTTGGTCATTTAAGATGTAATTAACTATAAGAGCTCGCCTTTTGGAAGATGTTCGAACCCGGATTAAAATAAACCCTATTTAATTCTTCGTATTAAATAGAGAAGCTTGTCGACGAAATAAAATGGTTTCGCAGACCAAACGGACGTCGTATATTCTTAGTTTATTTGATCGAGCACTCACGCTCAAGTCTTATTTTTGTCTTCGGGATAAATGCGTGGCACGAGGTGTAGCGCTCTTTCATTTAAACTATGAAAAATATGGGGTCGGTTTGATTCCCTTCCTTTTCTTGAAGGATCCTTCCGAAGAGGGCGACGGGATTTCGATTCCGGCGACCGACAGCTTCTTACGGGCACTTCACGCACAAAACAACGCCGTCAGCTTCTGGCTCATTTTCAATTCTTCTTGTTCATTCAACAAGCACAGAGAAATCACTGATTTCAAAGAGCTATGTCTTGGACCTCTGAATTTGATTGAAAAAGTTATTTGTAATGCTAATCTGACTGAAGGCGGAATTAACCAATCTTTTAATACTTTAACAAATTATTCCCACTGAATATGTGGAAGTGGTGTTAGCTGAAAATTTTCCCTATGCTGTGCTTGCCACCATTTTTTTGTTTCGCCTTCTGTTGCCTTTCCATTTTTCGGACAAATCATACCATCTATAATTTTTATGATCTTTAGTAGCCAATCTTCAACAATTGTAGGATCGCTAACACCCTTGAATGTAAGTGGCTTGAAAGACTGAAATATCTTTAACTGTCGATCCACTTATGCCCCAGTATTAGATATAGGCTCTGTACTAGTGGAGGATCTTTCGATAGTAGCCATTTTATAAACCACTTGTGATATCAGCTGCATAATGCCTTGTAACTCAGTAGCTCTGATGTTCGCATTTGTCTTGTTTTGATTTTCATTTGTCCAAAACAGTTTTAGTACTAACTTCGTGCTTTGCACTTGACACAAAAGATTGGTCTTCAGTACATTCAGATTCTTCTCCAGACATGTTTGTCTATATTGATACAGTTTATTATGCACATGTAATTTGTCATATAATAATTTTATCGTGCACACGTTACAACTTAAAGCGTAAGGGTTACCTACCCCAAATTCATCAGCCTATAGCTCTATATAAATCAATTCATATTTAATCGCGTTCTTTCTTCTAAATTCAACATCATTCTTTTCATCTAATAAGCATGCTTAACCATGCTTAACCATGCTATAATACAATTTTTTGTTGCACCGTGCGACAGAGGCTGGAAAATTGGTCAGATCAACTCTCACCAGCACTCGTTCTGATTTTTATAATCAGGACTTAATGGGTGATGAATCTGTTGAATCGGATGGCCGCGACATACGTGATACATTGCTTTTCAATTATATATTCAGAAGCATGGAAATTAAATAATTCAAAACATGAAAACTCCACAGAGCTACTAAATCCAAAACAATAAAAATACTTACCCAAAACTTATATACAAAGCTAAAAAAACTAACGTGCAAATGCTGTACAATACCTGACTACTCGTTATGGTGCTCATTACCCTTGCTTGAAAGACAACAACGAAGAATGAGCAATCAATAAGCTCAAAGAAATAATTAGGGCTAAAATAAGATTTTAAATATGAAAAAGAAGCAATGTGCATGCTTTTAGAAAATTGTACATGTATATATACAAATCATACAATGTTAGCATAGTAAAGAACATGAAAAGAGAGCATGTAGTATAAAAAAACTGTAATGTAAAATCTAAGTCGTAAGAATGAATTTATAAGTACAATCAATAGCATGTTCATTCCTTTCATAGAGATCATATGATAATAATGTCACTTGTTTAATATATAGGGTTCAACTATTTCTATGTTCTTTCATAATGGGTCGTAATCCTACCCCAAAGGCCATATAAACCATCGATAAAGGTTGAACTTCCCTCAATATAGCAGTTACGACAGTCTTGATATCTGCGGTTCCATAACGTTCAGTCACCTTCTAATCTCAACGGTTTCCAGAGTCCATACCCGTGTAAATATTAGGGGTTAGGAATATATTCTTGCATGTAATAGTTTAGCAATACATTATTCGAAACATTTCCTAAAGCATAACACTTGTAGCATATATTCATGAATATTTCATGTACATGTATGAATCATAACTGAATACCTATAATATATCATAGTATAGCATAACATCATATGTATAGAAATAGATATCAACTTGCATTCGTACATTTTAAGCAGGTAATTATCTATAACATATAAGAAGTCTAATATTTCTAGGTTGGACTTGAAATCATATGTAAATCTATAGAAGATTATTTTGTCTTAAATTAACACAAGATTATTTCACTTGATTTGACGGTGCAGCCCTACGATGAGTTTCTATACGTTCGCCTCGAGCTCGCCGCCTCGTATACACAACATGGGGATCTCATAGACAAAATAGGAATTCATAAAATTCGGCTAAAAACATGACTTCAACAAGCATTAATTGCCAAACATACCTCAAATGGACTATTCGACATAAAATGTATTTCTAAAACTAGCTAATCTTCTTCCTATCAACTCAAACTTAACTTCTCCTTTGCTAAACTCGTGCTAAAAACCTTTCAGAAGCTCGGAAAAGATTACGACAGTTCCGACACATAATCTCTATATTCGATGGCTGTCGGGAACAAGAATAACATGAAAACGATGCAAACAACAAAAAAGAAGTGTGAGGAAGGAAAGAAATGCTTAGAATATCGTGAAAAGTAATTCGCACCTTAAGATTCCACCCCGGAGTCCTAATCAGCTCTGCGGCACTCGGGTAGCCGCTCGCCTTGCTGTTCGCGACCTGCTACAGTGCCGCCTGCATAGGAGTTCGTGGGAACCCTCCAAGCGTGCCTTCCATCGTGTGAAATCCAACAGGGAAAGAGAGACACGAGAGGAAATAGGGAGAAGAGGAAAAATCAGAGCTTTAGATGCCCTGTTAGACCAAAACAAGAGAATAAACGAAGTACAAGTCGGAGGGCTACAGAAGAATAAAGGAGATAGTTGAGGTTTAATTAAGGATTTATTAATTTAATAAAACTCATACCCTCACGATTTTATAACTCCAAATCCATTAACAATTTACATACAATGCTTTATATCGATTTTGCTGGATTTCAAACATAAAATTTTATAAAATTATTTGGATCAAATTTCAGGATGTGAAAAATTGGGGTACGTTTCATTTGGGCCAAACTTTTCCTAGTAGCTTGCAATTTGGGTGTTACACTGCCGCCGTAATTGTTGCCACTTCGGAGAACAACCTATTGTGCTGTTTTTCCTGCAACCGCCTAACCTCCAACTACCTATTCCCTCTTGTCATCCCAACTTGTGTAGCAAACTGCTCCAACCTGCCTGCCGACCTTCTCGGCCACCTCCTCCTTGCTGCATCTGTCGCTGCCCCTTTCCCCTACAGATCAGTCACTTGCGACCCACAACCAAGCCATAACCTCCTCTGCCTTGCAACTTGCAGCTGCAATCTCCCTTCCCTAATTTCCGAGCTTGCTGTCAAGCCACAAGCTTGCTTCTTGCTGGTTGCTATCACCCTTCCTACCACCTTCCAACCCCCATTTCCGCTACCCTAGCCCGCAGCTTACCATATTGATCCGCTCTATGGTGTCTTTTCTGTTTATGTTGTTTTGTCCTAACGTTGAGAGTCTTTGTTTGTAATTTTTATCTGAATTTCAACAATCATAATTGCATCTCTAATGTAATTTAAGTCTCCGGTGTCACACCCCTTCTTAAAAATCTTTTTCTCCAGTTGTTTCCTTACAAAGTGGCTACATTCATCCTCATGGAATTCTTTAATTACCTCTTTGCTCCAGTCAAGCCAAAGCTTCCGAGGCTTGCAATATAGTTTTTTGTAAAGGGACTTGCTGGTTCTTCGAGGTTGAATTTATTAAATCTAAGCTTCACTATTTGTGGTGGTAGATTCTTGTTCTTTAGGTAACTGTATATTAATTTTAGCTAGCTAACCGTAAATCTAGTTTCGTAGTCCCTGCAAGCTAACAATTGCCAATATTCACATTTTTATTTGGAGATCAGCTCCCTCAAAATGGTTCAAAGTCTTACAATTGAGCAAGGACTAGAATTCCTTACAATGGATCAAGGACTAGAATTCTGGAAGAAGATAAATGATATACAAAGGCAAACGAAAATTTTTAATGTATAATGAAATTATATTTAGTATGACTGAAGCCAATCAACTATGATATATTGTACTGCAAAGGAAAAGGCTGAGTAGATTAGTACTTAAAAATGTGGTAATCTAATAATCAACAAAAATACAATAGACACCTCATGAAATTGCTATATTACTACAAGGAGAGGACTCGAAGAATAATCTTGCAGAGAAGTTGAATGACCTGGAAGCTGCTAAAATCCTTTGATGAAGCCACCACATCTGTATTATAACTTTAGTTCTATAAGAACTTATTTGATTTTATTTTTTACGATTATAAGTTTTTTATATGCTTTTATTCAATTTCCATTGTTTACACGTACTTGGTTATTTTTCACTTCATAAAGACTTTTAACTATAATTACAAATATTGTTTAGAACATTAAATAGAGGAATACCTTGAGAGTGCTATATGATAATAGAGAATTATGAATGTTGATAAGTAAATTTTATAAAATTTTAATTTGACATTATCTACTATATAGATATGTGTATTAGGCTGCTGGCTTCAAAAATTCCAATGCTTGCCTAGGACTCTGTTTTTTTATTTTTGTATTTTTGTTTTTGTTGTGTTGAGATAGCTTTGAAGGGTCAAATTTTCAGAAGATAGATTTGATATACACTATCCAAATATTTCACCCTCATTTAGCTAGGACTTTTTTTATCTAGGGGTTGAGGTTTTCCATATGCGCAAGCCTCTATAGTTAATTACTCTTTCCAATAACGGGAGAGCATTTTCGATTAAGGCTAATCATTAAAAATCGAGTACTCAACCTATAATAGCAGCAAACATATAATATTTTAAATTATAAAATTTATCGTTTGAAGCTTAAAGCAGGTGTTGGGGAAAATGAGGATGAAACTCGATCAAGATCTTATGGTTCTATCAGCTCGTGTCGTCGTGGTCATTGATCTATTTAATCAGAGGAGGTAGTCGATCCAATCTGACTAAAGAATCCTTATCAACAATCATGGGTTGTGTCGTGTAAGAGATTCTTGTAGATCTGGGTGCATGTTTGTCTAATGGGACAAATTTAAGTCTTCCTTAGTTAATAGAAGGTTGTGCACAATCATGTGTACTCTTATGATTCATAACTCAAAGGATAAACAATCATTGAGAAACATACAAACTGGTGCCGTGATCGTAATATAATGGTGTCGTTGGAAGCAATCACCTGTCAGAGGGCTCTGGTGATAACCACTATTTTGTGGTGTCACTTGGCAGCAAAACCAATCAGAGAAAGGACACGTGTTACATTCTCACTCGAATGATATGTAATTGCCACGGATGGGTACTTGTGTTTCCGGAGGACGAGTATTTTAAAATCCTAATTCTAAATAGCGTTCTCCAAACGAGTTCGCGATTTCCCTAAACTGTACTTAATTCTCACGGACGGGGACTTGTGCTCTCCTCAAATGAAGATTTTCGAAAATTTCCCTATCACCCCAAAATTATACCTTTTCGAGCTCTGACGGCATTGTCGAGGGTGAATCTGGACGACAAGGATATAATTCAGAAATAAAATTACAACATATCTTTCTGTTTTTCTAATTTTTTATTATAATATAATTTAACATAAAGAATATGCAAAATGGAAATATGAGAAACTCAGTTTTTGATTAAGTGGCTCAGATTCAAAAACAGAGGTGCGCTCGACTCCGGTTAATGTAGACCAACAGAGCGGTGTGCGATAGGGAAGAAAGTAGGGACTAGATCGCATGAGCCATGAAGATTGGAGTTTTTGTAGACTTATGCAGCTGGATTTGTGAGATAAAGAAGGGGAGACGATGGGTTATCCTGCAATGCTAGAATACGAGCGAAGGAGAGAAAACGGAGTTTTAGAGATCTTTATACGCCGCGATCTTGTAGTTGCTTTGAGAGAAAGATGGGAGTTTGAAGGTCTTCGCTGCGATCCTGTTGTTGCATGATCAGGTCGTTGTCACTAGCCCTTGTTGCAATTGTATTGTCCGAAAAGGGAAGAATGACGAGAGCGCTGGTTGTGCAATGGAGGGAGGAAAATGGAGAGTTTGATCCAGTTCCCCCATCAAGAGATGGATTCCTTCGTGAGTTATCCCACAGAAAGGTAATAACAATTTTTTTGTTTGGAAATCGAGAGAGGGAGTAGTTACTTTTTTATTTTAATTTAATTTATTAGTTATTTCTTTTAGTAGTCAACATAGGCTATAAGAAAGTCATTGATAACCAAATTAAGTGTTGACAGATTATAATGTTTACATGAATGCGTGGTTAAATTATGATTGATAAAGTGAGAATGATTGTAATATGGAGTCAATGGCAGTTACCCTATTTGAAGTACTATTGCATAAGGTATAGTTTACGTGTTTTGGGCATGGACTATGGAGATTAGAAGCTACATTAATTAGATGGATTGATTGAATGATGTTATAAAGATTTTGAAGCAGAAAAAGTCGTCCTAAAATAACCTTGGCCAGTGTTTTTGCAGAAAGCTTGAGCTAAGTAGATTTATCACTTTATATGCACTTGAAATGAATGAAAAATGAAGATTCTTAAAGCTGACCCAAATAGCTGGGATAAGGCTATGACAACATCATGGACCTTTTATAAAAAGAAATGCATACATTATTATTGTTCTCTAACTATGATATTATTGATGTAACATTACAAATGGTTGTCTTCCAATAATGGGTCTTTTTCTACGTCAGAAATAAAGCTAATTGATGTTACTGAAATGAACTACACCTCTGAAGATCATCCGTGTCCTCGTGGTGAAATCTGTGTTAGGGGGCCTGTAATATTTCGAGGCTACTACAAAGATGATGTCCAGACGTAATTGTCTTTTATCTTGGTCCCTTAATTAAATCTCCCTCTAAATTTAGTCAATTGATTTTTTTTTTCTTTAAATCCCTAGGAAGGAGGTCGTTGATGATGATGGTTGGTTGCATACTGGAGATATTGGTTTATGGTTACCTGGAGGACGTCTAAAAATCATTGATAGGTAAGGTAAAACTCACTGTTTCATTTCATGTCTTTTGCTCGTTGGCCATAATTTTTTCAATGCCATGTAAAATGCTGTTAAGCTCACCATTCGCATTCTGTTAAAGGTTCAGCTAGTTTTTCTTTTTTTTTTTTCTTTATTGCTTTTCATGGACTGGAAACAGCAACCAAGTTTGAGTTTTATTACGTAGCTGCATCCCACCAATCATCAGCTTAGCTGGGGCTACAAGGAAGCCTTTTTTTTTCAAGAAACATTTCATTTAGAATTGTTGAAATATTAAATTGCAAGTGCTGGCAAATTTAATTAAATTTAGAAACTTTCATTCGTTTAAATTTTTGTGACGTTGTGTTTTGAATTTTCTTTGGTTTATATGAGCTATGCTTAGATTATTTCTCTAACAAAAATGGAAAACATTTTTATTTATGTGCTTTGGGGGCTAAGCAATATGTTCTTTAAAGAACAATGTACTTCATTTTCTTTATAAAGAACTTAACTGTTAAAAAGCTAAGTTCATCTTCTAATATTATTATACATAAAACTGCACTAAAAAATGCTTTTCTGCATTCGTAAAATAAATGATTGTTCACGTTTCTGTTTTTGGTCGAGAGTATTTTCTTAGAGAGGTAATGGGTTCAATTTTCCTCAGCTGAAATCAGGCACCCATGTATGGAGAATGTGAGAGGGTTGTAACGAGGGTGGCATAATTGATTTCAGATATTGTAATTTATGAGTCTTTCTTTTGCATCAACCATAGTTGGTGTTGAACCCATGGGTCTGGGATAGTTGTAGTGATGCGGACACTATAAGTAGCGAAGGTGCTCCGATGCGGGGCGCTTTGAACCTGCGGGGCAAGAAGCCCCACGAAACTTCGTGAATGCGGGAACTCCCTCGAAGGTGGGGGGAAACCCGGGTGAAGGATGGGGGATTGCGAACTTTCACAATCCTAGGGGGCGCTGCCTTTGGGAATTTCGGGAAGGGTTTTCCTGGATTCTTCTAACTATCTTCCTTTGTGTAAAAGCTTTCTTCGGGACGCTATAAATTGTTGTCCTTTTTGTGTGGGAAGTCGGTTTTTGTGTTGTTTGTTCTCAGATTTTTGTGTGGAGTTCTTTTCCCCTTGTGGGTTGTATCTAAGAAAGGAGGTGATGCTCCGGCTGTATGATCCCCGAGGTGGTGATTTGTATCTTCCCCAAACCTTCTCCCCACTTCTCATTCCGTCGAACCCTCCTTTTGTTACCAATGCCCTGCCGCCCCCTTTCTTGCAAGTTATTACTGTTATCTAGCCTTTAGACCTGCTTCCAAACTCCTCCCAATCATCCTACTGCTCGTTGTCGTCTACCTATAACCCTCCCTACTTGTTGTCCCTATAGTTTCACACCTCCCTTCACTGCCACCTGCCTCCCGTTGCTTCCATCATCCCTTCCAATCATCCCTATCCCTCTAGCTGATCTTCACCTCCTATTGAGATACATTTAGGAGTGTGTTTGTGTCATTTTATGTTTTGTGCTGTTATTTTCCATTTGTGTCATGTTGTAACTATTTTAATATTAATCAAAGTTTGTTTTTATGTTTTCATTGTTTTTCCTACTAGTTCCGGTTTCATTTAGTATTAGAGCAAGTCCAATCGTAGTCCCATCCTAGATTTCCTAGTATCCACCCCTACCCAGGCCACCTCCACCAAATTTTTCCTTCTGATTCCCAACCCTAGCTATGCCACCGTGAAGTGGTACACCGGACTCAACCCAGGAAGCGATTCAGCTAGAAATCTGTCGTCTACAATGGAGACTAGCAGATCTAGTTGCAGAAACCAAGAATAGTTTAGCTTTGACTGTGATAGAGAGTCGAGAGAAAAGAGGGACGAGGAGATGAATCCATTCCACAAGAAAGATCACAGTGATGAGGAATATCGACCACGCCGTTTTGGTATTCAATATCAAAGGAGGCCGAGAGAAGATGCTCCTTATGGAGGTTTGCGACACTTTAACATTAAGATGGACCTCCCAGAATTTGAGGAAGGCATGGATCCCGATAAGTTTATCGACCGACTATAATCAGTTGAACGAATTTCAAATATAAAGATGTACCGGAGGATAAAAGAGTCAACTTAGTTGTCATTAAACTAGAGAAAATGGGTTTTTACCCACACAACTCATAAAAGTTCAATATTTATATAACACTCTTTTTTTATTTTTACTTGCACAACACACGCACGTCAAACAAGAGAGGGATGTTGCTTCCTTTTCGCGTCGTCTTGTCCCGAGCGAATTGCGGCAAATCGAAGACCTGAGCGATAGCCCATTTTTTGGGGGGGGTTTGAAGCCCGCCGTTAGCAACTTGGTGCAGCTGCAGCCTTATTCGTCACTTGGAGATGTCCAGAACTTAGCATTGAAAGTGGAGAGACAGTAGAAATAGAGCAGACAGCTATCACCAACCAGACAACCACCCACAGTTGGAGACAACAACAGGAGCACACCTCAGGGAGTTGAGAAGGCTGCGTTGGATAAGTATAGAGCTACCCTCAGTGAGAAGAAATTTGAGAAGAATAGCACACTTGCTACAATCCCCGTCGGAAAATATTTCAAATGCCACGAAGTGGGATCCAAGTGCTGCTATGATTACAGATGAGGAACCAAAAGCATCAACGAATCAGGTCGAAACTCCCTCAACCACGGGAGACTGACATTGTGCTGAGGAGGACAGCCAGTTGAACCGGTTGGTAGATGGACCGACAAAACCGTTCCAGAGATTGCGGGTCTAGCTCCCTATTGGACCAAGCGACATTAGAAGGGGCGGCGCTGGTGCCAGCCCATTCCCCTTTTCTTTTCTGTTCTCCACTTGTTCTGAGTCCTCTTATTTATTGTTTGAGAGAATTAGGGTTATATTATGTTTGATTGCTTTTTCAGATTCTTCTTGGAGATCCTTTCTCCTTTGTTAGGGTTGTATCCGACGACGGGTAGTGCTTTGGTTCTATCTTGCTTACGCTTCTCCTTTCCCTCCCTTAGCCATGGAACAACCCTACTCCTCCTTGTTGGTCTGCCACCCTCTTTCCTTGCAGCAGTGCTTTCTGTCCCACCCGTCCCGCCACCAACCAGCATCTATCGCCTCTTTACCTAGAGCAGTTCTTGCTGTCCACCTATATAGCTATCACCCTACTTCCAGCTGCCTCTTACCAGCAACCTTCCTTGTTGTCCCAATTCTCCGGCCGTAAAACTGCCCACTTATTCCCCTTCCCACCTATTGTACAAACACCATCCCTTCCCCTTCCCCTCGCTACTTTGCCAATGCTACCAGCACATTCGGATCTTCTCGTTTGGCCCTAGCCGGTGGTTGTTGTTTTTTAGTTTATTTTTCATTTTGAGTTGTATTGTAACCCTAATCCATTTACATAATAAAGTTTGTTTATCGTTTTGATTGTTTTGAACTAGTTCTGGTATCAATGAGGTTCCTTAGAAGAATCAAAATCTGGAGACTATTTCAACATATGTTAGTAAACCATTCTCATAGTATGGGTGCCAAGGGAAAAATTGTCAAGTAATTTGTTTTCAAAAGATAATTTGATAATTTGATGGCGATGTGGATCATTTTGAGCAATCAACTAAAGAATAGTTTGAAGAATTGTCTCTAATATAGGCAGACTCAAGTATGTTTCAGCCAAAGTGTAGGAAAATGAGCCACTATATTAGAAATCCTTCCTAAAAAATAAGAGAAGGTTTACCCCTGAATGTGTTTGCAGTTTGCGCCTTTTAATGCAATGCTAAAAGTTTAAGGGGAAATTAGAAGTCAGTTCCAATTATGAACTATCTAACAACATCATCAAAATAGAATGAAGGTGCTTGCTTGGGAGGTGGAGTACCATTATTCGAACTGAGCATATGAACCATTAACAACTATTAAACCACCGAGAGAAATGACTTTGTGTGGATGAATCTCGAGGCGAAGCTATGACACTGGCACTAGGAGCACCATTTAGGGAAGCAAAGATGTTGACACCGTTCTAGGGCGCCTAGAAGGTGCTCTGGAAATTGATTTTGCGGGGAGGTGGTTGTGGAATAGCAAAGAAGTGACGATAGGGGTTGTAGGCAGCATTGGGAAAGATTTAGGAAGTAAGATCTGCTGCAGGACAGTAGGTGGACCGAGTGTGTCTACTTTCTGGATTGAAAACAACAACCGTAAGGCTATTCAGCAAGATACGGTTGGCTAGACAATGAACCAGAAGCGATAAAATGACAATTTTCTGCGGTATCTAGCAGCGATAATGGCTTCAATGACTGCTCTGCTGAAAATCAGCTAACGAACAGCATGACGACGAGTTAAGGACAGTGAGGGAGATCCACCACTTGTTCCTAAGCAAGTTAAAGCCGCACCACTTGTGAAAGGAAGATTTTACAACACTTCAGAGAAACATTTCTTAATTCATAAAACCAAAAAACTAAAATCCAAACAATCGAAAAGAAATATATAAAAGCTCTGCAATAAGGAATAACCTAAATTAAAAATAAATAAAAAGGAAATGAACAAGAAAGAAATAAAAGAAATAAAAGGAAAAGACTAGAATAGGCATGCCTGCTGGACTGTCAATCCCGCCATTGCGGGAATCCCGTATTCATGTTATCGGGGCTAATGCGACTTCCACGTACGTCATTCTCCCATGGTAGGAGAGGTTCACACTCGTCTCCAAAAACATTAAAGCCCTTGTAGTACTATGACAAATCTACAATATTAAAAGTAACATAAATATTTTTGTCTCCCAATAGGTCAATCTTAACGGCATTACCATTAGTCTTCTTAACAATTCTGAATAGGACATCGGCTCTTGGTTTGAGCTTTCCAAATAAACCTACAGGAACTCGCTCTTTTAATATGATTGATACCATGTCAACTTCCTTCAAAACCATAACCTTACTTGGCTTGTTAGTATGCTTCTAATGCTTAATAATCTGACAATTTCCTTCTTAACCTGCTCATGTAAGATTTGAATGTCCTTGAATCGATCCTTGGCATCTGTTCTAAGTTCCATGGAGAAGTATTGGGATTAACTCCAATGGTATAAAGAGGGTTTCAGTCGTATACAATCTCAAAAGGGTGGACAAACTAGTGGGGTGGTTGTACGCAAACTCTACTAGGGGAAGAATCAAATCCCTTAGCTTGATGTTCTTTCTTACACAACATCTAGGAAGATTCCCCAAATTACAATCCGCAACCTTGGATTGCTCATCTGTGGAGGGTGAGCTGCTGAGCTGAATTGAAGATTGTGTTTGATTTGCTCTATAAAGTCCTACAAAAGTGGCCGAGAAATTTCTTTTCCATGTCCGAAGTAATGCTCTTGGGTATCCCATGAAGATGAATAACCTATTTGAAGTATAAGTCTGCAATATGTGATGCACTATCATGTTTTGGTAAGGGATAAAATGTGAAATTTTGTAAAAACAATCTATCACAATCATGATAGAATCCTTACTCCACTATGTCTAGGGCAAGTCCACCATGAACTTCATGTTCATGTCCAACCATAGTGCCTCTAAAACAAGAAGGGAGTGTACAGATCTATGTTATGCCTTTGAGACTTGGCCAAGTGGCAAACCTTGCACAATTTGATGTCTCTCTCCACATGTCATACCAAACTGGGTTAGTAAAAATTCCTTTTCACTAACGTGATAGGCTTGTTTCTGTCAAAATATCCCGTCATTCTCTCACTGTGACACTCTTAAAAAATGCTCTCTGAGAGAATTCTGAGGAATGCATAATATGTTCTGGAAGAATATATATTGGTCGGATCTGTGATACGCTCATACAACCTATTCTGACACTGGATCCAAATATCCTGAAAATCCTCATCAATCATGTACAATTCCTTCAACACCTCAAAACCAATGATTGTAAAATGCATCATAGAGATTAATAAGTAGCGATAACTCAGTGCATCAACTACTTTGTTCTGACTTCCAGTTTTATGTTTGAGCACAAAGTAGAATGAAGAAAGAAATTTCACCTATGAGGCATGTCTAGCCTTGAGTTTTTTTTTGTGACTATTTAAGAATCTCAGGGCATCACTATTGGTGTATTCATTTGCCAGTAGGTAATGATTCAGCGACTAAAAGCTCTCATGGTAGCATAGAACTCCTTATTGTTTGGAGTACTTTCTCCTTGAATCATTCAAATTTTCACTGACGAAATTAATGGGGTGTCTTCCTTGACTTAACACAACTCGAATTCTCACATTAGAGACCACATACTCTACCTTGAATATTTGATTGAAATATGGAAGTGCTAGAATGGGGCTTGAGTTAATTGTTTCTTCAAAACATAAAAATTAGCCTTAGCATTATTTTGACTTGCGAAGTTCTGTCAAAGGTGCCATGATCAAGCTGTAAGTTTTTATGAACCTATTTTAAAAAGAAGCCAGACTATGAAACTTGCATACTTGAGTAAATAACTGGCGTTTGAGCTAGGCTTCAAGAGTCTTGACCTTCGTTTGGTCCATCTCAATGCTAACTACCGAAACAATGTATCCCAAAAAGCACGTCCATGGTGTAAGAAAAAGCACTTCTTTGGATAACTATATAGTTGCTCTGTCCAAAGAACCTCAAAAACTTATCGCAAATGTTGCAAGTGTACATATTATGAACTATTGTACACCAGGATGTCATCGAAATACCCAACCACAAATTAACTACTGAAACAATGTATCCAAAAAAGCACGTCTATGGTGTAAGAAAAAGACACTTCTTTGGATAACCATATGGTTGCTCTGTCCAAAGAACCTCAAAAACTTGTCACAAATGTTGCAAGTGTACCTATTATGAACTATTGTACACCAAGATGTCATCGAAATACCCAACCACAAATTTTTTAGTGAAGGTTTGAAAGACCTTGTTCATCAACCACATGAAAGAACTGGTGCGTTGGACAGACCCAAAGCCATGACCATCCACTCAGTAAATCTATTGCATGTTTTGAAGGTCATCTTTCACTGATCCCCTAGTCTAATCCTGATTTGGTGATAGTCACTGCGTAGATCAAATTTGAAAAAAATATTGGCTCAATGCAACTTATCAAACAAATTGTCCAACTCGAGAATATGACACATGTACTTGATTATGGTCTTCATAAACCTGTTATTTATGCACGTGTCACGATCCATCCTTTTTTGGCGCGATCAAATTTGACACAACACATGGACTGGTGCTCTCGCGAACTAATCCTCGGGCCTTCAGATTCTTAACCTGCTTCTATATCTTCTCATACTATGTTGGTCGCATCTGATAGATTGGTCGGTTGACAAATATTGGGATTAGATTTATAAAATGTTGAATTTCTGGCAAAAGTGGCAACCCAAGTTGCACGCCATCAACTTTTCATGTTGTTTGTGTTTAGCTTTTAAATTTGTTGTTTTCTTTCCTTTTTAAGTTATGTTTGAAGTTTTAAATCTATTTATGTTCTTGCAATTTCATCATGGCGTCTGACCTACTTTTTTGAATGTATGCTAGTTGCCTGAGACACGTCGGTGTTGTCCTTTTCAAGTATTCGGATGATTATTTATTTTGTGATAAAATGTATTTGTAATATGCACTCCAAATGTTATTTTTCATGTGCATATTGTCTTCCATGTTACATGGTATAGCATAGGATCCACCTTAATCCTACATTATGTGTCAACAATATATATATATATCTCATATGATTACTTATTTGATATCCAATTTATATTGATTTTTTTTAGTGCACTATCGGTGCCTGTCTACAGACTTGTACTTTGTTTGGTTACAAAATGATATGTAAATGGAGTATTCACATTGCAGTCTGAGGTTTCTTAAACTGCAGGAAAAAGAACATTTTTAAGTTGGCCCAAGGGGAGTACATAGCTCCTGAGAAGATTGAAAATGTATATGCAAAGTGCAAGTTTATTGCTCAGTGCTTTGTGTATGGTAAGTGATATAATAACTTTCATTTTGCATTGAGCGTACTTAGAGCATATGAGAACCCCGGCTATACAAGGTATGAGGGGCTGTTGATGAATGCATTGTTACCTTTGCATTTAAAATATATATATATCATAATGACCCTCACAGAATATGGCAATTATTTGATGTATATAGCCTTATCATTGTTTCTAGGTGGTTTTTTATTTTTATTTTTGTTTTATTTTATATTTTGAACCTCATCTCAACCGAGCAATTGCTCCCTGGCTCACCCTCCCAGTTTTTATTAAAATTGAGCCTCAGATTTCTGCGCAATGAATTCCATGAAAAAGAAATATGAATATTCATATTGCTACTATATCGCAGGTGACAGCTTTAAATCATGCCTAGTTGCAGTAGTCACGGTTGAACCTGAGATGTTGAAGATTTGGGCCGCAGCGGAACAAATTCAGGTTGATCCTCTGTTACTCTTTCTGTTGTTTCAGTTAGGGGCCATTTCCTTCTGTTTGCAACTAGATTTTACTCCTTGCTAGTTAGATCTTCTACTTTTTTGTCTAGGAATCATAACTCACCTCAATTGTATATAGGAGAGTTTTTTTTTTTCGTATAGGGCTTAAAATTATTTATATTACAAATTTCACATTCATATTTATATTTATAGTGCCCAAAACATTATAATAGGCTCAATAACACCTCCTGATTAAAAAGAGTAACCCTTTATCAAAATTCGTTGTCCTGTCGCTAGGTTTGTCACAGCACTGCTGCGGAGCCACCTATCCCTTCAAATAATTTCAGGTTTTAATCCTCAAAAGAGTGCCAAAATCTCACTCTCGTTGCCGCGGACGCAGCTTACACAACAATGATTGAGTGACGGCTCCTGGCCAAGTTGTCGACACCCTTCTCCACACTAACTCCGCCCCCAGCAAGCACAGCAAGCACTACGTGGCCGCCCTCATCTATGTGAACGCCCCCAGCTTTGGTATCGACTATACTACCGCTGTCGCCACTCTCACTTTAACAAGTTTGCACTCCCCATTTTCTCATCTTTGATGCCTTCCCTCACAGCCTTCAATGATACCCGCATCTGTCTGTTTCATCCTTTTATGATGAATTCACCCACATAAATAGAAATCAAGTTATTTTCCACCAACAATTCACTGCACTGATTTACGCACAGCTGCTTCTATGTGCTTGTGTTGTGCTTGATTTGATGAGTAATGTTTGGAGAGATTTTGTTGCCAGAGGAGGTTGTGTCTGTTGGAGGGAGATTTCATTGCTGCAGGAGATTGTGACAGTTGGAGTTTTTGGACAGCTGCTCCTCTGGGGTTGAGCTTGATTTGTGGGGTAATGTTCTGAGGATGATTTTGTTGCCAGAGGTGATCGTGGCTGTTGGAGGAAGATTTCATTGCCGGAGGAGATTTTGACTGGTAATTTGTGATATCTTGCAGTTGGCGGAGCAGTGAGATATGGGGAACTCCATAAACAGAGTGCTAAGTGCCTGAAAACTTTTAGTATCTGTGATCAATTGAATTTGTGATGTACAATTTATTTATTTCCCCAAACATAAATTAATATTAAAATTTTAATCTGTCGGATTTTATTTTTATTCTCTCTGTCGCTGAAATGATTTAACTTATTTATTTTTGCAGTATGGCAATCTTGAACAGCTGTGTTCTGATCCAAGAGCAAGAGCTGCTGTACTTGCTGAGATGGACGAAGTAGGAAAGCAAGCTCAGGTTTCATCCTACTTTATTTTTCCTTTCGCTCTCACCTTACGAAACTTAAATCTTCTGCAGAAATTTTCTAAATTTCCACTTTTTTTAACAGCTGAGAGGTTTTGAATTTGCAAAAGCGGTCACACTTGTACTGGAGTCTTTCACCATGGAGAATGGCCTTCTCACCCCAACTCTTAAGGCAATTTATCTTCACCGTTTGACATTTATTGGGTTACTTTTTAGAAAGATTTACATACATACCACTCAACCCCTATGTATTTACATATCTAACTTCTATAGTTCAATTTTTACATACATTGCCTCATTACCTATGAATGAAAAGGTGTATTTTTCCTTTTTTTTTATAATTAAAATGGTGGTATTTTGATGTGATATGAATGATTCGGGTGGTTTAATTGTTAACAGCAAAGTTTAGGCATTAGATATGTAAATAAATGAGAATTAGGTGGTATGTATGTGAATGCTCCTACTTTTTAACCATTTTCTTACAAAAAGCACTCACCTTCTCATCCTAATACTGTGTTTTAATAGATCAAGAGACCCCAAGCGAAGGCTTATTTTGCAACAGCAATCGCAGATATGTATGACGAAATTTCCAAATCTTCTCCTCAACAAAACTCATTATTATGACCCCTATCAGCAGCACTCAGTATTCTGTTGTGGTTGGACCTGATGATAAAATCTACAAATAATGAAACCATTTCTTCGATTTTAAGAGAAGCTCAGTGGCACTTTCAGCCATACTATCAATTAGTAGATGAACACATTATCTATCAAATTGTATCAATAAAATAAAATTTTAATGATGCTGACCCTGACATATAGTTTCTTCTATAATATGCTTCGTTTTTTTCTTTATCCAATATCATATTTTGACAAAAAAAAACCCTTGGCCTTTTGACTCAGGAAAGTTGATAGATAAAAAGGTCAAGGAATTTTTTGTCAAAAGTGATCAACTTAGATGAGTGCCAAGATCCTAATAGGTGTTTGGATTGACAATAACTCATCCTCTTGAGTTTGATGCTTTGAAGGCAAGGAGGGTGCATTGCCCGATTGATTCATCTGATAGGACTCGATGATGGAGGTGGTCTCTCTATGCTGTCAATAGGATCCCAAGCACCACTCTTGTTGGTAATTCAGGAGAGCAAGCCAAGATGATAAGGAATCATTGATAGGATGCTAAACTCAATCTGTCATGGTCTTGAATTTAATGTATTAATCGTCCGGTGCAACATCGTCTCCCAGTTATTGTAATCTCTGTCCCTCTACTCTTCAATCTTACTCATTTGATAGGTTCGACCTTGTATGTCTCTCTGAATGGTAATAACTGTTATCAATCTTTGATTAGCTTATAGTTTTTAGGGATCGCTTCTAAATGACATGCAATGACAATGGAACATTGATGATGATCAGTAGTCTTTCTCTTAACTCTTTATGTGATCACCTTATGGTCATAGATGTACTAATTACAATAGAGCCGCAATGAAAATTATTGTCCGACAGTGTCTTGTGACCATTGCCCTCTAGCACGTGAATAGCATTTTTTCACTACTCCTTGTGACCATTGACCACTCATTCCACTCCTTTATGGTTGATCTGATAACATCCAGTAGCTCGTATTTTGACCATAAGTCTCATTTGATGGGTTAGCTTGAGCTTGTTGATCTTATTGTTGGTGGGAGCGATCTAATGATTTAGACCTCTATCGAAGCTATGGCTAGGGTTTGCATGCTAGTCACCTTCTTCCCATGGAGTTGACCACTTTCCCACATCTACTTATGTATGTAGCCCACCATCTCCTTGTGATGATGGCTAGTGGTAGCATCCAAGGGCAAAATCAGAGCTTATTGTGATTAAGATACCTTAAGAACAATCTCTAATTACTTTCAATGAAATGATAGAAACGCTAATTAGATATTGTTCTTCCATCTCCCTCCATTTGTTAATCTCTTGCTATATCATGAATACATGTTTATGTCTTATATATGCCTCAATTAATCAACAATATATATTGATTTGGTATCTTTAACATGGGAGTTAATAAGTGAAGTTAATGCATCTAAATTAGCAACATATTTGAAGAGTTTAATAGATCTCTCTCTCTCTCTCTCTCTCACGCGCGCACGAGCTTATCCAAATCCTATACCTAAATTGATAGGACAATTTGTAGAGAGATGACATATCATAAATTGGTGAAGATATAAATATTTCCTTCTAAATTCATTTTTATATATAATAAAATTAAAGTTTAATTCCTATCATCATTGTAATCAATTAAGTTCATATTCATCACTCAAATTGATTTTGAAATAATGAGTTTTAAATTTCTATATAAGATGCATATTTTAGTTGTAATTTTGTTTAATTATGTGTAGCAATCTCATATTATGATGGTCTCTTCATGATGATGATATAAAATTTTATGTTAAATTTAGGGAAATTTACATACATACCACACAATTCCTATGTATTGACATATTCAACACCTTATATTTCTATTTATATTTATAACATTTTGATGTCATAAATCTAAATATTTGCATTCCACTTTTAAAAAATAAATGAAAGTGATATTTTTTATGCATAATTAAAGATTTTAATGTTATAGGCGTTTTATATATATATACATATATATATATATATATATATATATATATATATATATATAAGAATTGTGTGGCTGTAAATGCCTCTAAATTTTATGCATGTTTAAAAATATTTTATCAATTACAAGAAAATGCTTAATTTCTAAACTTCAAAGTGAATAATTGTTGAATTTTAATAATATTATTTATTTCAATAACAATTATTTATTACAATAAATAGATAATTAGACTCAGAATACGCTTTTCAATTAATTTATCTTGACACATTTAAATTAGGGCTGTCAAAACGGCTCGTTGTTCGCGAGCAGTTCGTGTTCGATTTTTTAATAAGGTCGTGTTCGATTCATAGTAAAATTAGTGAGCCAAATACGAATAAATATTTGTTAGTTCGTGTTTGGCTCATTTTGACTTAAAATAAGTAAATTATATATATACATATAATTGATGAGCAGTAATTTTTAAAAAATTAATTGATTGCAAGGCCGCAAAAAATTATAATAAATTAAAATTATTAATTAAAAAAAATAGAATAAAAGTATAATAAATTATATTTGAATGATATTTTAATATCAATAATAAGATTTAAATATTATCCTAATTTTTAATATTTTAGGGCTACAAGACTTGGGCTATCAAAACAACTATTCGTTTCGAATATACCGTCGCTCAACTCGCTAAGAACGAGTCGAACATGAATATTTTTTTTGTCCGAAATATAAATAAGTTTAACATGAACATTTATATTTTTTAACGAGATGAACCCAAGTTAAGTTAAGACTGAGCTGGCTGGGATTTGGCTAATTTACACCGCTAATTTAAAGCATCATTAAAAATCGTACATTATAATATCTCTAATTTTATATTTTATTATTATTATTTTAGTTCTTTCGCAGGTGCCGCGCGAAGTGTTGGGCTTCGGGCTTGGTGCACCGTGGCAGTAATGGTGAGAGTGAGGTTGAAGCGGCCAGCAGTGGAGGCATGGTGATCCCGCCAATCCCTATAACCATTCTGTCGAAGCTGCATGGTAAATCCTTCTCCCTCTTTCTCTATACGGTTCTTTCCATTTTTATGAGGTTTGGGGGTTCGAGATTTGGGATCGGACTGGGTGTCTCGTTCGCTTTGTCTGCAAGGTAAGATGCAGTGGATGTCTGATTGTTGCCATGGGAGTTTGATATGGAGAGAAGGCTGGCTAGATGGACGATGGGGGGTGGGAATCTATGCTTTGGTGTTGGGGCGGGTGATCTTGGTAGAGGTTGTTGGTGTGGTTCTTATTGACATTTTTGTTGCCTTATGAGATTTGCTTATGTCGGATTCTTTGCTTTTGATCATGGATTCCTTTCTTTTAACTTTGTCGGGCTTGATCTTTTGGGCTGGAGAGTTGGGTGAGTTGGTGCCCTTGTTGTGATCCGTAGTTTTGGGTGCGTTTGATTGATTGGATAATTTCTTCTTCTGTGTTTTTTCTTTTCCTTGTGGCTAAATTAGCAGGTTTTGTCTCTGTTCTCTCTCAACTTTGGCTACATTATGTAATTGAATGAATTTAGGAGAATGAGGTGTTAGGATTGTTGTTTTTTTTCTTGTTTCTAATGTAAGTACTCATGCCAGGTTTCGAGATCAGAATTACGAGAGGGAGAGTCTGATGAAAGAGATATTTTGTGGAGTGATTTGATAGATGTATAACGTTGTTTTTTTTATATTATTATTATATTTTTATTTTATAGAGATCAAAACTGGCGTTGCTAGGTTTTTTTTTTTTTTTTTGTCAGGGAGATGGCTTACCCTTAAAACTATTTACAGAGTTAACGGAAGGAACTGAGTACTATTTTATAGTGGTTCCTTAATGATCTATCAATCAATTAAAGGTATTCTGAGCCTTGTTACATGGTGTAGATGACATTTCCTATTAGATTTGGTTTTTTTGTCTCCTTGCAAATCAACACAGTTTTGACTTCTCGTTCAATAAACAACAAAACAAGTGCCTTCCTTTTGAATGGTTTTAACTACACTTAGGTTTGCTATTTTTGGATCGAGATCATGCTAGAACAACTATTACTTCCTATTTTTGAGCCACAGATAGAAGCAAATGCAATTTTATTGCTTTTTCCCTAGTTGTGAATTATGGAGTGCTGTTGTGCCATAATAAGCTATGTTATAATGTAGAGCATTCTTGATTTAGTGTTTCTATAGTGCTGACAGCCTGCTACTTGGCATCCTGCGACATAGCTTGATGGCACAAGGAAAACAAATAAGATAAGGTGAGAGAGGAAGAGAGGGATTTAATTTTATTGGATTTCAAGCCTATTTACAGCAAAATTACCACATGAGCTGATTTAAGAACATACTGTGCATATTAACTTCACAGACAAAAAAAGGGAAAATAATTTCTAAACAATTTCCACAATACAAGCAATCCTATATGTGATAATAAACTATTTACGTTCTAATTTAAAGGAAAGTTACAATATATAAGGTTTTGGAAGGAAATGGGAGAGAGAAAGAGAGAAAAATAGTTCTATGTTCCGAAGGTAAATTATTACTCATGGGTAAGCCTGCTAGAGTCATTTTGAACCGAGTTTGCTCTAGATGAGCATAGCTAATGCATACGTAGGATTGTTTTATCTAAAGTTGAATCGAAGATCTAGGTTCTTGAGATTTTTGGGTTAACACCACACTCTCCTTTTGGCCTATTTAGATTTAAAATTAGGCTTGAGGATAGACACTTGTTTTCTTACATCAATGCAACTGTTATGCATTTAAGCAAGTCTATTTTTGGCAAGCCGAGTTTTGTAATTTAGGTTGGTAGGTTTCATTGGTTCGACTTAAAAAGTTTATCTCGAGACTAATTTTAGCCTGACGTAGGCCATTTGTAAGTTTGTGATAAGCATTGTTTTCCCAGCCTGAATTGACCTAGGGAAATTGTGAAAATATAACACAATGAGTTGCTAAATATGATATTGACATCTCTGATATGGATTAATATGTGATTGTATATAGTTGTTTTTTGTTACCTGTTAGGTGTAATAATTTTATGAGCCGAGTTTTGCTTATGGATTGATTGAGCCAAGTATGTTTGATATAAAACATGCTAAGTTTAAATGTTCGTAAGCATGAAGACAGTTTATTATGAATATTTGTATAATTGAGCTGAGAGACAAGTTATGAACATTTGTGTGATCAGGTTGAATTGGCTGCATGTGAAAGATTCGATTTTACTTGGGATTCATATTTTAAGTTTACTATCGATTTACTAATATATAATTGATTTGAATGAGATTGAATATTTATTGAGTGAGCTTAATTATCACTACTTGATCAAAATAGATGATATTAAGCTGTTGAATTGAACAATCTAATTGATTTATTGAACTGAGCGAACAAATCTAGTGCTTGACTATTGTAATTGAACCAAAATTTCAATTTAAGTTGACTACATTTTTAATCATGCACTAAAATTGTTGAAGAACTTTCTTCTTTTTATCTTTTAGGCTTATATTCTTTTTGTTGTCTTTTATTATGCAAGATTTCACATTTTTTAGGCGATCTCACAGTTTTAGGCGAATTCACATTTTTTAGGCCTTTTCTTGTTACATGATTGTATGAACTTTTTCGTTTTTCTCTTATTTATTTGTTTTTTCACGATAACTCACCAAGATTTTTGGTTTTTAAAATTTTTCTACTTTGGTTATGAGTATGACTAAGATGCATTTTATTTTTCATGTAGGTCATATTTAGCCGAGCCGAGTCAAGCTGTTTATACCTTGGCACTTGGCTTGATAATATTATTAGTTATTCATGTTCAGCTCGAGTTTGAGCCAAGCTTTCACATTAATGTTTAGAATTGACTTGTTTAAATTGTTTAATACTTGAACTTGATTTGTACATGATTTGTTTATGTCAATTAAACAAGTATTTAATTAAGTTAATAAACAAGATAAAAATACAAACTAGTATCTGAGTTTTAATAGAAAATTTTCAACAAATGATTTTACAAACAAATCTAAACAAATAAACAAATTTAATAAATTTTGAATTAGCATCTAATTATTTTACACAAATTAAATAAGAGAATATGTATGTTGAAAATAAGCTCTCTTATAATCAAATAACATAAATAAGTACTAATAAGTTGCTTCATTAAAATAAAAAAAAGAATGAATTGCATTAAATTAATTAGCTCGTTCATTATTTACAAATTTAATAACTAAAAATAAAAAACTAACTAAAAAAATATAAATACTTATCTAGATAATAAACATTTCACACGAAACACACGTACATCAAATCGTCAAAATAGTTGCAGCAATTATATCTTATTAAAAATAAGATGATTACTAAAATAAAAATTGTTAATGTGTAATAAAATACATCAATTTCATCAAGAAAGGAAAAATATACTATAATTTTTCAGACTATTTAACCTTTAATATTGACAAGATTCATTCACACTGGATGCATATATCCTTATGGACAAAAAAATTGGTAATAGTTTTTAATAATATATACTGTCATTTTCATCTTATTTATTATCATTTGTGTGGGTTGTCAACACCCTAAGGAATGAGAAAGTAAACTATGAACAAGGATAAAAGGGCCATGGACAAGTTAAAATTGTAAAATCTGGCAGCCTTATCCAATCAATTGGCAACTTCTCTCCTTCCAGGCCCCTTACTGGGACTGTGAAGTTGGAGCTCCCTTCACTCCAATATACGGAAACTAGCTGTTGCAACAGGCCAATATGTCCTCTTCCATCTCCATATCAAGCAATTGATACTTACATTCAGTCTTCTGTGGCTATTTCTACACAATTCAATTGGGCTTCTCCGGCTAGTGTTTTGTTGGAAACTTTTGTTCAAGGATCACCCGCAGTAAGCACTGAATGTAGATAGTCATCTGAGAAGAGATCAAATTATTCTGCCATCTCTCCCAGCATCATGCCCGAAAGTTCAACAGCTAACATGTGTAGTGCAGACTGGAAAGGTTCACATGATCTAAGTTTGCCTTTTTATCAGTCTGTCATTTCTCCGCTCAATGAATGTGCCCCTATCAGTAACAGTTGCTTGGATGAACTCTCAAGAATACTTTTAGGTTATCATGATTATTTTATAAATTTAGATTTTTACATTAGCATATGGGCTTTGTCAATGCTAGTGCAAATGTCATTTAAATAAAATGTTTTCTGTTGGATTAGAGATGCCAGAGCCAACTTCTGAACAGATGTCCATCCCAAATGCAGTCGAAAATTACATTTCAGAACGGCTAAATGCTCTAAGTACTGACGCTTCATTACGATCAGATTGGTATAATGAAGCTTCTCAAGACTCAAATTATGTCCTTGTGGGTGAGAGCACTAGATATTAATGCAAGGATATACTTGGTGAGATATAATTTATACTTTCTCTAGACTCAATCTTCAGAATAGTCTCGAGTCATTGAGGTGGCGTAATTGGTAATTGTGCACCACATCAATATGTTTCCTGATACTTTATCGTGCAGGAACTTGTCCATTTTGGAGATCGGTTTTTAGAATATTATAATTCTTATTCCTATGGTTTCTCGCTGCTTTATAATAACAAATCAAACAGAGCAGAAACAGCCTTGCTATATTGAATTCAGATATTTGAAAATTACTCTGCTTTTCATATGTTGTGATAGAAACATGTTGTGTTCCTAATGAGTTAATAGCGAATGCTGATATACTCTTTTTCTGTTGTTGCCCTAGCCTGCACTGTTATTCTCTATTTTTATTATTGTTAGTGTTCTCATCTGAGACCTTCTTGAACCTTATTATCTCTCAGGCTTTCTACTTCTTTCTACACATTATACAATTTTGACATTCGCAAATGTTTTAAAAGTAGTTGATCGGTTCAGTGGCAACTTTATACATTGTCAATTGTGGAGCCTTAAATTCCAATCTAAGGAGCTGGTTTGTCAATATATTAAAAATGGCCTCCAGCCCTCCCTAGGCAAAGATCCAGGTAGCAAATGTATCTGTTTAGAAGCCTTTGCATGATAGACAAGAATGTAAGAAATAGTGGAGAGAGGGGAAGTGGAAGAGAGCTCATGTTTCACATTGTTTCTAGCACACCAAATAAACCACAAAGCTATATAAGGAATGAGATGCATTATTGTGTCCGATGAAACACATGATTGATTGCCAAGCAAGCAAGCAATTTTTCATATCATGCCAATTAAAATTTTGCAAACCAAAAATCCATCCCAAACCCTCCCTAGGCAAAGATATTAAAAATGGCCTCCAGCCCTCCCTAGGCAAAGATCCAGGCAGCAAATGTATTTGTTTAGAAGCCTTTGCATGAAAGGCTAGAATGTAAGAAATAGTGGAGAGAGGGGAAGTGGAAGAGAGCTCATGTTTCACATTGTTTCTAGCACACCAAATAAACCACAAAGCTATATAAGGAATGAGATGCATTATTGTGTCCGATGAAACACATGATTGATTGCCAAGCAAGTAAGCAATTTTTCATATCATGCCAATTAAAATTTTGCAAACCAAAAATCCATCCCAAACCATGTCATATCTCCCTAGCAAAGGGGAAAAAAGAAATATATATGTGAAGCTCTTTCTTGAGAGCATTTACACAAACAACATTGGGAGGCCAACCGCAGACTTTTGAGTTTTAAGATGTCATCAAAAGGCAACAAATGTAAAAAATTCCTCCATAGAAAAATATAAATAGAGGGGGAGAGATATTTATGCCAGATTTCAGGACCACATTTCCATTTATCAAAATGATGCAACTTATTTGTAAATCATTTTAGAGATGGAGACTCTTTGGCTTAATTTCCAATGGGGCCTATCTTTAGCATTATTGCATATAGGAATCAAAGAGATATCACTTACTAATTCTTGTAAAAACGGCATATTCCATTGCTCATCAACAACAGTATCAGAAACCGAAATATGAGGATCAAAAGAGGTAAGAGAAGAGTTACCCAAGAGATCAGCCACCTAATTATCATGCTAAAAAGAAATATTGTCATCACCAATTTTCCAAAAAATGAAATCATCAGCCTCACTTCTTGCCTTTAAAATCGCTTTCCAGATTTTAGAATCACCAGTTTTCCATTGAACAGTAGATGAATGGTTAGCTAAGCAACATTTATGTAATAAAAATTGAGCCCAAAGAGAACTTCCTTCACGAAATTTAAACCAGAGTTTGAATTTATTCATATCAACAATGTGATTAAGACTTTTGAAACCTAGTCCACCATAAACCTTAGGTTTACAAACCTTATGTCAATTAGTCCAGATTTTCCTGAAGGTATTACCCACTCATAAGAACTTATTAAAAATCCTTTCCAAAGTAATTTGCGTAGTTCTCTTAAAATTCAACACATGTAAAGCATAAAGAGGAATGCTATGTAAAACACTAGAAAGGAGAGTAAGCCATCCCTCATTAGAAAAAAGGAAATCCTCCACTCCCGAATTCTAGTTTTTATGTTTTCAACAACCGCATCCATTTGGATTTGTCTCTTTCTCCCTCTTAGAATATTGACTCCCAAGTAAGTGATAGGAAGGGAAGATGAAATAAAGCCTGTGAAATTGACAGACCAACTAATAATGCTTTGCTTTATTGTTTTCCCAAAGTAGATGTGACATTTGATTTTGTTGAAAGTGAGGCCAGAAGTATTTTGGAAAAGAAAAAAAGTGTCCATCAATTTTCTAATGGAGTTCTTGCTTGCATTTGTGAAGAGTATAGCATCGTCAGCATAGGCTAAATGGCTCACTCTAATTGTAGATTTGTGAGAATATTGTGTGTAAGGCAAATGGATTTGCATGGTTGTTGATCTCTTTGTTCTCCTTCTTCAAGAGGTATATTTGTTGATATTTATACGTGTTATTAGCATATTTTGAAGTTCTAACGACAAGGATTGTCATCAATTATTGTTGAAAATTAAGTAGTTGTAATATTTATATGGTTTATCCTTTGGTGTATATAATGCATACAAGTCTTAAATGTGATTAAAAGAGTGCAAGCGTTATCCTGTTGACTTTGTGTTCCTAAGAGGATTTTTGAGCTAGAAGGCTTTCTGTGCTAGAATTTCTACGTTTGGTTGAGAGACATTAAAAGATAAATATTTTTGGAGCTTTTATTATTGTGTATGATCATGATGTGTTTTAATGCTCGAGTGATTTTTTTGTGTTTTATTTATGGGTTGTACTGAGTAGGGAATAACTATTACTAGCTCACTGCTCGTATCAACACTCACGGTGACTTTTATAGCACATAGCATGCACAAAATTCAAAATGTAAAAATGCTCAACAACATAGAAGTTACTAAAACATCATGACAACATATGTTTCAACAAAATGAAAATATATAAGAAATGGAACGATAATGCCCTAAGCTCAAAATATCTAAAGCATAAGCACCTCCAAAGAATAAAGACCACGTACTCTTCTAAATGATGTATGCTCAATTAATATAAACCACCCAATTTTAACCATATATTCTCAAGAGTTGAGAAGCTTCCCCGATGAAAATGTGGCAATGAGCTAATCTTTCAAAATTTAACGTAGAAGGTGGTATCTTGAGGAATGGGATGGCAAGGTGTCATCGAAGTGGCCACCAAGATGTGAGCAATAATTGCTCGTGTTGAGCTCGAATCAATGTGGCTAACCAAGAGAGGTTGGTTCATGGGTCAGTCAGGCCAAACCAGATTCGTTAGTGGTTGCACGACGCCCATCTTATATTTGAAAAGCCTGCATTTCTCATTTAATTTAAAAAGATGTGATTACTATACCACCATTTAATGAAAAATTTGTATTCTTTAGTATGGTTTTACTATCATCTATTGCATTTAATCCCACTTATAAATGAGGAGTTAGAATGAAGTTTAGAAACACAAAAATATTAGTTCAAGGCTCTCTCTCTCTCTCTCTATCTATCTCCCCCACACACCCCTCCCGTACCTCTCCCTCTATTTGTGTGTTGAACATGGTCCAAGTTCCATTGAAATATGAAATTCATAAGCTTTATCATTAATCTTCTCACAATTCTATGAATCCTTGATTTCTTCACGGTTAACTTTTCTGGAGTTTCTCTTGAAAATCTCTCATGGCTTAACTTTAATAATAAGGAAGATTTATCATCAAATTAGATATATTTCGGTTGTGAATTAGCTTCAATTTTTTATTCATTAAATGCATGGTAAGTCATTAGACGCTTAAAAGAGTAGGTCTTCTAGGCTAGCAATGCCCATAATTTATGTTCATTAAATGTTACATAAAATGGTAGGTCTGATGTCTTGTGGAATAAATTGGAGGTGGAAGCTAATTTTGGATAATATTAAGATGTACTTTTTATATTCGTCCTGTCACCACATTTTAGATAATTTCATCAATAAATAAACGAGGTTGCACTCTATTTCTTTTGCATTAACCCAACTAGACCCGACCCCCCCCCCCCCCCACACAGGTTCCCAATTATTTCAGCCTTAATTGGCCCGGTTCAGATGGTCAGGGACAATTGAATTCTGAGCTATTTGGTTGGTTTGGTTTGAAAATCGAATCGGTTAAGCCGGTTCAACAGGTCTGATTGTGAACCAGTACTTCAGCTTTATTATTATTATTATTATTACTATTATTTTCATGATATACAGCTTTCCTTTTGGAATTTCAAATGCAAATCCGATTCATTCATTTGAAAAGCTCAATATAGCTGCAAATAAAATTAAGCAGTTCCTCTCTTACTCAAATTGTTGATGGTTCCAACATCATGCTCTTATGGGATTTCTTGAATCCATGGCTTGTGTCTTTGTGATACTTATGACTCTCAAATGACATGGGTGCATCTCCCGCACGGGATGCAGGACGCGGCAGACCGAGTTGCCGAACCGGGCGCTATTTCATGTGAACCGGTTCATCCCGAGGTAGAAGAGGAGCGCATAATCACTCGTTCACGGGAAATTGCCACCTAACTGACGGATAACCTTTGTTACTCTCTAAAGTTATGGATACTCTTTTGCCTAGAAGCATTCTCTCCATATCTCATTGCTTCCTTTGTCACTATCTAAAGCAGAGTGTGTCTCAATCATATGATTCTTTTGTCTTCTCCTTCTCCTTCTCCATTTGCTATTTTAACTTGTTTGGTTTCCATGGAGAGGCTTCCTAACTCTTCTTCAGTCCAATTAGCTAAACTTCTTTGGGTTATGACTGATAATACTTCTAGCCATATACGAATCATGAAGATCTACCATAGTCCTACCTCTGTATTGTTTGCTATTTTGTTTCATGATCTTGTATTTTATATTCTGTTGAAACTCCTTAAATTTTGCAATCTTCTATGATTAATATATGCCTACAAATACCATTTGTACGTTCATAATACCAAAAAGAAATATAAATTATGTCTTTTTTTGCCTCCTCCATTACCTGTAAGCACACATTATGTGCAGTACCGAATTTCTCTTTTTTCATGTTAGCATATATATTAGCATACAGTTCAGTCAAAACATTGATGTGAACAATTAATGTGACTTCTGACCACATGGTCGCATTTATAACAAATTTATTATTCCATCTCCCTTCAACCGGCAAAAAGATTAAATCCATTCCTCCTATCACCAACTCTCATTAAAGTACACACAAATCTATATTTTTCTTATATGAAGACCACCCAAAACATTGATATTTACAAATGAATCGCCCACGTGATTTCTTTCGAACTACCGATCTGATTTATTTACGTGTGTCACGATCAAACTATTGAGAATTTGATAAAAATTGACAAACATGAGTTGGGTTGGTTTTACTATGAATTTTGATATTTGAATTAGAATTTGAAAAATGGATGAAAGAGGAAGGTAGATTTGTAAATAGCAAGTTTCAGATGATCTGTAATTGCCCCTTTTTTATAGGGTTATTATAATAAAACTCAAGTTTTATAAAGTGTGAAGTGCCAAAATAGTCCCTAAGTATTTACATGGACTTATTTTGGATGGTCCGGAGTTTATAATTATCAAAATGGTCTGCCGGTTCTTTAAAATGGGGCTAAAATGGTTTCATGGAGTACTAGTAGAGCTCAATTTTAAAATAATGATGATCATCTTTTGACACTTTTATAAATTCTAGAACTAAAATAGATTCATGTAAATGAGTCTATTTGAAAAAAAAAAAGCAAATGTTAATTGATAATATACGACAAATGTGTGCTCCCATATGATATTAAATACATTGCCATGTGAGGAAATTTATGACATGGCATAAAATGCTTCAACAATAATTCTGTCTTTCAATTTACTGTTCCTTAGTATCTTGATAATTTTCTATACAGTAAATATCTTCCTGAATTTATATGTTACATATTAAATAATTACATGTATCAAATTTGTTCTTTTCTATATATTAAATAAGCGAAAGAATTGCATACAAGCCACTTAAATCTAATATGTGTATTTATATACCAACATCTAAACTTCAATTTTTTTCGTATATGTTACTCATGCATACAAATGTATATATATTTCACCTTTTAAAAGTTGAAATAGTGATGGCCTTCATATCATATAAAAAATTTGACTGTATTTGATAGATCAATGGACAGAAGAGAGGAAAGAGAGAATGTAGGAGAAAGAAAGAATAAGTCATAAATAATGCTAATTCTTTGGGAATAGATCTAGTAGTTGTTTATGTGAACATGATCCTCTTACTTTTAAGTAATAGAAATGGTCTAATAAATTATATGATAGTCTCTCATTCAATGATTTATGAGTCATTATTATTTTACATGTTTGTAAGTGAATCGAGCATATTTTTGACTTTGTAATGTAACAGTTGCTAGCGTCATTTCATATATATTGGACACGTCGTATTTATTCGGTCGACTAAAAAGTCATTCGATCGACTAACAATCTTCTGATTGTCTTTTTTCAAAGGGGTTCATTGTGAAGATTCATTGTTCTTTAGAAGGATTATTTCATTAGGTAGATGACATATTATTGTAATCTGACAAGCAACCTACCTTCAGTTGATGAATCTATAGAGCAGTCCCTGTCAGGCAATTGTTGATCTTGTGAATGTCATTGTGTCTGTTAAGTTATTATTGATAATAGGTGTGTAACAGTTGACACTCGATTCATTCAGACAAATATACATAATGATATTAGCTTGCTCGATCTTTTGTTGTTTTCTTCATGTGACCAATTAGATCTCTTCGACATTCGTGCAGCCACATTACTAATATACATAATGGTATAAATGTAAAAAAAAGGAAAAGTCTGCATTTTAGATATGTAAATGTATGGTATTGAGTAGCATCTATGTAAATGCCCTATAATAATGTAAATAAATAATAATTATGCGGTAAGTATATAAATTTTTCTATTCTTTAATGTAATCATTAATACACAATCCACAAAAAAATAAAATAAAATAAAATAAAATAAAATAAAAACAAAACAAAATAAAACAAAACCCAAAGTCTCCCACCCCCAATTCCCTCGTTCTTTAAAACGCCCACCTACTCCTCCTCCTCTTTCACCACCTTTCTCCTTCACACATGCACGCTATCTTATCCTCCCTCTTCTCCTTCAACTCCATTAATAATTCCATAACAAAATTACTAGCTAATTTCCCCGCCAAAATGAGCTTGCTCTTTACTCTCCTCCTCCTCCTCCCCCTACCCCTCCTCCTCCTCCTCCGACTTAGCCGCCCCAAACCCATCCTCCTCCTCGACTTCGCCTGCCACAAAGCCAAAGAATCCTGCAGCCAATCTCACCAATCCTACGTCGAACGCAGCATAGTTCTCGGTACCTTCACCAAAGACAATGTCGCCTTCCAAAAACGTATCTTGGAGAGGTCCGGCGTCGGCCACTCCACTTACTTCCCCGAGGCGGTGGTTAAGTTACCACCGGAGCTCTTTATATCGGAGGCGAGGAAGGAGGCGGAGATGATGATATTTGGTGCTGTGGATAGACTTCTGGACAAGACTGGAGTCGATGTGGAGAAGGAGATTGGTGTTTTGGTTGTTAACTGTAGTTTATTTGCTCCCACGCCTTCTCTTTCCGCCATGATTGTGAATAAGTATAGAATGAGGGAAGATGTGGCGAGCTTTAATCTTAGCGGGATGGGTTGCAGTGCTGGTGTTATCTCCATTGATCTCGCACGCCACATTCTCAAGGTCGCCCCTTTTTCTCGTATATGAACTTTTTAAACGTTTTATAATACTAAAATTTATTTTTTTAAAAGAAAAAAAAAAATTTTGGTGAATTTAATGATAGGTTTATGTAAAGGTACGAGAAGTTCAAATCTTTGACCCAAAAGTGGTTTCAACGGATAAAGTTCCAACCTTTAATAACAAAGAACATTTTTTATATAACTTATGTCGCAAAATATGCACTAAAAAGTATATAATATGTAAGAAAAAAAGCTGCGCCGATCTAAATATTGCTTTTTTATTCATACTATGTTCCAAAACTATGCTAATTCTTAGGTAATCAATGAGTTTGCTCTGCTTTTGCCTTTCACAGACACTCTCCCTCTCTCTCTCTCTCTCTCTCTGTGTTTTCATATTTGCAGGTTAGACCCAACAGCTACGCCCTGATCGTGAGCACAGAAAACCTAACCCTCCATGGCTACTACGGAAACAACCGCCCCATGCTCGTCACCAACTGCCTCTTTCGCATGGGCGCCGCCGCCGTCCTCCTCTCCAACGTCCCCTCCGACCTCCACCGCGCCAAATACTCCCTCTCCGATCTCATCCGCACCCACATAGGCTCCGACGACTCCTCCTACCTCTGCGTCTCCCAACAAGAAGACGATGAAGGTAAAATCGGCGTTTCCCTCTCCAAAGACCTAATGTCCGTCGCCGCCGGAGCTCTCAAAGCCAACATCACCGCGCTCGGCCCCCGCGTTCTCCCCTTCTCCGAACAATTCCGCTTCCTATTCTCCCTCGTCGCATCCAAATTCTTCGGCGGACGCTGGATTTCGAAACCCTACATACCGGATTTCAAGAAGGCGTTCGAGCACTTCTGCATTCACGCCGGAGGAAGGGCCATACTTGACGAACTGGAGAAAAGATTGGATCTTGGAAGCTGGGAGATGGAGCCGTCGAGAATGACGCTGTACAGATTCGGGAACACTTCGAGCAGCTCGCTGTGGTATGAGTTAGGGTATTCGGAGGCGAAGAACAGGGTGAAGAAAGGGGACAGGGTTTGGCAAATAGGATTTGGTTCGGGGTTTAAGTGTAACAGTGTGGTTTGGAAGGCGCTGAGGGATATAAATCCCAAAGGGAGCTATCCCTGGCTGGAGGAGATTCATAGGTTCCCTGTTGATGTGCCCAAGCTGGAAACCATTAATTGTTCTCTCAGCTTTTAAAATTGAGAATTTTTTTTGTTTTCTCTGAATTAGCTCTGACTAATCTTCATGTATCTTATTGGTTGTGCTTTCGCAGTTAGATTAATGAGTTTTTATCATGGAACAATTGCATATGTCCCACTTAATTCCTGTGTATTTACATACTTTAACACCAAAGCTTAAATTTTTACGTCTCAAAACCTGCTCCCAGTCAAAAGTAGAACGAAACCCGCTCAATCACTCGACTAAAGAATTTGCCGAGTAGAAAGTCCAGGCATGAAAAATGACTAAAATGCCATGTATGATCCCCCCTAAAGCAAGGGTACCATGTTTAACTTTATCTTCTGTTCTTTTATAAATAGAAGGGTCAGATCATGTATGACGAACATTTTCTCTCTCTCTCTCTCTCTCTCTCTCTCTCTCTCTCTCTCTATCTCTCTCACACACATCTCTCTATTTTGAAGACAAATGAAAAAATGCTACAACATATTAAGCATGTATTTGCACGCAGATGTTATGGAGTAATGTGAAACTTCTTGAGTATATTGAAGCCCAATTTTCAAACACCGATGTGTCTTATGATGTAAGAGCGCAACCTTATCAAAAATTCTAAAGTCAAAGCACTCTCATCATCAAGCACTTTTAGGATGGGTGACTTCCTGGCCATTTACACCAACAACGTAATACCATGAGACCACTAGGCCAGAACAGATAATATCTTGATGATGGATGAGAGTTCGAGCTGTCAAAAGTTATATCAGTCACAATTAAAGTCCATGCTCACTAAGATTACTTTTAAGTTCTAGCTATCACAAATTTAGCATAAGCCTTGTTGTCGACATCAAATACAGAACATGGATGGCGATGGCTAGTGAATCCCAAGTTGACGGTGACAGGAGTTGGTACATGTTGATGTTGCCCATAAATATATAGCATATTAGTGACGGTGCATATTGATATTTTTATCATGATATGCAATAAAGTTTTCGGATATTAACATAGATGTTGATGACATGTACAACATCAATCTTATTAATGAAGATGTATATGAACATCATTAGCAAAGGTAAGCTAAAGTTAATAAGCATTCATATTGATGGTGTGCATTTGTCTTATTCACTATAGTAGAATCGTACACTATCAATGATTTTTTTTTATCATCATTTCAATCTTATGTAGCGGTGGCTGGACAATAGTAATTAAAATTAACACAAATATCAAATAGGACTCCATACTACTTCAAATAATTTCCCCATCTTTAACTATTAATAATCTATATGATGATTTAGAATTATCATAGAACTCCTCATTTTTTATATGTTAAATGTTATCATACTAAATTAGGAGAAGCCTTGTCAAGATCAAGATCAAGTCTCACATTTGGGCAAGGTCTTGTTTAGTAGAAAATATTAGTCAAATTTGAATTAAAATATCGTCCTCATAAATTTTGATGTATCGTATTGATCATCTGTGGTGGAACTAGATTATATCCGTGCAAACAATTGCAGTCCTGGAGTTTGCAATTTCTCTATATAAATAATAAATTTTAATTTTTTTTATGTAATTTAAGTAATTTAGTAATTTTACGCCCTACCCTCCAAGTTTAAAAATAATTAGACATTTAGGGTCTGTTTGGGGCAGCTGTTTGAATAATTTGTTAATAAGCAGATTAAAAATAACTGCTGATAAGCTATGTGAGATGGCTATTACAAAATTTTATTTTCTTAGAAAAAACAGACGTAGAAACGTCATCACACCTAGATAGTGCAGTGTAAAAGTTGTTTCGCGTTTTAAAACGCATGCTCGCTAAAACGTAATTTACAAAACAGGCAGTGCACAAATAAACTGTCCCAAACGGACCTTTAGATAATTTCATCCAGTCTAAAAAATTATGTCAGTTCTATTTATTTCAATTTCCTATCAAAATTATTTGTAGACAAACATTGCAAATAAATTTTTAACTCTGGTCATTTCATAGGAGATTCAATTTCTAAAATAGGATCCTGTTGATAAATTTGGAGAAAGCTAAGAAGAATCTCTCTGTTACATATATTCTTCTTAACTTCTAATTATAGGCCTCATTCAGATCTATGTTACATACAGAAGAGCATATTCATATGCAATATTTATATAGAAGCCAGAGGCCTATGATATGATTTAAGAATTAATAATAACCAACAAAAATAGTACTAACATTTATTATAAAAAATAATAATTAAAATAAAAAAATATAAAAATATTAAGCATGCATGTGCTCATGCTATGTATAGTGGTGCATTAATTGCAAGGGTGTAAAGGAGTCCAATGGGGCTCCATCCGGAGGTGAACTCAAACTTAAGTCTACGAATTCGAACCAACTTATTTAATATAAAAAAATAATTAAAATTAACTTAAATTAATTTCATAATAAAATGATAAATAAAAAAAGAAATCTAAAAATTTATTATTTTAATTTTGCAGTAAAAAATAAATAAAAAATAAAACAATTATTTAAAAAAAAAAAACAACAAAATTTGATTTTTACAGTCCTTTCCCCATCTCATATAAACCAAAAAACAGCTAATCCCTACCAGAGATATAGATCAACAGCAAAATCTGGCAATACCCTACAAAGGTTCCATCATTTAAGCAGATCACTGCAGCAACCATCCCCACCATGAGCTCCTTCAGATCTCCACCAACCATTTATTTATTTATTGTCATTTTTGGAGGCACTTCATGAGGTGGTTATGCTCATCAAGCTGTGCAAATCTATTATTGGAGTTGGGCATGCCATATTAATAATACAAAAGACAGACATTCAACCTCTCTTTGTCAGCTAATCTGACACACACAAAAACAACAATTCCCATAAGATTTTGAGATCAAATTTCTTCATCATCAATTCTATGCATCACATTATGATACTGAACATATGTTGTTCATTGTGCAATATTAAATAATATCATAGTTGCATGAAACCAGATGGGGCTGCATTCAAAACAGAACCAAAAACCAAAAAATTTCTTACAAATTTGAATGAAATAAATGGAGCTGTACAACACTTTTTAAACTTCCAGGCTCAGGTAGGCACCCAGGTAGGCAACAAGAAACTTACATACAGCTTATTTTAATGGAAAAGAATTAATTACCTGCAAGATGCACGCGGAAGGCTTGAGGCATCAAACACTGTATAAAGAGAAAAACCAAGCAACAGATACAACTAACTGCTTATGCCATGGCCAGAGGAACATACTTGTACTTGGCATCAAAGGAATAACAAATAAGAGATGAATTGGAGTAATGTTTCTGAAGATCAGAACATGGCTCGGGGAAGACCTCTTGAGAGAAACCTGAGACGTTGGAGCAAATCCATGGAGTTGAAGCCTCAGGCGAAGACGGCGGCGTGAGGGTCATGTTGATGTTTGAAAGGCAGATTGCAGTGAATGAATCTTGTTCTATACCGTTCAGAAAGCCTGCGACAGAGATATCAGTGCCAATGACTTTCTTGATTGTGATCCTGTTGATCACTGGAAGTGCATCAGGATCATATTTGTCGTCAGGGTGACCGCCAAAGTGCCCATCGAAGTTAATTGCAGTGTTGACAGACTGCATCGCTACTTCAGAGACCAAAATGTCTTCAACCAAGCCACCACGGCCTCTAGTGGTTTTAAAGTTGATGCCAATATAGGAGTTGTAGATTTGAAGGTTGTCGGCATGAACTTTGGAGATTCCGCCAGACATTTCGCTGCCAAACGACAGGGCAGAACCTAAAAGAGACTGGAGGAAGACATTGGTGATATGGATGTTGGAAGAAGGTTTGGAGTATGAGATCCCATACTCATCCCAACCACTCTTTATGGAGATTGCATCATAACCCACAGTAATGCTGCTGTCCTTAATGCACATATCTGAGCATGAATCTGTAATGAAAGCAACAGCGCAGCAGTTAGGCAAAATCCCATATCATTTTTATGTAAAGCATTTCTTTGTGAGAAATTAAATTAGGCTCCACAACTTTAATAAAAAATTGTTCATTGTAAGGACTGTGTATAGTTGTCAATCTGTATTGAAGCTACATCCTTTCTTGATTACCCAAATTAGCTTTGTTTTAGGTTTTCTACCTCCATACTTTAAAAGATTACATTGCAGTAATATGATAGAAAGTTTACAAGCCAAGATGGTTGTAGTCTTTTTATTGAAACGCAGTACCAGCATAAGGACCGAAAGATTAATAAAGTAATGAACTGTTAGTTCATAAAACATCATTAGCGATGCCAATGAATCAGCCATTCAAAGTGCTTTCACTCGATAAATAATAAAAAAGTTGCTCTTCAACATAAAAGTTCCATTAAATAATCTATATTAGGATTCCAATAATAATTCCAAGCTTAGCTTAGAGATCAAATGCCTTGCTAATAGTTGAGAGAATCAACAGCAATCAGACGAATAAGACGTGGTTGTCCGATGAAACCAGTTAGATGAATGATTTGATTCAACTAACGACTAGTTAAAGTCTATTATTTTCCTTTATATTTTTACATTGTTTATGTCTTATATACTACTTGAAATCCCAAAAACTGTGCATTAAAAGAAAACTTGGTATAGTTAGGTCCAAATAATGAATAACACAAACATTTACTTCCAAAATTCACAAGCCAAATAGACTCCCCTGAAGCAGCTGAATTGCTGATTGCAGCAAAGTCTTTCAGCTTGTGAATTTTGCTCTGAATTTGGCCGAATTGCAGTCACCAATAGCAAAATGAAAATGAAAGAACAGTTATAATATTACAAGAGAGTTGATTCCAACCTGGAACAATACCATTTGTAAATGGTGAATCTGATGGAGCATTGATAGTTACATTCTGAACCATTAAATTGCTAAATTTACAGAAAAAAATAGAATATATATATGTGTTAGTCCTGCTAGAACCTTCAGAAACAGTATAATCTCTCTTAGAAAAATGGACAAAATAGAACAATCAGCCCCAAAAACTCACCTACAGTAGACGGGATGAACTGTCCAGGCCGGGGGATTCAAGAAGGTCAAATTTGAGACAATTATATCTTTAGAATTCACAATCTCAATGAGATGAGGTCGGCTATAACTCAAATTATGAGAGCGAAAAGAATCCCACCACACTAACCCCTGGCCATCAATGGTTCCATTATCCCCTGTTTAATGAGAAATATATATATACACAAAGTATAATCAATGTATTGAAGGATTAATGACCAATAAGCTTTGCTAAATATAGAAGTTAAAAATGAGAGAAATCGAATTAGTGCTCATACCTGTTATGACTATATCTGTCAAATTGTTTCCATTAATCAAACTCTGGTACCTTCTTCCAGGAAGGTCAATTCCGCTACCATATGAAGGTAGAGGGTCTGCTGTAGGCCATTGTTGTAGATCCTGCAATGAGATGAGGAACAAAGAGTAATATCAAATTAATGAACCTGTAAAAACTAAGGTTTTACAAATCTGAATTTATAGTGCTGGACTGGAATGGTGATGATTGAGTTGTTGTTATATCCTTAAAACCAAAATCTAAACTTTAAGCTAATTTACATGACTTCACAATGGAGAAATAAAAATTTCTCTTTTATTTATACTTTGTAAACTGTATATGTAATTTTGTTTTCCTGTGGAAGAGGGAATTCAGACATGGAACCTGGAAGGAACCATAATGACTTTTACATGGAAAACCTAGAACATACCACACAATTCAGATATATTTACATATCTAACCCCAAAACTTTGCTATTTAAATGCATAACACTGAAATCCTTAAAATCACATAAATAATACCACTATTACTAACTTTCTAAAGTGAAATACACTTTTCATGCACATGTTCATAATACCAAAGCATTATAAATGTAAATATCGAGCTTTATTTGTTAGATATGTAAACAAATAAGAATTGTGTGGTATGTATATAAAGTTACCTAGAATATATGCATTAACGTGCATATATCAATTCCTATGAGGCAAATGGGAGAACTGAAATTAACTACTATAAAAGATAGAACCAATTAAAAGAATTCAGAAATGTTCTACGATTCTGAGGACATCAAAATTAGATGTAATTTCAACAGATTATCCCCACAAGAGGTGACACCATTCTCAAAGCAAGAGCCCTTGACTGTTAAAAGGGTAAAAATTGGATGCCTACTACAGTAAAGGTAGGTTTTTTAATGATATCCTTCACAAAAGAATGGAAAATTAATAAATACAATAAATATGTGCTTTTATTACAGAATAAAGCTGATAACACCGATTCAATAATTTCCAAATGATTGAAATTTAAGTAATTAATTCATGACTAATCTGAAACAAAGTTGGCTAACTACTATATCAAAATATAGAAAGATGTGGGCCAATAATTTCATGATTTAAATCCATACATTAATAACAGCTGAGATGGCTTATGGACCTGCCCAAAACTATAAGGGCCATTTACATACATGCTACACAATTCTTCCACATCACGTAAAAAATACCAACATTTTAATTTCTAATACACCTTTTCATGCATAAATAAGAAGCAATGTATGTAAAAATTAAAGTCAGATGTTGGATATGTAAATACATAGGAATTAGGTGGTATATATGTAAATCTTCCAAAACTATAGCTTCCATATTAGGCAAAAATAAAAGAAAAATGGAAGAATCCAAGGCAGAGCTAATGAAAAGGACCTGAGTTCCAATGAGGACAGCTTCTTTGTCAAGAAATAGAGTGAGATGGCTTATGAGATTGAAGCTCCCTGTAAGCCATTTCCCTTTGGGAACATACAGCTGAGCTCCACCTTTGTCAGCAAAAGACCTCAAATAAAAGATTGCATTTTGAAAGGCGAGGGTGTTCACCGTCAACCCGTCCCCGACGGCACCAAATTCAGTGAGTGTGACGCTGTGGGGTCTTGGAGCCAATGCTCTCTTGTCTTTACAAATCCCATCATTATATTGGCTACCTTTAATAGCATCAACCACTAATAGAACCAATACAATGACACCTAATGGAACAAAAGACAGGAAACATTAGAAAAGAGGGCTTGGGCAATTACACAAACAGTTGATGTGCACAAATAAGAGGTGAAGAAAAGGTCATCATTGCAGATTTGTTTGAATTGGTAAGATTCTAAAACTTATTAAAAAGGAGATCTTGAACTGGATTATTAGGATGAAAACTGCAAATGGAACGTGAAGATTCTCAGTTCAAAACTATAATTAAAAAAAGAATTCTAAAGTTCCACCAATCCAATCTAGGATTCAGCCAACGGAGCCAGGGAGCAGATTGAAGTCAAAACCTAATACAACGGAGCCAATGGGAGCTCGTTGGGGGAGCTCGTTGGGTGCCAGAATGAAGAAAAACAAGGGGAGGGTAGAAATCAATCATACGGATAACCATGATCTGAAGCGCAGCAAAGCCATCACCCATCACTGCTTTCAGCGAAATTCCATAGAACCCTAAAATGGCACAAAAGTTGGAAATTTTAACTCCAAGCTTCTGTAAGATCCAACACCTCTGGATCAAACAAGAAGCATATAGTTGGCAGAAACAGATTGAATCATGCCTTCTAAACAAATGAACAGAGTCCACAGAAGAATCGAACTGAGAGAACTAACCAAGCTCCAAAATTTCCACATGCCATTATTGAATTAGAAAACTCAGGTAGCAGTCAAGCCAGAAAGACAGCATCTTTTGCAGCCAGCAAACAAAATTTTTTTAAAAAAAAAAAAGCAGAGAAAATGCAGAAGAAGCACAGGTGAGAAGGAAAACATGAAAACAACGTACTTACTAGCCCCTTCATGTGGACAGGGAAGGCGGAGGCGGAGAGGAGGAGGATGGAGGAGGAGGAGAGAGAGCAGCTATATTTTGGTTTAAACCATGAAGATTCAATTTTTTTATATATTGAAAGCCACAACTCGAAGAGATGTCATGAATGGGGGAAGGTCTTCATTGCCTCTCCTCTGGCACCCGTGGGCCCCCTTCTTAGGTGTCTCAGACTTTCATTTTTATTTTTTTCTTTTATTTTTTTTCTTAATATTTATATATATTTATATATATATATAAAAAAATAAAATGAAAAAAATATTTTTTCTAATATATTTACCTTTTCTCTGTCAAATTACTATCAAATCGCCGAAAACCGAATATAATAATTTTGTCTTCCATCATCTCAATTATTCTCTCCAATATTTATTCTAATAATAATATTACTAATAATAATAATTAAAATATTAAAATATAATTATAACAAACTGCTACAAAACAGCTTAGCACAGTTTAATCAAGCAACTATCCACATTAGATCTCATCATGCAATTCAAATAATTCTCCGGTCATATCAAATGTTGGGATGTTAATGATTCGATTTCGATTCGAGTTAGCGGTTCGATCCAACTTGAAGTTGTGGATTGAATGCAGCTTAAAATTGACTCGTGAGTCATTATATTTGATTTTGAGCTAATTCGGCTGGAAATTGAATTGAGCTTAATCCAACTTGAAATTAAAATAAGTCGACTCAAATTGAGTTATTTGGGTTTATTTGAACTTTAAATCGGATTGATCCGGCTCAAAATCAAAACAAGCACGCTCAAATTGAGCTATTTGGATCCATTCCAGCTCCAATATTTAACTTTTATAAGTAATAATAAAAAATAAATATAAGGATAAGTGTGATATATATATGTGTGTATATATATATATATATATATATATATATATATATATATATATATATATATATATATATATATATATATATATATATATACACACACATATATATATATACAAACAAACTTAAAAATCTCTCTTTTTCATATATATAAAAAAATAAGAACCAAACATCAGCACATGGATACACATTACGCCAAATCGTGGATTTATGCAGGGATTTTTTTTTCTCTCTTTTTTTTTTTTTTTTTTTTTTGTTTTGGTGGAGCCGAACATGAGCCTATTATGAGCTTAAAATAAGCAATATTAATATCATCAAATACATTAATTATTTTTCTTCATTTAGTAGATTTTATTAAATTTAATTGGTTTTTAGTTTTCATAGAATTATTTTTTTTGAACATGCAAGACTTTAAAAAGTTTTTTAAGTTTATTAAGAGGTGTATTTGGGACAGCAGTGCAATGGCGGTGTTATGCTACGCCGCACTTTGTGACTTTTAGAAAAATCATTTTCTGTCTATTTAAAAAAAGTACAATCGAAAAATGCATTTTGAAACTTGAATTGACTGAAATGTTGTGGTTGTTAGCTAGAAAGTTACTGTTTAAATTTTTTAAGATAAAAAAATTATAATAGTCACAATAATTTTTTAAAAAACAATTTCTTTTGCAGCAACTTTTTTGCTGCTTCTTTAAACAGCTACAAGCATATAGCTACCACAAATAGATTATAAATTAAAAGAGCAAAACAAATTGCATATAAATAAAATTAAATTAAAGCAATCAACTAAACCATTCATTGAGAATTAAACACTTCTTTATAAATATTTTCATTTTTTTCTCTCTTAAATATTGGACAAAAGAGTTTATTAAGATGAGTAAAATTACATGTTTATTAAAATATTTTATTTATTTTGTAATTTATTAACCAAAAAAATTAAATTTCAATATGCAATTGTCTACTAACTCTAGTACTGCTCTAATAAAAGAAACCCCACCCCACCCAAAAATGCATATGCAATTGTCTACCATCAAAAAATGCATATGAAACTGTTTATATTAATCAGAGGAAAACCTGACAGGGCGACCTGTATAAACTTCAGAAATAGAAAAAAAAGGTGTATGAGTTCTAAGAAAACAATAATTAAATGAAAGATTTCCATACATGTCATTCATTTCATATGTTTACATATCTAACTTCTAAACATCAATTTTTACATATACGAAGAAATGAATTGTCGAACACCACATGTAGTTGGAAGACATGAAATGTTGAATACCGCCTGCAGGTCAGAGAAAAGAATGTTGAAGAACCCCTGCAGTTTGAAGGAATTGAATTCTCGAATAACACTTGCATGCCAAATATCTGGACCGTCGAATGCTAGTAGCCAAAGAATAGGACCAACGAAGAAGCACCTGGACAGCCGAAGGAGAGGGAAAAGAAAAAAAAAAAGTAAATAGGGACTAACCAGAAAGAAACATTGCAATAAAGAACACATTGAAATTTTACGTGGTTCGGTCCATAGGACTTACATCCACGGGAGGGAAATCAACCATCAAATCCACTAAGGCAATAAAATAAGATTTACATAGCTTTTCATTGAGAGATGAGCTCTCTTGCCATACTCTCTCTCTCTCTCTCTCTCTCTCTCTCTCTCTCTCTCTCTCTCTCTCTCTCTCTCTCTCTCTCTCTCTCTCTCTCTCTCTCTCTCTCTCTCTCTCTCTCGAACCAACTCAATACAAGATCCCCAAGAAGCTCTCCTCATTTTCTCGAAGCATATTCTCTTCTTTCTTAACCAACTATTTTTCTTTCCTTAGAACCCTCTTTACAAGTATCCCTCATTATTTATAACTAATGAGCCTTCCAAAAGTAGACCCGGTTCACCGATTAGAAGCTTTCATTCTTCTTTAACAACTGTTGATAGAATTACGATTATACTTTTGCCTTAGTCCAGTAATTGTGAGTCATTGTATCAATTCTCCACCTTGACTCTCAATTACAAAGCTCCATAATAGAGATTCCCTCCATCTAGCCTCGAGGGGCCCGTAGCCATTGGTTGAGTTCACTAAGTCCAGACAGTATCTGAACTGAGTTGTAGGTAGCACCTTGGTGAGCTTGTCAGCTGGATTCTCTTCTGTGAGTATCTTCCCCGCTATTATTGAACCATTATCGACAACATCCCTCACAAAATAAAGTTTCATGTCTATATGCTTAAACTTTTTATGAAAGACCTTGTTCCTGGTTAGGTGAATTGTGATTTGGTTATAACATAATACAGTTACAACCTTCTGATGTATCCTAAGTTCTTCAATCATGCCATTTAGCCACATAGCTCATTAATTGCTTCTATCACAGCAATTTATTCAGCCTATGTTGTTGAGAGAGCTACAACGGATTGAATGTTGGACTTCCAACTTACAGCAGTACCGAAGACAATGATAATGAATCCACTCAACGACTTCCTTGTGTCAAAGCTTCCTGCATAATCAGTGTCCACGTAATCGACTACCTTTTCCTCTTTATTCTCCTGCTTATTAAAGAGCGTCCCTAAATCAGTGGCACCACTTAAGTATATTAAGATCCATTTTAGAGCTTCTCAGTGAGCATGTCGAGAATTTTTCCATGAACCTGCTTACAATGCTGACGATGTAGGCCAAATCTGATCTGCTGCAAACCATCACATGCAGGATGCTACCAACCCCACTGACATAAGGGACACTCTTCATATATCTTTTCTCATATTCACTCTCAGGTGCTTGAGAGTTTGACAATCTAAAATGTTGAACAATTGGTGTTGTAACCTGCTTAGCCCCATGAATGTTGAATTTTGCTAGAACTTTCTGATTATATGACTTTTGAGGCAAGAACAAGTTATCGTTCTTTCTGTCTCTTGTAATCTTTATCCCTAGGATCTTTGTGGCAGGTCTCAAGTCCTTCTTGTCGAATTCTGAGTTGAACATGCCTTTGATCTGCTGGACTTCCTCCTTGCTTCTCCTAGCTACTAACATATCATCTACGTATAGGAGCAAGTACTTATATCACCGTCTTGCTTCTTCATGTATACATAACTGTCGTAGCTGCTTCTGACAAAACCAATCCTTAACATAAATTCATCAAATCTTTTGTACCATTGTCTTGGGCTTTGTTTAAGTCCATACAATGATTTCTTCAGCAAGCAGACTTTGTCCTTAGTTTCAGGTGTGCGATACTCATCTGGTTGATCCATGAAGATGGTTTCTTCCAATTCTCCGTGTATGAATACAGTTTTAACATCTAGTTGTTCTAATTCCAAATCAAAAAATCATTTTCTGTCTATTTAAAAAAAGTACAATCAAAAAATGCATTTTTAAACTTGAATTGACTGAAATGTTGTGGTTGTTAGCCAGAAAGTTACGATTTAACTTTTTTTTAAATAAAAAAATTATAATAGTCACAATATTTTTTTAAACAACAATTTCTTTTGCAGCAACTTTTTGCTGCTTCTTTAAACAGTTACAAGCATATAGCTACCACAAATAGATTATAAATTAAAAGAGCAAAACAAATTGCATATAAATAAAATTAAATTAAAGCTATCAACTAAACCATTCATTGAGAATTAAACACTTCTTTATAAATATTTTCATTTTTTTTCTCTTAAATATTGGACAAAAGTGTTTATTAAGATGAGTAAAATTACATGTTTATTAAAAAATTTTATTTATTTTGAAATCTATTAACCAAAAAAATTAAATTTCAGTATATAATATATTTGATTATTTAGATTTGATAATATGGCTCAAACTCTAAACTCATAAGGACATTAAATGCCACATTACAAGCTACAATATGGCAGAAGATTTGTTCTATCCTCCTTCAAACTTTTTTCAACCCTTCTTTGCACCTTACTATAAATTTGATTTAAATAATATTTTAATAATAAAAAAATGTTCAATCAAAATTTGAACATTGAATGAAAAATGATTTGAAATAGTTAAACTAAATCTTAACCTGATTTAAATAATGTTTGAAAAAGATTGAATAATTAGATTTAAAGAAAGATTCAAATAAGATTCGAGCAAAATTTAATATGGTTCAATTATGATTAGGTTTACATTCAAATATAATTCAAACGCAATGTGTACCGTACATATAGTTGAACGAGTATCTGCTTGAGACCAACGTACTCTGATACATTTAATTACTCAGCTCCATCAAACATCTTTATTCTGATTGTCTCATTGTCGATTACCCTGCAAGCTTTATTATCTCAAAGTAGTACGAACCCACCATTTGCTAGTTGTTGTGTCTCAAATCAGTTTTTATGAGGGCACATGTGGAAATAACACCCCAAGTCGAGGATCCACTCCTTCCTGATTCTGATTCGGTGATCACCAGGGCTTCGACTAAATCATAGTCATTCGAGGTTATGCTTGCTTCACCAGAATCTTTAAGCTTTTCTTGAGATTTTTTCTCCTATCCGGACAGTTCTTAAAGTGACATTTTTGGTGGCAATGGTAACACTTGTAAGGTCCCTTTGATGACTGATTGATGTCCTTCTTTCTTGATCTTGATCTTCTCTGACCATTTCTTGAATCTTTCTTATCTGATCTTCCTCTAGCGGTAAGACTGTCTCCGCTTATTTCCTCGTTCATTGAACCTCTTATAGAGAAATTGTTTGCACTCTTCCACAGAGCATCACATTTTTGAAGTGCTCGTAGCGCTTAGGAATGGAGTATAGCAATAGCAGTGTCTTGTCTTCATCGTCCATCTTGACATCAATATTTTCAAGATCATCTATAATTTTGTTGAACCGTCAATTGGCGCTGAAACCGATTTGTCTCCTTGCATTTTGAAAGAGTATAGACATTCTTCAAGAAGAGTCTATTGACCAGAGACTTCGTCATGTAGAGCAGTTCGAGTTTGGCCCAAAGCACTCGAGTCGTCGTCTCCCTTTACACTTCCCTCGGAACTTTCACCTGAGCTCAAGATTATCAAGCTATGAGCCCGGTCCAGGATGTTGTTCTTCTCTTTCTCGGTATCTCAGCCGAAAATGCCGTAGGACCCTGCAGTGCTTCAAAGACTACTTGTTGCACCAACATGATTCTCATCTTGACTCTCCACAAGCCGAAATCATTCTTTCCGGTGAATTTTTTGATGTCGAATTTGGTGGTTCCCATTTTCATGACCATAATTCCCACATTCAGTGTCAATTGCTGGAGAAACCGGACTGTCGAACACTTGCATGTCAAAGAACTCCTACAGGTGAAGAGCACCTGAAGGCTGCAGACCCAAAAGATGAACTCTCAAACACCACCTGCAGTTGGAAGAAATGAAATGATGAATATCGCCTGCATGTCAGAGAAAAGAATGCAGAAGAGCCACTGCAGTATGAAGGAATTGAATTCCCGAATAACACCTGCAGAACAAATACCTAGACTATCGCATGCCAGAAGCCAAAGAACAAGACTGCCGAAGAAGCACCTGGACAACCGAAGGAGAGGGAGAAGAAAAAAAAAAAAAGAAAGAAAATTGGGACTAACCACAAAGAAAAATTGTAATAAAAAAGACAGAAATTTTACGTAGTTCGATCCATAAGTCCTACATCCACGGAAGAGAAATCAACTATCAAATCCACTAAGGCAATAAAATAAGATTTACATAGTTTTTCATTGAGAGATGAGCTCTCTTGCCATACTCTCTCTCTCTCACAACCAACTTGATACAAGATCCCCAATGAGCTCTCCTCAATTTCTTGAAACATATCATCTTCTTTTGCTAACCAACTATTTTTCTTTCCTTAAAACCCTCTCCACAACTATCCCTCATTATTTATAACTAATGAGCCTTCTACAAGTAGACCCGATTCACCGAAAAGAAGCTTCTATTCTTCTGTAACAATTGTTGATAGAATTACGATTATACTCTAGCCTTAATCCAGCAATTGTGAGCCATTGTAACATTATCTTTTCATGAAAGGTGTATTTCACTATTTAAAAGTCTTTTAAATAGTAGTATTTTCTATTAATATGAATGATTTGGACGGCATAAATGCATTTGAAAAGATAAATCTTAAAATTTATATTACACTCTAGCATCAAAATGACATCAAATTACATGTACTAAAAAGTGCACTTCAGTTTAGATGAGTCAATGTTTGTAAATCTTTCGATGTCATTTAGAAATTAGAATGTCATATAAATAATATAAAGATTTAACTCTTAAATATGCAGCACATAAGAATTCAGTGATATGTATGTAAATCCACCATCCTAACAACATTGCCACATCAAATATAGCATATATATTCAAACAAAATATCAAAAGATGCAAAATAACGATTAAGAACTCGCATTTCATTCAATTGTGAGGGAGTTGAAGAGCATGGGCTTGTCCACCCAGCGAATCCTGCAACCCATAGCCTGAAGCATCTGCAGAAGTCTAGGGGATAGAAGCTCCATCAGATCACCAACTAACTTCAGCTTCTTTAGTGTACATCGCGAAGCTCTCAAAGCAAACTCGAAGCCCTCCACGCTCGTTCGAGTGAGCTGCACCAGCTTCGCATCTTGCAAGCACCTTAATGTGCGAAGCATCCTGCCAAGCCCGACGCCAGAGACCAAGCAATTTGATATATTAATCTGCAAAATTGATTCACATGCAATATAATTATGTGCCGGTCTGGTCGGGTTCTGCATACTAACTAGCTCATGTAAGACTAGTTTTTATAAGCTCATATATACTTAATAAGCACAAATTAGCCCACTTATTGATTGCATTGTGTGTCTAGAGGTATTTGCATTCATACTGTGCGTGTCTAGAGGCGTTTACATACATACCAGCCAATTCCCGTGTTACATAAGTAACACTAAAACTTTGATTTTTTTTTACAAAAATACCACCCAAATCCTTCATGTCACATAAAAATGCCATCATTTTAGCTTTCAGAAAGTGAAATACACTATTTCATGCATAGGTAGTGTTGTATGTATGTAAAAACTGAATGAATTTATGTATATAGGCATGCTCACAGTCATATATTTATGTTTATATGGATATACATCTATACATGTCAGCAGATGTATTCTACAAGTTATACATGATTTTCAGATATACTTCATGTTCTTTAATGGCAGGCTTTTAACTCTGCAAATTAATGCAAACAAAAAAATTTAGGTTCATTTGTCTAATAAGCCAAAAGCCCTCGAGCTCACTCAAGCTTGGCTGCCATAAGGAACTCCTTGTAAAATGGAAAATTTTAATTTTTTTTTAATCAAAGTGCTACAGAATGAAGATGGTTACCTGCCGAAGATTTAGGGCATAACGAGCAAGGGCAAACATGGCAGCATCATCTATTGAGGAGCAGCCCTTCAAGTCCAGTTCAACTAAGCTTTTGCAACCAAATGCTATAGAAGTAATCCCAATGTAACTAACATTAACAAGCCCCCTCAGCTCAAGATCTGACAGCCATTCAAGACGGCTCAGATACTGAAGCCCTTGATTAGTAATTTGGCTGCAATAGCAAAGGTTTAGCTTCTTCAACCTCTTACACCCATCAGCTAAAAAAGACAATCCATAATCATCAACTTCCACACATCTGAGAAAGAACAAATAATCAGACAAAATTCAGCATACAATGAAGAAATCCAATAAAATTTGATATTTACCTGTAAAGATCTAACTCTTCTAAATTATTGCAGTTTAATCCAATATAAGCTAGGCCTTTGCTGGTGATTTTTGCACAAAGACCTAATTTTAAAATCTTTAGCTCGGAACATTTGGTCAAGTGTTCCAGTGCTGTAATAACAAACCTGATTTAATCAAAAAGAAAATCCAAGACATAATCTAGCTGAAAGGCTTTCAAAAGCAACTTTGGGGATTCACCTATGTCATTTATGCTGCAGTCTGTGAGATCAATCTCTCGTAATTGAGAGCAACCAGTAGCAATTTGGCCAAATCCCATCTCTGTCATGAGAGAACAAGCCTCCAATCTAAGGCAGGTAAGGTTAATACCGTAGTTTGAGATTGCGGTGAGAGCATTGTCAGTGAGAAGATGACAGCAAGTGAGATCAATGGACCTCAGGCCGGTGCAACTCGATATGAGCTCACCGATGCCTTCGTCAGTCACTCCAAGGCATTTTCTGAGCCCAATCTCTATCAAGTTATTGCAGTTGGATCCAATGTTCTGAAGACCGGAATCTGAGATTTGTAGCCCGTCAAGTTTTAGAATATTCAGGGTATTCTTAATAAGGCTAAGCTGTGAGAGAAAGGCTTGGGTAACTTCCTGAGGTTTTCATTGAGAAAATCAGTATAAGATCACTTAAAAAGTGAAGCTAAAATAAGAAATAAAAATAAAAAGATGACTCACAGTGTGACAGTCGCCCATATTAATAATCTGGAGATTTCTGTGTCCTTCAATTACAGAAGCTATGCCAAACCAAGTCACATTTTGGCACCGTGAAATATCAATACTCTGCAAATGACACGAATCTAAATTGAGTATTTGGACAATCCCCAAAATGCATTATTTTATTTAAGAAGAAATGAGAAGTCCGGGCCTAAATACTTAAGTTATATCCTAGGGAAATTTACATATGTGGCGCACAATTATTATGTATTAAAATATCTCACACATAACCTTTCAGATTTACATATATAGCACTTTGGAGCTTTCAACATATGCATGAAAAGATGTTTTACTTGTCAACTCCTTGTGTGATAATTAATAGCAAAGAGATTCTTACGGATATTTAACAAATTAGGGGCTTTCTTTTTTTTGAGGTTTTTGAAAATTTGAATAATTCTCTTCACTTGATTCCATAGATAATTCACCTATAAATAGGCGAGTACAAGATATAGAAAGAGGAAAGAAATCTTCCTACAATTAAGTAATTCCTATAATTACGGAATAAACATAAATACCCTAAAATTAAAGAATTAATTACCTTAAGATCTGGTTAGACCTTTATTCTATGACTAAATATAGCAAGTACTAAATTAGAAGTAAAGTACATAATTATGAGCGTAATTCCACACTCCCCCTCAAGTTGGGTTGTACAGATTGTACATGTCCAACTTGTTGTTTAGCTCATCAAAACTTGACTTAGGGAGAGTCTTGGTGAGAATGTCTATGGTTTGGTCTCTAGAATGAGTATAGACCAATTCAATGATTTCATTGTCCACCTCCGAAATGAAGTTCCGATCAATCTCAATGTGTTTCGTTCGGTCATGATGAACAGGATTCTTTGCGATACTGATTGTTGTTTGATTGTCACAGAGCATCCTGATAGAATTTTCTCCCATAATTCCGAGCTCCTTGAAAAATCTTTTGATCCACATTCCTTCACAGATACCATGTGTCAGTGCTCTGTATTCTGCTTCTGCACTACTCCGAGATACCACCGATTGCTTCTTGCTTCTCCATGTCACTAGATTGCCGCATACATAAGAGCAATACCCAGAGGTTGATCGTCGGGTGGATATATCTCTCTTGCTCAGTCAACATCAGTAAAGACTTTTACCTTTTGACTATCATTATTTTTGAATAATAATCATTTCCCTGGAGTCATCTTTAAGTATCTTAAGATTCGGTTGACAACTCACATATGTTCCTCAGTAGGACAGTTTATGAATTGACTCACTATACTTATTTAAAAACTTATGTCTGGTCTGGTGTGGGATTAGAAAATAAGTCTTCCAACAAGCCGCTGATATCGTCCTTTGTCGATTGGTAAACTATCATTTTACATTTCAATCTTTTTATACGGGTCTATTGGAGTATCTATTGGTTTGCATCCAAGCATTCCAGTTTCTTTCAATAGGTCCAATGTATAATTTCTTTAAGTTACGGCTATCGCCATTTTGGATCTTGCAACTTCCATTCCCAAGAAGAACTTCAAGTCTCTGAGGTCCTTGATTACGAATTCATGGGCTAGAAACTTCTTCAGCTTTGTCAATTCTTCAGTGTGATCATCGATAAGAATGATGTCATCAACATACATGATGAGTACAACAATCTTCTTCTCGGATCTTTTGCGAACATCAGATGATCGATCTAAGCATTGAGTATAACCGCACTTGATTACTAAATCGGTGATTCGGCAAACCAAGCACGGGAGATTGTTTCGAGACCATACAGATGATTTCTGGAGCTTGCATACTTTGCCACTAGGGAAGGACCCTTCTAAACCAGGAGGTAAATTCATGTATACATCCTCTTCAAGATCTCCATTAAGGAATGCATTGACATCAAGTTGCATAAGCGGCCGGTCTCGGTTTGCTCCAATGGAGAATAGGATTCTAATGGAGTTCAGTTTGGCTACTGGGGTGAATGTCTCTTGGTAGTTAATTCCGTATGACTGAGTATAACATTTTGCAACCAGTCGGGCTTTCAACCAATTTATGCTTTCGTCTGCCTTACATTTGATTATAAATAACCACCTGTATCCTACTGGTCGCGTATCCTTAGGCAGATCAGACACAATCCACGTTCCATTCTTTTCTAGTGCAGCAACTTCTTCATTCACAACTTTTCTCCATCTCGGGTGTGAGAGTGCTTCCTGAATAGAATTCGGGACCTCTATGCTGTCAATAGCAGTAACAAATGTATGATAGGGAAGAGATAACTTCTCATATGAAATAAATCGAGAGATAGGATGTTAGGTGCAAGGAACATCTGAATCATCTCTCACAGGCGAGGTACGCTCAAAATCACTAATGTCTATAGATTATGTACCTGAGTGAGTTTCAGAGAGGCTTGGAGCCGGATTAGATTCTCGGACAGCAGCTGGAAGCGGTGTTTGGTTCTCTATTTTTTCAGCAGTTTTGTTTCGTCTTCTATAGACCCAAAGTTCCTGAAGTGCGATTTTTGAAGACGGGTCTGTGTTTGGGTTTGGAATAGGAGATGGAGGTTGAATAGGAGATGGAGGAGGTTTGACAGCCGGTGAAAGACCCGTGTCAGTTAGTAAAGGAACACAGTGTCGTTGTTCATCGCGACTCTCCCACGAACGACGTGACTCTCGATACGTATGATCGATGCTCAAAAAAAGTGACATCCATAGAATTATAGATCTTTTTAGTTGAAGGGCAATAACACTTGTAGCCTTTCTTATTGGCCGAATACACGATGAATATGCATTTGACTGATTTTGGGTCTAATTTACTGCAGTGTTGTTTGTGAATATGAACAAAGACGGAGCAACCAAATAGTTTGGTAGGGACAACCGACAAGAGGACATGGTAGTCGGAAAGGAGCGAAGGAGGACATCAATTGGACTAAGGAAATCTAGGATACGAGAGGGCATCCGGTTTATGAGATAGGCAGCAGTCAATGTTGTCTCGCCCCAATAACATTTAGGGACCGATGTGGTAAACATGAGATAGCGGGCTACCTTCAACAAGTGACGATTTTTCCGCTCGGCAACCCCATTTTGTTGGGGAGCATCAACACAAGTGCCAAGGTGAAGGATGTCATGGTGAGTAAGAAAAAGTTCCTAGGGAGATGTTGAAAAAAGCCCGTACATTATCTATTTTAAGGGTTTGAATTTTTGTGTCGAATTGAGTGAGTATCATTTGATAGAAGACACGAAATATTGGTCTTATCTCGGATTTGTTACGCATAAAATAGATCCATGTCACGCGTTTGTGATCATCAATAAATGACACGAACCATTGGGCCCCAAAAAAATTTTTTTCACGAGAAACATCCCAGATATCACTATGGATAAAAGAAAAGGGACGCGTGGGTCTGTATGATAAACGAGGAAATGAAGTACAAGTGTGTTTGGCAAGTTGATAAAATTCGCAATTAAAAGAGGTAGGACTTTTATTAATAAATAAATGAAGAAATAATTTCCTAAGGTACATAAAATTGGGATGGCCTAAACGATAATGAAGTAACATGATTTCACTATCATTATTAACACTGGAATGAAAGACAGATGTACTAAGAGGATTTAAGCAAGACAAACTCGATACTGGAACACAACCGGTGGGTGAAACTAGACCAACAAAGGGTTTGTTGAGAAGAAAGATACCACTGCGCAACTCAGCACTGCCAATCATTCTCCCCAACTTCAAATCCTGAACTCCACAAACATATGAAAAAAATTTAGTAAAACAATGACAATCATGAGTGAGCTTACTAATAGAGAACAGATTACAATCCAAAGTCGGAACATGAACCACAGAAGTGAAGAATAAATCTGAAGAGATGCGGACAGAACAAGACCAATAATTTTGGAGGCCGATCCATCAGCAATCCGAACAGTGAGGGTCGGTACATGGTCGGTAATCCACTCATATGGAGATATCCCCGGTCATACGATCGGAGGCACTTGAGTCAACAATGCATGGGCGAGAAGAGGTTGAATCCAAGACGAAAGCAGATGGGGAAATACCTTGATAGGCAACAAGGCCGGTGGCACCCGATGCCACACTAGTAGGATGGACTAGTGACAGCTGACCGAGCATCTTCTGGAGGGCATGAATCTGGTCTTCGCTGAACGGACTAGTTCCTGGAGAGGCTTCGGTGGTGACGGTGGCAGTTGCCCGAGGATCACGTTTGGGCTTCGCATTGGCGGGTTTGCCATGAATCCGCCAATAAGTATCCCGAGTATGGCTAGGACGACGGCAGTGATCACACCAAGGGCGGCCCTGGCGTTGGCGGTTGTCTGTGGGTGGGATGTGAGCAGCAAGGGCGGACCCGTCGAGGACTGTAGTGGACGAGGAAGCACCTAACATGACCTTTTGGCGACTCTCTTCGCGGCGCACATCAGAAAAAACTTCACAAATTGTTGGAAGAGGTTTCGAAGAGAGTCTGGTCAAACTCATATTTGAGGCCGAGAAGAAATTTGAAGGTGCGCTTTTGTTCCACGATTTGGCGAAATATGGCAGTGTCTTCGGGACACTTCCAAGGGTACACCTTGAATAGATCTAGTTACTGTCAATACCGAGTAAGAGTATTGAAGTAGAGTGACGGAGAGATCACCTTGACGAAAGTCATGAAGAATGGTCTCAACAACAAATAGTTCGGCTGTATTATTCGAACTAAAATGTCTCATGGGCAGCATCCCAGATATCCTTAACCGTGCTATAGAGAAGAAAATTCTCGCCAATATCAAGGGTCATCGAGTTAACAAGCCATGCCATAACCATATTATTCTCGGATTTCCAAGTCTTGTATGACGGATCTGTCGTCGCCGGAGCTGGAGCATCACCAGTGAGGTAGTCATCTTTGCCTTTGCCGCATACAAATATCATGAATGATTGCGACCATTGGAGATAATTCTGGCAGGTGAGTTTGTGGCTGGTGATGATGACAAAATTATTGTCTAAATTGTTGGGCAGTGGAGACCCAGCCGCGGAGGGGTGGCTAGAAGTGACATCACTAGTGGAGGAGTTGAAGACATGGTCGTACTTAGTCATCGGAGAGGAGAGGAGGCTAGCGGAATGACCAGAGAAGAGGCTGCGTCGACGAGGAGCACAGCTGGAACGGGTTGTGCTCGCGGTTGGTCGATTGTGGAAGAAGAGTCGGCGCTCAAACCTGGACGATCGCGGGAGAGGAGTCGGCGCTCGGAGGAAAGGAGTCGGCGCTCGGACATGAACAATCGCGGGAGAGGCGCGAACTAGGGCTGCGCTCGAAAGCGGACGATCGCGGGAGAGGAGGGCCTCGATCGAGCCGAGCGGGAGAGGCTTCGCCTTGATAGCTCTGATACCATGTGAAAATTTGAATAATTATCTTCACTTGATTTCATAGATAATTCACCTATAAATAGACGGTTACAAGAAATAGAAAGAAGAAACAAATCTTCCTACAATTAAGTAATTCCTATAATTACGGAATAAACATAAATACCCTAAAATTAATGAATTAATTACCTTAAGATCTGGGTAGACCTTTACTCTATTGACTAAATATAGCAAATACTAAATTAGAAGTAAAGTACATAATTATGAGCGTAATTCCACAATTTTTGCTCTCATACTTCTTTCTTTTGTTCTCAAGAATCCTTTATTGCTCCAAAACTGCTCTGATGGGGGAAGATCTCTAAGGAAGAGTTGAATATTCCTAAACAGCATTTGAGAGCGATCGTACAACGAATGTTGAAGAAAGAGAAGCGTTCCAGGAACTCCCATGATTTTAAAAAGAAGAATGTTGAAGCCGAATGTTCAAACCCTGTTGAAACGAAAGGACTGCTGAGCCGTCCTGTGGAGAGCATGCAACCCCAATCTTAGTTTTAGAGACTAATCTGAATGAGGTTGAAACACTTGTGCTGCTAGTCTACGATTTTGTCCCTAAGCAAGCCAGCAGCTATAGTTCTGAAAGTTATTGCTAGTTCACAAGCTTCTGACCCTCCGAAACATTGAAGGGGTTACAACATAGTCAAGCTCCCGGAGCCGAGTCCTGGTGACTATGCGTTGGTTTCTTTCTTCTTTATTATTATTATTTTTATGATTCTACACTTTTGATGTTCTAGTTGTTCTCTTGCAGAAAAATCTGACGATCAACAACTCGAATCTACGATTGTTCTTAATGATTCCGTTATGAAAGATGCTAAAGAAGTAGAATATCGAGTTGCGGAGTCAATGGAGGACATTCAGAAGGATGTGGGTGAAATTGCTTCCGAAGGTAATGGCTACTCCTCTGTTGATGTAACCCGCCTTTATTTTTTTATTGTCCGCCTACATTTATAGGTACACGAGCTGTCGTGGAACTTGATGAGGATAGAGATAAAATCATGGAGACGAAGATTATCGTCTTTGAAGGACTATCCCTGAAAGAGGAACTGGGGGTCACTACCGAGAAGCGACTATTGGTGGAAGAAGTTGAAACCACCTCACTGACTTTCTCTAATGTTGAGCTCCTGAATCACTAAGTTTGGGGGTGTAAACAAGTCGAATCAAGCTTGAGTCATCCTCGGTTTGAGCTTAAACTTGATTAATTTATCGAGTTTGAGCTCGAGCTCAAACTTAAGTCTATGAATTTAAATTGGCTCACAAGCCTGACTTGTCCAGTATAAAAGAGAGAAAATACTAATGATTTAAGGTAGTGTTTTAATAACATGACAAATAGAATGGACAATTATGAGAGAAATAATAAGAAATCATTTAATATAAATTACCAAAATATTATTTTTTTTAACATTTTAGTACTTTAAAGATAGAGTCTTCAAATTTAACATATTTTGAGTATATTTTATATTAATATTTTTTTTAAAATGAGCCGCCTCACAAGCTAACAGTCAAGGCTAGCTTGAGCTTGGTTTGTTAGCTCATTGAGTTTAGTTCGCGAGCCACTTATCAAACCGAGCTCGAGTCGACTCGGGAATCATCTTGACTCACTTACACCCATATTGATAAGTCAATTGAGGGAAGAGTTGTTGCCAACTACTAGGAGCTAGAGGAGACTAATGAGAAGCTCGTGCGAACTCTAGAGGAGCTCATAAAAGTTCTAAAAGAACTCCTAGTCGTATAAGAATAAATAGCGCATCTTGAAGACGGATCACTCGAGAGGCTAGTACATGTCGTGGATTTGAAAGATGACTTGCGGAAGGTCAAGAATCATGCCCTTTCTTCGGAGGATAAATTGGATGGATTTTACGAAAATCCAGGGGAATCGTAGAGAGCAAAAAGAAAAAAAAAGTCATCATTGTTGCTCCTTCATCAGCGAGTTGAATTGGCCCAATTCGGATAGTTTATTGCAGGAGGGCAAATAGTTATGAAGAAGTCTGTACAGTCAGAGAAAATCGATATGAATGATGTAAAGAATTAAGACTTGGGTTTATATTATGAAAGAGTATGATCATATATCCTTTGTAGTTTTTGTGTTGTAACGTTTGATGCGAAATATTTAAGACTTTTTTTTTTCTTCAAAAGATTGTCTGGACAGTCTTTGGTACTAAGTCATAGTGTAACGACTTTGTGATGATGGCTAATCTATTGTGAAATAACTTACTACTTTTTAAATATTATACAGACCTGTCACACCTTTTCATTTTTAGGATTTTTGTTTTTACCCTTACAATTGTATAAGAGGGTTTAGGTAGTACAAATTCTCAATTCCTTTGTAGTTTCTTATTCCTTGCTTTAGTATCCTTGTGCTACGCCCTAGTTTTTACAATTTCTTTACGACTTTTGTTTCTGCAATCATAGAGAACATAGTACGGAGGTGGATATGGCTCCCAACGCAACAGAGACGAGTAGCATGAATTTTCTTGTTTTGAAGATGTGTACCGGTTAGTCATTGACCATGGAAGCTTTTGCCATGATACAAAGGAATTACATTTTTGATGTTTCCTGTGTTCTTTGGTTACCACGTGAGGAAGAAGCCCGAATACCATACTTCCGTATGACGTATGTTGATATCAAGACCAATTTCGGCTTTAAGTTTTGTTTCCATTGGTGCGAGAGCTAGTAGATGTTCTAAACTTCTTCAAATTGGTTCCTGCAGAGATTCACCCAAACCACGATAGGCCATTGACTTGTAATTGATTGAGGTTTATGAGAAGGTTGGAATGATATGGGAGCAAACCTTTGTTGTTGTTCACATCATTGCGTGAACTCCTCCAAGTCTTTCCTCAAGGTTAGCCAATAGTGTCGTTGCTGCATAATTCAATTGCAAGGATCTCACTCCTAAATGGCTTCCAAATTCTCTTGTATGAATTTGGTGGAGGATGACTATTGTTTCATCCTCCTAATACATCTTAATGAAATAAGAATTACTAACTTTCTAAATATTTCATCTCTGATAACGAAGAATTGTGTCGCTTTTGATCTAAACTTTTGAGGATTTGTTAGTCCTGATGGAATGACCTATGGCCAGATACGCTTTCATAAGGTAAATCCAACTTGCAATAGACTTTGGCTCGGTATTTAGCACTTTGGACTCCTCAATAATGGGCTACTTTAGAGTTGTATGTCATTTGAATCCTTGATATTCACTTTTAGAGAGAAGATAGGCGAAATAAATTTCTTCCCTCAAAATATGTTTAATTCAAAAACAGTCAAGTTTTTTATATCAATTTTAACCTTTAATAAGTATTTTAACATGGTATCGTCCCATATCTCGAATACTCTATTTATTTAATTGACTACTAATTTTAAATCTGACTTGACAAGAAGATATTTTAATTCAATTGTTAATGAAAGACGTAATCCGGTGACCAGCGCTTCATACCCGGCTTGATTATTCATGGCATCGAAATTGAGTATGATTGAATGATGAGACATAAGTTCTTGGGGGCTTTGTAAAATCATGTAAGCCCCTTTTCTTTGGGTTCCCAAGGCTTCTTTCATTCAAAGTGCCTGAGCCTATCTGCGATGTTGGTGTCATCTTGGATGGGCCCTTCTAATAAATCTATTAGGAAGTCAGCGACTAATTGGTTTTTGATTGTCGTCCCTGGGAATATAAGAAATGTTGAACTCGCTCGGTTCTACCGACCATTTTAATAACATTCAAGAATATTTAAGTCGTGATAATACTGATTTGAGCGAATGATTGTAGTTACATTCACAGTGTGCCCCTGAAGGTAGGGATGTATTTTCCTTACTGAAATGATAAGAGCCAATGCAAGTTTCTCCATGATTACATACCTCTTCATCGGTTAAGGTGTGTTTTGAACTACTACTGAGGCTTTTGACCAAGAAATAACAAGTCTAGCACCGTTGGAGTTAGATGTCGCAGCGGCAATACCACCAAGGAACTCTATAAGATTATCTTCTATAAGATTACCTTTCAACGGAGGAAACTTGAGCTTATGCTACTTTGCAGCTAACTTTTCTGAGACCGCCTTCGCTCGGACAGCATCTACGGCATCAGAGATGAGCCACTGATCCCGGGTCATCTGACCCTTCAAAACCCAATTGACTCTTCCCTCCACAGTGTACTGGGTAACCGACAGTTTACAGCATGTCAGCATCACTCTGACGGCGCACAGTTCTTGCAGCAAGGATTTCATTATGTCACCGGCGTATCGATCGGCTTGGTGTTAATTCCCCAACAGTCGGCATAAGAGTCAATCACAAACAACTTCTTCTAGTCCTTGACTTTGTTTTTAACTCCAAGCAGCTTAAGTTTCATTTCGACAGAGAACATGGCAAAGTCATCCTTGTCGACCTCAAAAGAATAGAAGTGGTTGAACAGGTCGATCAAACAAGGAATTGATTCCCAACGACAAAAGACCATGAAGCTCATTATGGCAACGATGGAGTTGGGGAGGACCTACGTTGGAATTACCCCCATACTTGTTGAAGATGCTCCGCAACACAGAGCAAAGAGGCTGTTGAAGCCCGTATTTGAACCAGTATCGGTAGAAGAACAAATCTAGACCAAAGCCGGTTGTCGGCTGTTTCGACTCCCGAGCATGCCACAGGACGATGTTCTTGTCAAAGATGTACTTCTGCATTTCCTTGACATCAGCCGCAGTCAGGGTGGGAGAACCCTTCGGGGTCATCAGGAGATTGCAAACAAAAATTTGGGAGAAAAATTCAAAGAGAAGAAGGCGCAAATGACAAATCATGGCCTCAAGCCATATTTATAAGGTGGGCACGAAAATCGAAACATCTAAAAACGATAAGTGTCACGCCAAACATTATTTCACATTAATTAAAATATTATTTTATTATAAATGAAATGATAGCATTTTTTTCGAAGGAATAGTTTCGAAGGAAATACTTTCTAAAAATTCAGTTGAGGCATATCTCTGCTGAAGCAACCTTCGAAGGACCAACTCTCAGCCCAACCTAATTTGATCCATTTGATCGACGTATTGATGGAATTTGCTCAAAATGGTCGACTCTTGCTCAATGCGCCTTGGATTGCAGCAACCTCTGCCTCCAACCTTGCAATATCGGCCGACCTGCCTTGTCACACAACAAACTCTACCGTCAACCTAGTAGTATCTACTGATCTGCTTTGAATGGTAGCAACCACAAACTCCAACATGGCACAACGAACCAGCAACTCCCGCATCACCACTTCAGCAGCTCTCCAATTGCTTTGGCTCAAAGGTCGGCCATTTCCCTCATTCGGCGTTCCATGAATCGGAAGATAGCTGGCGGCTCTCTAAATGCTCCAGTTAGGAACAGCTAAAGGGGTCAATCAATTGATAAAAGGCCCGGTCAATCAACTGAAGAGGTGCAGTGGTCGGATTTTGCGGTTTGAACACAGACATTAGGGTAAAGTCATCAACAACATTCTTGGATGGCCCGCCATCAGTACGAATCTCCAGAGCAGTCGACTCATCTGTATTGAGAGTAATGTCACGCAATTATTAAAAGTCGTCGAAGATAAAAAAAAATTTACATACCCAAATATATATACAAGTCAAAGAGAGAGAGATACCCAAGTATATGTTCAATTCAAAGAGAGATGCCCAAATATTTGTTCAATTCAGAGAGTGCTAAAAAATTCATCTGTTCCATGAGCTGGAGGACTCCATTCTTTTTATGCGAAGGAGGCATAGGAATCGACGATTGTTTTTTTTTCTTTTCTTTAAACCTCACTTCACTACCCTCAGTTCTCTCGGTGGGTGGAACGGCTCGCTGGTTTTCCTCAATAATCACTCCCATACTTAGGTCAGAAGTCAGATCTTTCTGGCGAGGGTCCACATGGGACTTCTTCGACGCATGACCAGGATCTTCCGAAGAAGCGACCAGATTGACCGGCTTAGGTTCGGGTGTCGATCATTTCTTTTTCTTTATGACAAGTTTTTCTTCTTTTTAAATGTAGTTGAAACAAGAAGTCGAAAGCCTTCCAAAACCAAAAGGCGTACGTCAACATCCTTCTATCCATAATGTCACTCAAAAGGATTCAAAGAACGGTGAAAGAAATGAATAAAGTGTATGGCCTCAAACCTTATTTATGGAATTCATTGGGCACAAAAAATAAGAAAGAATTGATTATAAAATTAATTTCTCGATTACTCTGTCATTTATTGCTTATTAATTTTTCAATCATTATCGTAGTTGTCGCCATCAAGGAGCAAAAAAAATTGGAGAATGAATATATATACACCAAAAACCAAACGTGAAACTCAAAGGAGTCGAAAGGCTAGGAATAGAGACCCAGGCGATCGAAGTTACAAGTCAAACGGTGGATGCCAGCAAACATACGTTGACCGACTACTACGGACAGTCAACCGACCACTACAGACCTATCAACCGACATAACACACGATGAGAGAATGCGACTGAATAATCGAAAGACTTTGATCGATTGAATGGATCCTTCTGAGGAAGCAATCTGATGTACAAGATCGGTTGACTCAGTCGGTCGAACCCGAAATACTGGGTGATCGACGAAATATTTCTTTGTACTCTAATGTAATTGTCTTTTGATATGATTCAGTTATTTGCCTGGTTATTATAATTGTTCCCTCCTTTATGTAATTGTATTTTCAGACCCCTATAAGTAGGAGGTCAAGACATGAACAAAGGGACTTTCGACTCTCTCTCTCTACAATCTCTCTTTTCTCTCCTCTCTGCTCTAACTCTCGGGGCGTGTCTTTCGAGGAACAATTTAGGATTTGACAAATACTAAAAGAAAATAATTGTTTGGCAGTGTTAAATTTGATTGAATTCCGATAAACAATTTGGCAAATATTTTAAAGATTACAAATTTTAATAAGGAAAAACAATACATGATGAAAAAAAAAGGGTGAAATAAAACTCTTAAATCATACTTCCCCAACGGTTTATTGAATTTAAGAATTTAAGATTTAACCTAAAAACGAGGAAATCTAGATTTTGGCAGTCTGCTTTAAGCTAAATCTTGCAGCCAATCAGCACCTAAAAATAGCATATTCTCAGCTAGGGAAAGCTCGAATCAGCAGATTATTGCCTAGGATATTTTTTTATTTTGGAAATATACATAATAGTAAAGATCAGATGCATAAACTTGGACCTGTAATGAATTTCTACCATTGTTGAGAAAAGCTAAGCCTTCGTCATCAATAAACCGGCATCCGACAAGAGAAAGAGCTTCAAATTTCTCAAGGGAGGAGATCGCATGAAGAGACTTATTAGTCACCTGTAAACAAATAAATAAAAAGTCCTGAGAAGCGAAACCAAACAAACTTCCAACCTATAACAAACAATCAAAAATCTGCAGCCAAGTCTTCGTGAAAAAAAAAGCCAAAAAAAAAAAGGCAAACTAAAGTATTGCGGACCTGGAGATAAGACAGGTCGAGCACCCTCAAATTCCTGCACTTCTTGACAAGCAGATCGATACCAATATCGGAAATCTCCATACACCACTTAATCCCCAATCTCTCGAGCCTTCCGCACCCCACAGCCACCATGGCAAGTCCGACATCAGTCACGCCGAGACACTTGTCGATCCTCAAATCACTAAGCCCGGCGGCCTTAGCAAGCGCTGCCGCCTCTCTATCGCCAACCTCGCAGCAATGCGAGAGGTCAATTGCCTCGATTAAGGGACATGCTGTAACCAGAGCTTCGATTCCCTTCCACCCAACCCCACTCGCTCTGGCGAGCCCCACCCGGCGTAGCTTCTGCCAGTAGCTTCCGGAAGCGATCGCGGCGGCCAGGGAGTTATCATCAAGTGAAGGGCAAACGGAGAGATCGAGGGATACAATGGATGGATATCGGCGGCCGAGCAGAGAGGGAAGATACTTAAGGCGAAGCGGGCGGAGAGAGCGGCGGTGCAGCGATTCGGCGAGGAGAAAGTGATCGCAGACAAGGCGGAACGATTTCCGGTCTCCAGCGTCGACGATATGGTCCAGGATCCGAACCAGAAGGTCCACAGAGAGAATGGATGTAATGGGTTTCGGCGAAGATGGAGGGTTGCTGCACTTCATAGATGAACCAAAAACAGAATCAGCCAAGATGGAATTAGGTTGGGATGAAAAGGAACGAAGGCACTGGGAGAAAGAGGTGAAGAGGAAGTGGGGCGGCGTAGCTGGATGGCCAGCTGAACAGTGAAAGCCAGCAGAAGGATCGCATGGCCGGAGCAGGGGTACCTTCTTCAATCTTCAGTCGGTTTACCACATCAGGCGGAGATGGAGGGTGAGAGGAAGATGAGGAGAGGAGAGACTGGAGAGAAAGGAGAAGGTCCAGACACCGCCGGTAAAGGTACGTGGTACTACACTGCCCTTGCCGTACGGGATCAGAAACTTTTTTTTTATATATTTTTTGTATAATAATAATATTTTATTGTAACAAAATATAATAAATATCATAGGCCACTAATTTTAATGTCATTAAAATTTAATTTTCAAATATATATATATATATAATTTAAAAATTAATTTTCAAAAACTACCTAAAAATTAAAAATTTTAGTTGAATATATATATATATATATATCACTTATAAATCTAGCTAAAATTATTTAAAAATTAATAAAAATTAATATTTTTTAAATATAATAACAAGAAATTTATATATGAATACTATCTATTTATTCATTAATTAAATTGAGCCAACTCAGAGACAAACATTAATTAATAGGCCTATGCTGATATTCACTTTGTTTATAAATTGAGTTTAAAAAATATATTGTGTTTGACTCGTTTGCTTAGCAAATGAATCGAACACGTGTTGCTTAGGAAGCCGCACACAAACTATTTATTAACTTAGCAAAAAGACAAACAAACATAAACAATAACAACAACAACAATGATGTTGATGACAATTGTTAGCATCTTGGTTGGTTAATTTAATTATTTAATCTGTTGACATGGAACACAAATATTTAGAAAATTGACATAATTGCCTCGTAATTTTTATATATTTGCATATTTATATTTATAACACTTTGATATCATGATCAATGGATGAAAATGGGCACTTCACTTTTAAAAAAGCATAGAAAGAGTGCTATTTGTTCGCGTAGAGGGTTAAATATCTGAGTGTTATGAATGCAAATATAAAAATTTTAGTGTTAGAAATATAAATATCTAAGAATTGTGTAATTTGAAATGTGTAATATGTAATGTGTATTGTGTTTGGGTGTTTGTGTAATGTGCATTTCATCTCATTCAAATGCAAATTTATTGTAAATTTGTAAAAATAATTCGAATGTTCCTAAAATAGATTTCATTTTTTTTTTTACTAAATTTCAATACTTACATAAGAATTCATATTTGATCAAATATCTACTGAATTAATTGTCAAAATTATTTTATTTAATTCAAATGGAAAGAATTTTAAGGCCTTATTTGTTGTTGTACATCAGAAATGTGTTTGCAAAAGTCTTGAAGAGATCTAACGAACTTAAAAACATGAAAATAAGGCCCAAAGGGCCAACCGGCATATGAAAGATCAAAGGATTCACTTGATCAAGTCCAAGCCCCCTAAAACGAGGCCTAAAGCCGACTACACACAAGCCATCCGAACCGAAGGTCAAGATCAATCAAGTCGAGATAATACAATAACCCAACTCTCGCCCCAACTCGACTCAAGAAAAAAGCTCAACATCATCATCCATTTCACAAACGCCTTTTGATACTATCAACAAGAGATTGAGTATTTGTCAAGACATACTCCAATATCATCATAAAGGGCTCTTTTTGTCAAAGAGTGAACTACATATCGGATTACCGAAGACACCATCTGCCCTATATCCTAGTCTCACTCTATTAATAAGAGTTCCTCGTCCGGGATTGATAGATAAAATGAGGATTGTAGCCAATCAAACACAAGTCGTCCGAACCAAAAATCAAGATCAATCGGGCTGAGAGAATGCATCGACCCAACTCTCACCCCAAACCGACTCAAAGAAAAAAATTCAGCATCTCCAAACATCTCACAAACACCTTTAATACTCTTCATCGAGAGGCCGAGAATCTGTCGGGACATACTCCAAGAGCATCCCCTAGGGCTTTTTGTAAAGAGGTTAATCACTTTTCGGATTAATGTGATTCACTCTCTGCATGATAGCTTAGTCTCACTCTGTCGATACGAGTTCCTCATTTCGGGATTGACAGACAACAACCAAACTAGAGCAATCGATGGACAAATTCAAGCTGACCAAGTTAAGTTAGGCCGACCCAAAGATCATCAAAAGCCGACCAACATCACAATTTAGCACAGTCAGGAAAATGAAAACTAGTCTTGTTGAATCGAGGCCCTCTGATCTCAGTCGATCTACTGATAGGTAGAGAGTTGTAGGCTTACACTTGTTAGATACCTAAAATATTCTATAACACCCTTATTAAAGTAAACACAAGCATATAATTTCACTTATTTTACGAAAGAATCATTGTTTACTGTTAATTTTTGGCACTATATATATATATATATATATATATATATATATATATATATATATATATATATATATATATATATATATATAATATATATAAAAGCCGGTAATTTAAATAAAAATAAAATAATTATCTAAATTTCATTTAAAATGGTACGGTGGGCTTGATGGGTACGGTCCGGGCCCCACGAGCATTTTGCGGGTCCCAACAGCACCTGACAGCACCTCCCATGTACGGTGAGACATACTACTAAATTTTGTTTTCTGAATCAAACGTCTAAAATTTATTATCCGTCAATAAAAATTATTTATTTAATATTCAGTACTTATTAGAATTTTATAAATGATTATAATTTTATAAAGACCACATCAATAAAAGTTTATGATTAAAAAACCATATCCGATAAAACTAACTCATTTGTTTAATGGGGATGCAATTTTAAATGATAGACTAGTGTGCAATTAGCAATATATATCTTCATATGATGTAATTATTATAATTTTTTATAATATATATTTGGGTGGGGTGTGTGTTTGGTTACTATAGTGAGGCCGTTTATTTGGATAATTCATATGAAATGCGGACCACCATACAGTTTCATCCCAGACACCACTCACTTGAGATCTCCCCTCTCTCACGATTATTGCCCTAATTTTTCGTTCTCGATCCCCTTGGATCCGTGGCAGTGGGTAGGGTTTGGTTTTCGTTTGGTTTTGTTGGTTCTGGTGGTTGTTGCGGTGAGCTTGTCATTCTTCCTCTCGCTCTCTCTCCTATGTTCTCGGACTCGGTTTGGATCATTGGCTCTCCATTTTTCTGTGCGGTGGTCCCTCTCTCTGTCCTATCTATTCCAATATTATCTACCTTATTAAAGTGGGCATTTAGATTTTCTAAATATTTATGTTCGATGATTTTTTTGGGTTTTTTGTGCTCTTATCGTTCGATGATTTTTTGTTGATGTTGGATTTTAGGATTTTTTTAGAATCTTTGTGGTATGCTTGATTGATGATTTGGGTTCTTTATGCTACATTCTTTTGATAGTTTTGCTTTCTCTTTGCTCTATTTGGTTGATGGTGATTGCATGTCGAAATTAATTGGAAATACAAATGAAAATTAATTGAAAATGCAAATTAATGAAGTTGTTGCTTGAAATTTGGTGGGGGTGATGGTGTCTGGTGTTTTGTGTGGTGTAAAGGTGGTGGTGTGTGGAGGTATGTGTTGATGTGTTTGTGTTGGTGGTGTGTGGTGTTATGTGTTGTTGTAGTGTGTGGAGATGAGGTGGATGTGGTTATGCAAGCAATGGTGATGATATTAAGACGGTGTTTTTTTTTTTTTTCTTTCGGTTATAATAATTATTTTTTATAGCAAATATTTATGTTGATTAGTTATTTTCATTGAATGATGATTTATCTCGCGACATAAATCAAATACATTTTAAAAATAATATCATCATATTACTAATTAGTATTTTATTTTATTTTTTTATTTTAATTATCGTGTTACTCACTATTTAGTAAGATGTCTATTTTTATTTTGTAATGTTCAAACTTGATATTTGTTTTCAAGTATAGAATGTGTTAATATGAACAGTTATATTATAAACAACACTATAATAAATAGAAAGAAATGTCATTTGTTCAAAAACAGCTGTAGCACAACTATTTTAAAACCTTAAAAAATAAACAGACAACCAACTGAATTACAAATTCTCATATTAAATTATCCATTAATTATTCTAATCAAGGTCATTCATAACTACATATTAATATATTCCATGATGAATTGAGTCCACAATCACAAGAGGAAGCAAGTTTATGGAGAGCAAAGCTGCATTAAAATAATTCACTATGATTAAACTCACCCAGTGATCTAAATCCAGAGACTCCTTTTATGATTTTTTTCCCCTAGAAATTAAGCTTATTTTTGCATAAATATAATACAAAAGTCATCTGATTAATATGTATTAAACTCATCTTAAAATAAATTCAATAATTATAAAATCTATGCTATGAACTCAACTCCATGCCCACAAATACAAAAAGACAAGCACAAACTACTCACACTTAAATTCATTTATCTTCAATAAAAGTGTCAAAACAGTCCCTCCTTTCATTGCAAGGAGTCATTTTAGTCCAAGAGCCTTTAAAAACATCAATTTAATCTCCATATTCTTAAAGTCTAGGAATTAATTTGACATTTTATCAGACTCCTGTAAATAGCCAGAGGACTATTTTGATATGTTACTCATTGATCTTCTCACTTCAAAAGACTATACTTGATCTGTACAATTCATCTTTACCATCAACAGGCGAATATCTATGGTTCTGTCGTCGCCAATCTTTAGCTTCTGCCGGCGCCAAAACATCACTGGCCTTGTTCCAGTACCAGGGTTTGAACTGGGGAAGAAGAAGGCCATGAGAGGAGTTCGCCGGAAGGCCAATAGAACCCCAGTCTCTTATTCCGGGACTGACTTCTTGGACCCGGCGACGAACAAGCAGACCACCAATGTCTTCTCTTCTGATCTGAGAGATGGTTCTGAGAACAGCCATGTTGATGAGGAGAACAAAAACTGCATCTTCCTCAGGCAGGAATTCTACTGCTTGGAGTTTCCAGTTGAGAAGAGCGGTGGCTTTGCCGGCTGGGTTGGCTGGGTTGAACCTAACTATGGTGATGTAGTGCTGATCTTCTTCTGGATTGGTTTCGCTGACTTGGTATTGGAGTTTTCTTCCTGCTTGGACCAGAACCTGCATGAGATTTGCATGTATTGCAGTGAAAAAAATATATGAAAATATATGAAAATATATTTTTGTTGTACAAATCAAAGTTATGTTCTCTTAATGAAGTATTGAAATCTTCTGGAATGGTTAGCCTCAAATGAATCATTGAAAATATATTCTTGGATACAGCGAATTTTGAATAGATGAGAAGTAAATTGATATAGTAGCATGACAATTACTTACAGATTATTAAACTCATATTGAGTCGAGCTGTGAACCAAAATTTGGGCTTAGTTCAATCTTAAAGTAGGGCCAAGATCTAAATCGAACAAACTTGAACCCACCCAAAAAATAAATACTATTTATGTTTTCTTAATGTTAATACATGTGTGTGCATGCGAATGTGAAAGTATAGACATCCCTATGTATCCATACATATATGACATATCGATACGTGTATATATATATATATATACATTGCCGGAACGCAGGTTAAGAGTATCGGCCCTAGCGTCCGAATTATTCCGACGTAAATATTTGCGTCAAATTTGCATTTGAATTTCGGCGGACAATTCTGCAAGTGTTGGGAATGGTAGCAAAATTTTCAACGTACTATTTCCCCTTTAAAAGGGGAAGAATTTCAATCGTTAAATCCGACACAAACTTCTTAGCATCGAATATTTTTTATGCTAATCCGACGTGGAGCCCTTAAAATCTAAATCCGTGCAAACCAATATCATTCACGCTGACTTCCGCAGTTGAATTGCTAGAGCAAAACCCTAGCTTCTCCTGCGACCCTTATTCTTTGGCGACCGTCGGGCAACTTCGAGGCAATTGTTTAGAACCGGCGACCTTGCGACTCCGACAACTCCACATCTCTGAGCGTATCTCTAAGATAATGATCTTTTCTCCCTTCCCCTTCGTGCTTTCTTGAATTGTTTTATTATTATTATCATTATCTCTCTCTTTTTTTTCTTTTTTTATTTTTTTTGGTCAATTCTGTTATTTTGGTTTAGGTCTATGTATTAGGGTTTAGGGATGTGTTAGAATGACGAATTGGTTTAGGTTTAGGTAGTGTTTGGCTGCAGGTAGGAATTAGGTTTAGTAGGATTTAGTAAATCCATTTAATGCACCTTCGCACTGGATTTGGTAAATCCAAAATTAAATTGAAACGAGTTTAGGGAGGGTTTGGCTGCAGGTAGAATTTAGCTGTAGCAGAAGTTTGTAAATTTGAAAGTATCAAATCCATTAAATCCACCTTCCAGTTAGATTTCATAAATATGTTTATTTGCGCGTTTGTGTATTTATATTTGTTTGTTTGTGTGTATCTAAATTTATGTCAGTCTATATTAATGTGTCTATATATATGCGTGTGTTTGTCTGTATATGCATAAAATTATGTGTGTGTGTATATTTATCTGTATGTGTGTGTACGTATGTGAGTCTGTATATATTTATGTGTGTGCGCATATATTTATGTGCGTTTGTGTATCTATATATGTGTGTGCGCGCGCGCGCGCTCATATATCTATATTTACGTGTGTGTATTGTATATATAATTATGGGTGTGTATCTATATGTTATGTATATGTATATATTTATGTGTGTGTACGCGAGGCACGAGTGTGCGCAGGCGTGAGTGTACGTGCAAGCGTGAGCGTGCGTGCGCTAGGGTGCGTGCATGAGTGTCTGGCGGGCGGGCATGTGGTGCATGTGTGTCTATGGGCGCGTGCGTGGATCTGATTAGAGTTAGCTAGATGTTGTATATATAAATGCATCAACATAATCACACAAACATTTATATTATATTATGTACGTATGTCAATTTGAATCGTTTATATACATAATTATGTATGAAATGGACTATGTATAATTGATGATTTAAATGTGATACATGCACTTCTATTATGGTGTGTCGTGAATGTTAGTGTTTACTGCTTACACTTATATTATTTCATTCATAGTATTCTTTTGATCAACTTCTTTCTTCCTGTAACAGATGGCTTCATGTGGGAGTGCAAAGCAGCCACCTCGACAGCCATTTCAGACAAGTATTCCTTAGAAGAGGGCGAAGAAGATTGTTACCAGCTCCTCCTCTCACAGCATTAGTGGTGTTGGTCAGCACAACCGCCGATACATCAACGCCCGTGGGTATGCAGGTTTTGTTGGCTCTAATGCTCCGATCAAGCCTCTTGCTCTGTCATTCCAGTTGCTTCCACGACTTCTATCCTGAGCACCAGGTCACCGCCGCCCAGGCCCAGCTGCTCTCACCCCTTTGAGAACGGACACCTACCGTCGGTTATATATTACACCAGAGGGAGATTCGTGAGTAACGTAAATTTATAAATTTGAACAACTTTTTGCTACATTGTATAGCTGATATTTCCATTTCACATTCTATCACTCCAGGCAAACAGCCACGCATATCATGAAGATCATAAGAAGTAGATATGACATTTCGTATCTCTCCTAGAAAAGATCTTGATCTTGGTTAGGGAAGTAGTTCAGATAGTTGGAGGTAAAATCAGTTGATTTAAATTATAATGATAATTTTAAGTTATTTTATTATACTAATAAACATTGTCTAATATTATTTTGCAGAGGTCCTACTGGCTACCTAAGCATCACCAGCAGTCCTGACAAATTTTTGAGGATCAGAGCAGCCATTGACTGGATGATATGTTTACTATGACCCATAGGAAGGGGAAGTGGCCTATCTGGATGAACAGGGAGATCTGGGCGGTATTGACCACAACTTGGGCCACTCCCGATAATAACAGGAAGTGGGAGAAGGCCCAACATAAACGTAGTACCAAAAGGGACAAGAACGCCGAATTCCACATTGGAGGTTCGGTAACGCACACCGAGTACTGGAGGAAGTTGGTAAGAGTCACTCAATACTCAACAATTCATTAATGCAATTATCCGATACTTACTCTTTTCAAATGTTAATAGGCTCAGGAGCTTGGCCGGTAGCCTAACACTGCCAAATTGCATGCCAGGATGTATCGACACCCGAGTGGGTCTCCGCCCTATCATGGCGTGTCAATGCAAGTAAAATAGTTTTTGATTTCTATAATTTACTCACAATTTAATGTAAAATGTTAATTATTCATTGATTTTAATTATATAGGATGACTATGAGTGCATTCGGGACACCTAAAGCCAAAGCTAGAGCTCGAGTAGTAGTTAGTCTTTTCTGAGCAATTTGATTACGAGACAAGAAGGCAAGCTACTGGGAAGAAGAAGAAGAGGGAGGGTCCACGGCCTAGGTGCTAAGGGTATTTGTATATGAGGTCGAGCATCCTGATCACCTCAGGGTCAGATGTGTCGTCATCATATCATGACTAACTTGTCAGGCATGTCGTTGCATTGACTGAGGAGCTCCATGAGCTACGTGACATGGATCAGAGATCATTTGAGAGGCTCGAGGCCATTGTTGCGCGACTGGTCCGAGTTGCAGACTGCCATGGAAAGCAACTATTTAGTGTTGGGTATGAGGAGGAAGGGGAGGATGAGTGTGATGAGGATGCCTTGAAGAGGTTTTGTGTTTTCTTTCTTATTTGATAATTGGACATAACATTCTAAATATATATTTTTCGTTTACATTTTAAAAATTTGTGTTAAATAGACAATTTAATAGATTTTATGTGTAGTGTATGATGATTTTATTTGTTTTCACTATCAATATATGTTTGTTAAATCTGTTGTGAGTTATGATTAATGTTAGTGATGATTAAATAGCAAATGCAGATGTAAGAACTCTGATTGGTTTCTTATATTTTCTTTAAATTCACTACATGCTTACATCGGATTGGCATAGAAATGGCCGACGTAAATTAGTGTCTACCAAATCCGACCCTATATCTAACGTTAATTGGCTACCGATGAACTTTGTTGCAAACATTTCTACGATAGATTATGAGACGCAAATGTTGACGCCAATTTGCGTCAAAACATTCCGACACAAAGTCAACCTTTAAATATTATGTTTATTAGTTCTCCGTCGCTACATACTAACGACAGATAAATGCAGCCGCAAAATCTTAGCATTGGAATTTTTTGCTGCTAATATGTTTGCGACCCGTGTTTTTGTGGGTCAAACATAAGGTTGACATAAATTTGTCTGTAATAGAACATTGCGTCAAAATTTTGCCCTAAGCAATATTCTTCCCATAATGATAAAGATATATTACATATGTATGTATGTATGTATGTATTTATAGATACATACATATCTTTTTTTTATTTTTTATTTTTTATTATTTTTATTATATATATATATATATGTATGCATATATGTATATATGTATGTATGTATGTATGTATATGTATATATATTACATGTGTGTGTGTGTGTTAAATATTTCATAAGAAAATATATATACATAACACTGAATTAAAATATATTTGCATATCTAACACCAAAACTTCAATTTTTTGTAAAGGTCCCGATGCTAGAAAGATGAGCCATTCATTGATCTTTAGTGAGGTGCGCCAAGTCAAAAAACTATTCAAAAGAATACTAATTAAAAAAATTAAAAATTAAAACATAAGGTAGAAGAGGGAGTCATCATACTGATTGATCCGAACTCTCATTTTGAAGCTGAAAACTCAATCCATGCTCCCAACAGATTGTCAAGACATCTCCAGTAGACAAAGACCAAACTATCTTCCTCTCGTCTGAATCATCTCTTGAAGGAGTTGCAGTACCAACTACCTTCTCTGATCACAACTTAATTCAGTCATTTATTTTTCAGGCCAATAATGTCAATAGTCCCCTAATTATTTGTTGATGGTCATTTTAATCCAGAAGTCTATAAAATTGTCAATTTAATCCCCAACATCTTTTAATATGAGTTGAAATAGTCTCAATTCAAAAAGATTGGGGACTTGTTTGACACTTTCATAAACTCTAGAACTAAAATGACCACACAAAAACAGTAGGGGACTATTTTAACACATTACCCTATTCATAATTAAAATTTATAAACAAGTGACTTCTTACCAGGAGCATAACCTACAGAACTGGCAACATAGGACCACTGGCCTTCACGTACTTCCACAATTCTATCATCCCATTTAACGGCTACTGGAGTTTCAGCTCCTCTCCTCCAAAACCCCCTACCTACTCTACACATGCACATTAAATCTCTATCAATTAACTCATATTGCAAAGTTATAACTATCTTTTAAAGCCAAAAAAAAGAATCAACCGTGTACGAATAACAAAGCACTCCCTTCCAGCATGATCGAGCACCGTTCGAGATAACCAGCGACCTTCTTGCGGCCTATAACGGTTCATTCTTAGTATAACATCTGAGATCATAGCACCAGAGTCATCAGTCACACAATCTGGGACAGTTTTCAACAAGTATGGAGCTTGGACTGGGGGTGTTACTGAACACAAAGCCCTATTTTCAAACTCAAGTTCTCGGATTACTGTCAACGAGTTTGAACGCAGCAGATCATTCCAGTAAAAATATATCTTTTTAATCAATTTTCGATTTTTCAGTAAACCGTTTCCGTGTTTGCGAACCTCGATCACGATGCCTCTTGTGCCAAACTCGCAATAAAGGTGCCATGTCTTCCTCCATTCTTCGGAAGATGATAACTCAAATACGGACTTGTCCAGTTTTAACTCCTTGTGAGATCTAACTGTTCTCATTCTCAGAAATGTCTTGCTTACACTGTGACTCTCCTTTTCTCCCCATTTGCCTTTGAGAAATACAATCACCTGCAGCAAGGAATTAATTAGTTCAGCTGTCCAAAGTAAGCAACAAAAGTTTATTATCATCATAAAAAATAACAAAATATTATTGATCTTGAAATTTCTTTCAATTAATAAGTTAAGACTTAAAATTCAACAAATGATGCTGCACAGCAATATAGCATTACTGCTATAATGCTCAAGCTAGGAGTCTACACTTTGTTCACAACCAATATACTGCATGTTCAAGCAAGAGCCCGAATATTACTTGCTAGACACAAAAGATTGACTAGCGTTAGGTCTATTGCAAACCTACTCTCAATTTGGAATGTTAATATATGGATCTAATGCCCAAATATAAGCCGATAGTATGGGGAGTAGTTTCTAGCACATATTGGAAAGATCATCTTGATTCAAAAGAGAATAAAACTTCCATGAAAACTATGCTCAATGCTTATAACACTTAGTTAATGAGTAAAGTGTCAAAATAGTGCTCTGATTATTTGCATTGGACTATTTTTGTCCTAGAGTCCATAGAGTATCAAATTAATTCCCAGATTCTTTAAATTGAGGCTCTAATAGTCCTCCACGGGGATTATTTCCGCCCCATTTTAAAGATTTCGAAGACTAATTTGACACTTTTATAGGCTTCGGGGCTAAAATAATCCCATGTAAAGGGATAGGGGACTATTTTAGCACTTCACTCAGTTAATATTATGTGAGAGAAATCTAGGAAGGAGAACCTTTTTTATGTCTTAGCAAGGAGGGGCAGACTTAGGATTTATGCATGCATGATAAAAGATTGGAAATAGATCATGCGGTTACTTGTATAAAAATGTGCATAATTAATGAGAAGAATAAAGGAAATAGGAATAAAACTAGAGAAGCACTACTTTCAACAACCAAATTAAGAATTTTTTATGTAAGTTCCCTCGAACTCTTGCCTTCTTCTCCCTTGACCATGCTTTGCTCCATTACTTTTTCTCTCTCTGGGGTAGAGAGCGAAGTCTAAAGACTCTATGAATGGAAGAAGAGAGAAAGAGAAGAGGAAGCCAACATTTAATTTATGTGAGAGGAAATAAAATTAGTTTTTCTTTTCTTTTCTTTCTTTTTTTTTTTTTAATTCACGTTTTACTTCAATAAAAAAAGTCCATACTGATTAAGAAAATGGGGAAAAAAAGAATATGCATTTGAATTATAATAGCTAATATACTCATCCACAAACTAAAGAAGAGTGATTCTTCCACTTGGATTCAAGTAGCCTCCTCCATGCATACAACCATTTTAGTGGAAAAGAATTCGACTTACGGTGAGATTTCATCTCCTCCGTATTGTTAACTTTGTAGCTTATTGTTAGTTTATTGTATGCTCATAAATACTAGGTTGTCGTGTGCCTCATTTGAGCCCCTATTGAATCAAAAAGTGGGTTTCATCAAGAAGGATCCACCCAAAATAAAATCCGATTAAAGTGCTCTTAGATCCTCTAATTTGGAATCAGAGGGATCCTTCAAATGACCCAAATCATGCAAATAATATTCACCCAAATTACCTCCAAAATAATAATAATAATAATAAATAGAACGCTTATATTGCACTCTGTAAAACACTTTAAAGAGTAATCTAATTGTAAGGCTCTAACCATATTTGATGTCATGATAGTTATTGTTATGATTAAGCGTTCACCAAAATCAATTTAAGAAAAATTAAGCTGATTCTCTAGCATCGTCTTTCGGGGAAGTCTATTTTCCTTAGAAATAAGAATTGCCTAAGGGATTATTTGGTAATCTGAGTAAAATGTGCATGTAAAGAATGTTACGCTATTATTTGATAAAGAAAATTTTATATAAAGATGCGAAGGAGATAAAGCTTAACGCAGTCTTTTTAATAAAATATCATACTCTGCACTTTGCACCAGGTTAAGCAGAAAAAATAGTTTCCCTGAATTTACTTCACTGCCAATCAAAAAGCTGTGGGACATCAAAATATATTGAATTAATTTTACTTCACATTCTAAAATACACGTATTCTAAATGATTGCAGCAAACAAGCCATAAAACAATTTTGTTTAAATGTATAAACTCTTTCTAGCATTAGGATGACAAAATGGCTGATTGGGAAAGGTTTAATTGATTTAGAAAAAGTTATTAGAACTCCAGGAGAAAAGGATAGAGGAAAAAAAATGTACTCAACCTAAAGGACAAGTACTTGATGTCTCTCTCCAAAACCTCAAAGAACAACAAGACAATCATTAGAAAAGGTATTCAATGAAAGAAATTTTTTAAACGAACCGTGTAGGACTGCACTAACATATGAAATTAATCGGCATTAAAGCCGATTAATTAATATAAATTTTTTTTTGAAAGTAATAGGCATTAAAGTCATCAATCAATGTGAAAAAACTGTCTTAGAAAAACATATACAAAACTCATTAGGTTAACCATTTTGCACCGCAAAGCAACGTTCCTATGGGACAATTTTGTTATCAATTGGTCTCACAACGTATACAGGATGTGGTTGTTGTCAGCAAGCTTACGAATTTAGCAATAATTAAATTAAATATTTTAGGAACATCTACAAAAGAAACAAAAACAGGAAACAAAATTTGAATCCATAGAGATATGCATTAGTAGTATTATTATGACAGGGCATTTACTAGTATTAGTAGTTGTCGGGCAACAAATAAATACTTTTAAATTCAGATAGATTTATTCACAGGTTCAATATTAAATCCATATCTTTTTGCATTGGTTATTGAGAAACTTTTAAAATATATTAAAATCATGCTACCTTACAGTCTATGGTTTATGGATGGCATAATTCTTATTATTGAGGCAATAGAGAAGACATTTAGAAGACAAATAATTTAGAATTAGAAAAATGAAAACTAAATCTATATAGTTCCGAAATTTTAGTAGGCATGATATTTACAGTTATTATTAAGTATTATTAAAATATAAAGCAATACATAAGAGTGATGTGCTTTATTATCTTGGATCTATTATACAAAATAATGAATATATAAGGGGATGACTTCTAGAGTTATAATTGGATAATTAAAATGGAGAAGTGTCAAATAAATTGTGTGATAAGAGAATATCTTGGAGACTTCAAAGTATAATCAACAAGATAACAATTACATGTGATGATGTATGGATCCAAATGTTAAGCAGCTAAAAAATAACTAATATTTAAGTTGAGCAAACCAGAAATAAGAATGCTAAAATTTATGTGTGTGGAAAAACTATAAACTATAGACTAAAACAATTATATTATAGATATGGTTCAAAAGAGAATTATTGAAGACAAAAAGTAACCATGTATAATGTATGAAGAATAAGTAATAAATATTAGGTGTTAATTAGCAATTTAAGTGATTAAAAATTTTTAATTCTTTCATTCATTTTCAAGATATTTCTTATAATATTATTAATGACTTAGATTGCCTTAAACAAATCAAAAGAAGTTTGTGCATGTTAAAACAAAGTGAAGTGGAGTCTAATTAGGCTTAAACTAACCCATACTAGACCAATTCAACCTTGACGTATAGATCATTTCCTTCCTTAGGCAACCAAGATGACAGTAGAATTATTAGGGGCCAACTATTCAGCACATTTAGGCTTAAACTAGCCCATACTAGACCGACGCAGCCAAGACGTATAAATCATCTTCCTCCACACACAACCATGATGATAATAGCTTTAGTAAAGGCCAACTATCCACCCCATTCTATGTGATCGTGGGCGAGAAGAACACCAACAACTTGATTGTCATCGATACACTTATTTGTTCCTAGAAAATCATAATCTTCATAAGTATATATTTTCTGCAAATTTAGGACAGCTGTTAATATTCTACAAGATGGTTCTGCATGTCTTTCAATTTTGCAAGAAAGAAATCAACGCAATTTAAAAAGGTTGTCATGTAAATATCCTAATTTGTCTCGAACATCTAAATAATACCATGCTAAACATTCAAAATGGTATTACATCCAGAACAACTTCTTACTTGGAAAGTATGATAAGAGTTGTCATGAGCTCTTGACTCATTTTTGGCTCAGAACAGCAAGACAAATCAGCAAAATGAAAAGCCATGCGATCCAAATATATGAATTATATTATAACAACATAACTATTATTTTGTACCATAAATGACAATTTTGTCCCTTAATTTAGACTGAATGGCTGTTAATATTGCTCCTTTGACTCTCATCCATGTGGCCCAGTTTTGAACCAGAAGCTCCTAACGCAATTTTATCCATTCCTATGAAAATGAAAGAGTCGTTTAAGCGATACAGAGAGTGCTAACCTCCATAAGGAACCTTGGTTGAAGGCTTTTGTAATGGCGATTCACATCGTTGTCAAATGCATCCCAGTTGAAGAACAATCGCCCTGGTGACGCCGGCAGATCTAGAGTTGCCCCAGCTCGCTCGTATGGATCGTCGAACGCAGCCTCCCATGCCTTAATCGTTGTCTCCGCCTCCTCCATCGTCACCTGATCATTGAACCCCACCACCCACTTCCCAAAATCTCCCATTCCCTCCATATCAGTCACATAAATTCCCGGGAAACTCTGCTTCCGCCGCCAAAATTAGATCAAATTCATGGAACCAACAACCACCTTCTGTGGAAAAAAGGAAAAACAATCTTTTACGGTGAGGAATCACCTGGTGAGTGTGCCACATAAGGCGTATATCTGCTGCTGGCACCATCCGAAAGCTTCCTACTACCGAATTCTTCACCAGGGAGAGGAAATTTATGTACCTCCGCCGAGCAGGGACGAGGTAAGCGTTCTCCAGCAAGAAAGGATCGGAGAAGAAGGACCAAAGCTCGCGGTGCTTAAACACGGACGCAAAGATCCCGGTACAAGAGATCGCATTTGAGGTTTCTGCGTCGGATGAATTATCGGCATCGATCTCGAAATCAAAGGGCTCCGATGGATGGCGGATGTTCCAAATCTCACGGCAGCGGTCTGCGGCGTATTCCTCGTTCTCCTCGTCGAGAATCGCCGGCCGATCAATAACCTCCCCGAATCTGGAAACACAGTATTCGCGGTAGTGTTCCTGCGTTGAAATATCGTTGACGTCGAGATCGGTAACAAACGGAAACGGGATTAGTTGACCATGTAACAATTACCGAATCGAGACAGTGGCAAAGCCAGACCCATTCAACTTCCAGCGGCGGGAGGAGCATCGGCACCGAAGACGATCGGTTCGACATATCCGCCATCATCGGCATCCATATCTCCTCGTACCTGAAAGCAAACGCTCAATCAATTTCGGTAAGAGGGAGAGATAAAGATAGACATGGAAATAGATAGATAGACCGGCGGACTGATTGGAGGATGGCGGCGGGGTGGTGGAGGAGAGTGGAGCATGCGACGGAACGGAGGAAGGAGAGATGGCGGCGAGCGGCGGCGACTAGATCGATGGTGATGCGGATGTCGGTTGCCCCTTCAGTGGAAAAACAGGAGGCGGCGGCTGCGGCGGCTGCGGCGGCGGGGCTGCTGTCGCAGTAGCGGTGGCTGTTGGCGGCGGATGAATCGGAGGAGGTGGAAGTGAGTCCGATATTTCGGGCCGACATATCGGTTATGCGGTCGCGGCGGAGCGGGGAACAGAATAGGCTGTTTTCTGCTGCCCGTAAGTTAAGTGGAGATAGTAAAAGTTTAATCGAAATTATTTTGTATTAATAAAATTATAATGTATTTATTTATACTATATTAATTAACTATAGAATAATATTTAGGTTGGTTTCTAGTGAGAGAAGCTTCATCTCTTCACTATTCTATTGCTTGCAATAACCGTTTGGGCTGGCGGCGTGACACCACATTGTTTTATCTATTTGGGTAAACTACATTTTGACAGTTTTTTCAAAAAGTTGTTATTAAATTCTGCGTTTTCCACCGATCCACGCTTAGTGAGCTCGATGACAATTTCCCACATGGTCTGTTTAGAACGATTGCTGAACTTATCAGGATAAGTAACATTATTCTAATAATCGTCGATTAAGCAAACTTATCACGATAATATTTACCATTGTTAGTTATGTAGTGTTTGGAAAACAATTGATTAGATAAATGACCAATTCCATCATATGTTTGGAAAAACAGTTTAGTTGTTTGGTTTGTGCGTTTGAAAAACAATTAATTTGCAGTTGTTTCTGGATAAATGACCAATCGGATAAACGATTAACGTAAAATGATTAACGAAATTTCAATACATCGCAAAATTAAAATCCATACAGTTAACTCTCATCACTTTCCTTAGCTATGGAGATTTGACACAATAATTTATATGGTAGTTTCCATGAGATTACTTCATCAAAATACACACAGCAATTGAATTTCCAAGGATGGAGAGCATAAAAACAACAATTGAATGCTTCTTGATGTCTCAAACTAAGACAATTGTAAACTACGTGAAAGAAGCATATATGCATGGTCAACTGAGTTCAGATTGGGCTATGTAAAACAGAGAGATAAGGGGACAGGGAGAGGGAGAGAAAGAGGGGGAGAGAAAGAGGAGGAGAGAAATGAACAAACGAACACTCACATTATAAAATTAGCAAAGCCTAATTCCCATAATCTCCCAATTTATTCAAGGGATTCATCAATCAGGACACCTTAAACGGCAACGAACAGCAGCTCTAATGCTCGAGAACTCACTTCTCAATCCAAAACTAAAAGAAGGATGATAAACAGAGATAACAAAACAAAAGAGCCCAAAAAAACTCACTTTCATGGTACACGCTGAGTTCCATGGCAGAAGTTAAACTTTCGCCTTTCTAGTAGAGAAGAAAGCCCTTCTACAAGACTGTGAAGGAACACAAGGTGAAGAGAAACCTTTCTCCGACAGTGTGAGAGGAGGAGGAGAGGAGATGAGGAGACGGCGGATGGGTCAACGAATCCGTCCGACAGGAAGACGAAGGAGAAGGTCGAGATCACTCAGGGCAGAGTTTGATAATTTTTTTAAAAAGTTGCTGCTAAATTCCGCGTTTTCTCATCGAGTCGAGCTTAAGTGCGGTGATGATTTCATATTGCGGTATGAATTTAAATATATATATATATATATATATATATATATATATATATATATATATATATATATATATATATATATATATATATATATAACAACCACCACAGATTTTGAACACCATATTATTTTTCAGCAGCTTCACAGCTGTTTTTTAATAAGCTGCAACTGCCCCAAACAGACTCTAAGAGCGAAATCAAAGTTTTACGGAATTTCATGGATCTTCAAGGCTTGCATGGATCTTGCCTTAGAACCATTTGTGCTTTTGAAAGTGGAGATTAAAAACTTATATGATTATGATATGAAATAAATGAGAAAATATGAATGTATGTGCATCCCTCTACATAGTCATATGTCTTTCTTGTTTCACTATTAAAATGAAAGAATTTATGAATGTGAATTGTTACCTATATTGTCATAGTTACTCTATTATAGTTATCTCATTGTCATGTCTACACATACGTGTCATTATGTTTATGATTGGCATATCATAACTTTATTGATAAACACAATTTGACAAAATGTTTAGCTTATGATAAGATATATCCTATATATATATTTTGTGATGAGTTCATACACAAAGGTGGTAAGTGATTGTGCATCTTATTTTGCTTATTTTAAAATAAGTATACATTAGAGTTTTGAATATATATATATATATATATATATATATATATATATATATATATATATATATATATTAATTGATTATATTAATTGAGAGTTTTTCTGTCATTCCTTGTCACAATATATATGTTATGCATATAGGAGAGGTGTGGCATCTCAACATATATAAATTGACTATTTTCATACATAGCATATGATACCATCATTTTCTTGTAACTTTGTCATTTTCTTTGATATAATTTCATATTTTCTTCAGTTAATATTGTTTATTTTTATCATATATGTAATTTTTTTCAAAAATAAAAATGTTTCTCCACCAAATAATGATTTTTTTTTCTATAAGTTTATCAACAACTTATCAGAATTAGCTGTTTATTAGCAGATTATTCAAAAAACTACAGCTGCCTCAAACCGACCCTAAATCCCATTATTTGTTATTCATCCTCCCCCAGCAACCTTTTTACGCAATATTATACAAATATTACACTGATAATTGCATGAATCTGTACATAACAAAATTATATACATACATATTATGAAAGTACACCACCTATATTTCCCGAATCATTCAGGCCAACCAAATCATTAGCCTTCTGGGCCTCCAGATCCCAGTCAATCCACCAGATCGCAGCAAAGATTGAAACAGCACAGACTACTTGGGCTGCAAGAAGCCCAAAACAGAGCCCAAGAAAACCCATATCAAACCCAAAAGCCAACAGAAGGGCCGCCGGCGCCCCGACAAAATAGAAGGAGTAGAGATTAATAGCCGCCCCGACTGCCGGGCGCGCGCAACCGCGCAGCACGCCGCACCCCACCGTCTGCGGGCAGTTTCCAAGCTCGCATAACCCGATCACCGGCAGGGCGACACGTGTCAGACGTAGAACGGCGGTATCTGATGTGAAAACTCGGACCCACAAATCTCGGCCCAGCGTGGCCCACGCGAGGCCCACGCAGGAAGCCGCAAGGGATAAAGCCATAGCGATTGCGGCTGCAGCTCGGGCTCGGGCGGGTCGACTCGCCCCGAGTTCGTGGCCCACTCGGACCGATGCGGCCGCGGATAAGGTGACGGGAAGAGTGTAGAGCAGAGCGGTGGTTTGGATGACTATACCGGAGGCGGCGAGGGAGGTTTGAGGTTGGATTAGATAACCGGCGGCGATGGTCATGACCAGCTCATACCACCACCATTCTAAACAGACGGCGAGGCAGCTATGGATTGAGAGACGGAGAAGCGGAGACCAGGTGTTGGATGGTGAGGGAGGAAGACGAGGATGAGGTGGTTGCGGCTTGAGGGGAAGGTATGCGAGGCCGTCAACATGGAGGGCAGAGGGGGAAGGGTTAAAGTTTTGATTTTGGGGGAGGGAGAAGTAAGCGGCGAGGAGGAGGAGGGTGGCGAAGTCTGAAACAGAGGAGGAGAGGGCGATGCCGGAGATTCCGAGGGGGAGGGAAGAGAGGAAGGGGGCGAGTGGGAGGTGGAGTGCGAGGGAGGAGAATGTGGAGGCGGCGGCGAGGGGGAGGGGACGGGAGAGGGAACGGAGGTAAGAGCGAAGGGGGAGGAGGATGGAAGAGGTGAGAAGGGAAGGTAGAGAGAATAGAACATAGGAATGAGCAATGGCGGCGACGGCGGGATCGAGGTGGAAAAGGGAGATGAGAATGGAGTGGAGGGAGAACCAGAGGGCGGAGATGGGTATGGAGACGATGAGGAGGAGGAGGATGGTGCGGCGGAGGGCGGAGATGGCGAGGGAAGGGTTGTTGGAACCGGAAGCCTGGCTGCAAATGGGGTCGAGGGCGAGGGAGAGGCCGGAGAGGATGGAAAAACCGGTGATGTTGGTGAGGCCGACGGCGAGTGAGCCGCCGGCGAGCTCGAGGGGGCCGAGGCGGCCCATAAAGGCGACGGAGAACATGCCTTTGAGGTATGAAACGAGGTTGGTGGCGACAATGGGGAGACAGATTTTAGTCAGCTCCTTGAACTCTGTTGATATCTGTGTATATTAGTTGACATGTACGTTAACTTCATCTGGATTCTATCATAGAAATTATAGTATAGAAATAGCTGGACGGGAGATTTGTGTACCTCAGCTGTCCTGATACTGTACTTGCCATATTGATGATCTGCAGTAGCCATCTCTCTCTCTCTCTCTCTCTCCCTCCCTCCTTATTGTTAGTGGAAGATATGGGGGGGAGAGAGGGAGAAATGGGGGCATAATAAGAGCAGACTTGAAGAGGCATTTATAAGGTCTTTCTTGAAGAAAGAAAGGGTTAGCAATCTTAGAGAAGGAATTAGGAGGCATGGAAAAGTGGAAGCTCCAACCTCTACTATTGCCCAAACCATCAAGAAAAAACATAATTGGGTTAAAAGTAAAATTGATTTTTTATTAAATAACACCCCAAAAAAATGTTTTTTTTTTAATTAAATTTTACATTGAACACCAAGAAAAAAAAAGTTTGGTACAAAATTTTAATATTTAATTAAAATTTAATTGGGGCTCTTTTTTAAACTTTAAATCACTTAGATATGAGCAAGCTCAAGTTAATGATAAACTTAATAAAGCTCATCTTTAGCATGACTATTTGTCACGCTCTCAAAAGAACTCTTAAGAGAGGTGGATAACCCAAGACTTAAATACTGCTCTTGGGCTCCATACCTAACAAATGTAGAACTTTTTGTCCGTGACATATGCTCAACATTTTAATTGCGGGTTGAACTATTTTAGTGTAATAAATATCTAAACTAATTATAAAATAATAATAGAAATATGTGATAAAAATAATGAGAAAATTTTTATAAAATATATAATATATAGAAGAAATAACTTGTGTGATTTAAATTTATTATTACATGATATATAATTGTTTGAATATATTGTAAGATATTTTATACAATATATAAAAGAAATAAGGGGAACACTTAAATCAAAACATTTAACATGTATTATTAATTCATGAATTCTATGTAATACGTAGGAATTGGGTGGTAGGTATGTAAATCTTCTTTCTTTTTGTGTTCATTTGCTGTGTAGAAACAATTTTAAAGTTCGACCAAAATTGATCGAGAAATTAGTTGAAGATTGGAATTGTCTGGCTAGTGGATTTGGTCTATATATATATATATATATATTAAATTCTATCTTGGTGTGTCTGCATTGGACACATTTTAAACTTGAAGTTAGTCAACTAATAATCCAGTTTCATATTGAAATTAACATTAATAATATCTTCTTAATCTCTTGCCCCACGGTCTTGGGTGTGTATCATCTCATATTATAGGTTGTAGAGCAAAATGATCTACAACCCAACCCGTTTAGCACAAGGCATATATAAGAGCTATTCAGGTCAAATTTGATTTTGAATCAATCATGATTCAATTTCAAGTTGTTATATTGAATTCAATTCAACAGGTGAATTTTGAGTCTACGGGTCAAATAAGTGAAACCAACAAAAAAAAAAAATAATGATAATGGGCCCAACCTATAAATTATTATTTTGATCACCCTGAACTCAAAATTTTTCAAGTCAACTTCAAGTAAAGTAGGTTCCTCTTATCTCTGGAACACTGCTCCTACTTATGATAGTAGAAAATTTTGTGGACAAGCATCTGCTGCCTCTGTAATTGATGAATCGAATTCTTCAAATGGACCTAATACTAGTCAAATACCTTCTTAATGAAACCTCTGAATTTTTCTACAAATGATCAATGTTTTTTTTTTGTATATGGTACTTAAATATGCATGTTGAAGTGTCTTGAAAGAAAATCAATAGCTTGTGGTATAGCTTATCATATAGTTGGAGTATTATATAATTCTTAATTAGTTCATGTCTACCAAAGTGGAGATCTAGAAAAAAGAAGAGGAGATGTATTCCTTCATGCTTGAGAACTTCTCCTACCTATTTTTCATAGCTCATATTTAGATTCACAAGAATATAATTCATGCAGCACTGGCAAGTGTATAAAGTTGGATTGTGGCATGTGAACACACTAATTAATTTGCCTAATTTTGCCTTGAAAAGCAATATGGCAGCTTGAGACTTGGGGGCCTTACTTTGCTTCCCCTTCAAATGGAGACCTTTTTCCCCTCCTTAATTTCCAATTTCCATGTGGGGCCTATCATCTTTATCATTGTGAATTTTGCCTGGCCTAAAATATGATTGACCGGAGTCTAATACTGTGTCATGCCATCTTGTGCACTTTGCAGGAATTAAAGTGTCTTTAATGTATGCTAATGAATGATTATCATCGGTGTATTTGTTTTTTTTTCTTTTCAGGCGAGATCGAAGATGATGTTGAAAGATGGTAATGTTATGAGACAATTAAGAAGAAGTACACTGATGAAGCTAAGAGAAGGAAACAAAATAAGGATTAAAGGATTAATTAGGTCTGATTAGGGTTATACCAAATTAGGATTTACAGTTATAAAAATTGAGAAGAAAAAAAAAAAAGAAATATGATGAATATCAAAATAATTTTTATAGGAGCATGGTTGCTATATTGGAAAGGACATGTGCAAGGAGACCCTACATGGGGCCCATTAATAATTTTTGTCAAGACCCACTATTTTTATTTTTATTTTTTATTTTCTTTTTCAAGTTAATTTATTCTAAAATGTATGTTGGAATGATTCAAACACATACTTTAGTTTTTTTTTTTATTTTTATTTATTATTATTATTTTTATTGATAAAGATAAATAAGATACTTAGAGAATAGTGAGATTATTTAGATAAGTTTTTATTGGTATTTAAAACATAACATTTATGCCTTTTAAGTAGGGTTAGTCGGTTCTCTCTTCTTATAGAAATTTATAACTATTACTCACGTGAAGAGACCACTATTATTCATTACTATTTCTTATTTACATGGTATCATGTCATCTCATTTGGAATTATTTTATGAAAATTATTGGAATTTTTTAATGAGACATTTACATGCACACCACCCACTGCTCATTCATTTACATATATAACACCTAAACTTCATATTTTACATATGAAAATACATGAGAATTGTGTGGTGTGTATATTGAATTTCTTGTTAAATTAATAGCCATATAAATCATTTGAACCATAGTTTGTTTTCCTTTTTCAATGATGTGGTCGGATGGTAATGATGTTAGCTCAGACCTGATTAAACCTAGTAAGTAGAATGTTGAGAGGGCATTCTGGTTCCTTGTTGTTGGCCTCTAATTAATTGTTTTTGTTGTGAGAGACATGGTCCTACTAAACTGTTTAATTAGGGGCCTTGCATGTGCTTTCATTGCTGTTCTGTTGATTAAAGCGTTTATAATCCTAATCCCACAAATTATGGAAGGCTTTTCATTTTTAATCAGCATTTTAATCATGTTTGGGTTGAATCAGAGTATCAATCATGTTTAAACTTTAGTGGACACTTACCCTAATCCTCCACCATAGAATAAGAGTGAGAACATTTTACCAACAATTCTATATATTCCCATATATATATATATTACACCAAGAAGACGTGAGCACAAATCTCGAGGAAATATGACAAGTCAAAAGATGAAGCGTGGACCCACTAATGATTAAAGTATACAACACATGAGCCATGAGCATCCATCGGCTTAGTTTCTTCGAAGCAGAGTTCAAGATGATCGACAGACTATATGAGTCGATCAACCAATGAGGGTCGACCAGTCAAAGATTCTACCGGACTACAAGTAACTTCAGTCGGTCGGCCACTTGAACCCGACAGAGCCTGCCGAGAGAGCTCTCACCGATCTAAAGATTACCAGCCACAGATGGTTGTCCTGCAGGAAGAACCGAGCAGAACACATATATTTATTACCCTATAGCGCCTCTATGAAGACAGAGTCAAGCAGATTATTGTATTTCGGTATTCCCCTTTACCTGTAAATAGGAAGGTCATTTCTACAGTAAAGAACTACATATATACAAAAAGCTTGCTAGTGTTGGATGCGGAGAAGAACTTTGTCAAAAAAAAAAAAAAAACTTTTTTATTAGTATTTAATAGTTTTAATGACTATATTAATTAAGTTCTATCATATTTCATCTTATTTGTTGATTTCATGGCTTAAATGATTTGGATGTATGCATTTGCTTATGGGAAACCTTTAAATATGCTTTAATCGACCAGTAATTCACTAATGCTTAAGTTTTCTAATAGTTTATTTCAGGGTGAAAAAAATGTGTATTATTTTCACCTATATAAACTCATTGCACATTTTTTTTTATAACGTGCCAACACTTGGCACCAAATTGAATGGGCCTTAGAGCTGTGGTACATGAATTTTGATTTGTCTAAGTTTTAAATACAATATTTTGTTGAAATCGCTCAAACCACATCCCCAAATTTTTGTTTTGACCACTGATAAAAAATTTTCAATGATTATAACTTATATACTATTCCACCGAAATTTAACTACAACAATCAAAATCAAAATCAAAATCCTTCATCAAGTCATCCAATAAATCCCACTCACATAAGCAACACCATTTCTTATTAACCCCACAAAATCTATTAATTTACCAAAAACCTTACTTCCATCCAGAGATGGGCCCAATCTCATGCTCTGAAACAAAAGAAAGGACACTCCTTCTCCCAATCTTATCTGTCAGGCCACTGCCCTCTCAACAACCATAAGTTCATTCGTTGCTTCACCACACAAAGTACAGCCTGACTACCCCTCTCCATTTATTACTTGTAGAAGAAAAGAAACGAGCATAGAAAAGACTGACCTGAAGGGCCTGCGTGCGCCAGAGTTCTTCAGTGGGTTTCTGGAACAGAGCATGTGGTGAAATGGTTCCATGTCTTCCTCATTCTCCACATGGCTTTCTCCATCATCTTGAACTCGTGTTAGTTACAGGTCCATTTTCATGGAAAGCTGAAGATTTCATCACTTGTTATGTTGCTTAAGAAATAAACTCACATGTGGTGTCGACCACTACTGTTCTTTTCCACAGCAAGGCTTTGATAGATACAGACCTTTATTTGAATGAGTTTTAAGCAGTACCAATCTGGCATGAGAAAAAAGACAGTTTTGAGAGGAGTAATTCAAATAATGTAAATATTTGTTCATCCAAGTTTGGTTGATTGGCAGCTGTAGGGATTGAATTAGTGTTTGATTAGACCAAATTTGATGGGACTCGTAATTAGATAAGGTTTCATTGAGCATGAAAAGCTCAAATTACGACTTGAATGATCCCGAAAACTCATACAAAATGTATTAAAATAAGGGAATTGGCTTGACAATGAAGGTGGTTTGGTGCAACCGAACTGATAATCACAGGTTCAGCTTGTCATGGGTAGTGTTTAATAACTTTGCTTGGGCTTGTTCATGGCCATCCCCTCGTTAAAATTTTAAACCATCGATAGCAATGCACACATATCCGGTCACAATCTAGATAAACAAATTGACTTCATCAAAAAGTATTGCTTGTACATAAACTCGGCAATTAACTCCCACAGTCCATTAGCACTAACTACCTAGCTTTAAGAGCCTGCATATTAAGAGCTAACTATTAAGACGCAAAGACAATTTTCTCATCAAATTTGATTGAAATTAATTTCCTCATCACTTTGATTGCTAAATCAGAACTTACTACAAGAATTTATTTCAAGTTCTACAAACACTACAAGCATGTTACCAAACACCTGATCCCATCTAAATAATCTTTACAAATTGTTACCAACTCCATTTAATCATTCTATAAAGAGATGGTTGCATGATGTTCAAGGATCACTCATTATTCTTGTAGTTTTTGGGACCGAAAAAATAATTATTTCTCTTCTATTTCGTAAGATTTGGTTACAAGAAAAAATAGTTTTTGCCACCACATTAGAAAAGCCACAAAATCCTCACGTTAGTAAAAAGAAATAGAAAATACCAACAATAACTAATTCCAAAAGAAGAAAATACTAAAAATAGATAATAATGATAAAAATAAAAGATATCAAAAGTGAAAAATCCTAAAATTTTGGCACCCTACCTCAAGTTAGAGCATAGATATCAATCATGCCCAACTTGTACAAAGAACTCAAAAATTGGGTCTAAAAAGTCCTTTGATGAATATATTAGCTATTTGTTGCATTGTCGGAGCGAAAGGCATGCAAATAACTCAACAATCAATCTACTATTTTATGAAGTGTATATCAATCTCCACATGTTTTGTCTAATCATGTTGCAATGGATTTTCTACAATGTTTATGGCAACTTCATTGTCACAATACAACTTCATAGGCATGTTTTGGGATCCGTAGCTCTTCAAGAATTCAATTCAACTATAACATCTGACATACTCCATTAGCCATAACTCGATATTTTTCCTTAACACTACTCATTGCCACCAAATTTTATTTCTTACTTTGCCATGTAACCATATTTTCCAAGATATAAGTGCAATATTCAGACACTCTCTTATATTCTTTATGTAAATTATTTCTTTTTTATTTCATGCTTGTCATTTCCTTTGAGGGTGCTCTTTTTATAATCAATATCAGTACATGTCCGGCATACACAAAAATATACATATATATATTATTTTCAATATGTTGTATGAGAGGATCATATTTGGCATGATAAAAGCTCTCTTTAAATTTACAAGATGCATCCGATAATGAACTTGACACAATTGATAAGAACATTTTAGTCTCAACAAAGCCGAAGATGCTTGAGCAACATTGCAAATATCAACGAGTTCGATTTAATTACAAGCCACCTCAAGCTCAATTGATATCAATATCACTGATGAAGTTTGTGCATTAAGCTTGTTTTTATCACAACCAATAAGTTTGGTTGGTACAACAACAACTATAAATAGTTCATGTAGGCCTATGAAGTTGAATCTCAATATTTGTAATCTCATATTAAGATAGATATTAGAAGATGGCAATCAAGTGAAGAATCTTCTTTGCCGCTTTGCACCTTGAGAGCAAAGAAAAGAAACATCAACAAAGGCAGATCTAAACCTCAAGAAAATAGTTCATGTAGGTCACGACAGTGCATGTTTGAAATGTAGTAAGAGTGAACGCATGAAAGATTAGCAAGCAAAAGTTCAAAATGGAGGAATTTATGGATTGTGTGAGTGAAGAGATTGATGATACACTAATCATTAATGTAGATGGTCCTTTGAAATTTTGGATCTTTTTATTCAATTACAAATAAATAATTCATACCTTTTTTTTTTTTTTTTTTTTTTGCAAGAGATTGAAGACAATTCATATTATAGATGGTGAACTATTTGAATGGCATAGCCAATGAGAATTAGATGTGTACAAATCAAAATTAGGAATAAGACAATGCTAAAATTTTGTAATATGAGAAGCAGGCCTAATTTGAAAACAATTCTAATCTCAATTGGACAGTTGATGAAGAATGTTACGTCAAAATCTTAATGAAGAAAAGATTTGAATTTTCTCTTCTATTTTCTTCCTCTACTCACTGTTTTCTTCCCGATTTGGTCCTCCTGAACCAACATGGTTTCTTTCCTTTTCTTCCTCTGCACATTACAACCTTTCCAATTTGATCGACTGCACCAACCCTTTATCTCTATTTAAGAAGATCGTAAGGATCTGACTTCACAACCCTTCACAGTCCTCTCCTCCTCTAATCTCTGATCCCCCTCCTCCCTCTCACTCGGTTTCGCCCTAAATCATCGCCTTAGTGACCGAACCCTTCCAATACCATCACAATTAAAGCTAGCTGAGATGGCAAAAGTGGGATCATGATAAACAGAGACCACAAAACTCTACCTTCCTCCTCCTTCCGCTCCGCTCCTATCTGAAACCTTTGAAGAAAGCGACACTAAAGAAAATCGTTAGGTTTCCTTGGGTTGGTATTGACCTTCCCGGTTTCAGAGTGTTTGTTAAAATTCATCATATAAATATAAATATAAATTAAAGCATAAATAAATCTTAAGTTATACGCACAGGTAAAATTTGATTTGAAATAATTGTATGTTTTCTTAAGATAACTAGACATATTTTGTTCACCACGTCTATTTCCTTAAGATGTTATATATGAACATAGTAGTTGTCCCTATTTTCTATTCATACTACATACCCACTCGTTTATGTTTTGATAAATAACTATTATTTTGAGTTTGTATGTCCAACTCATTTCTTGATATCTTTGTTTAACGGGTTTTACTAGCCACTAGCAGGACTGTCTCCACCAGAGTAGACCTTTTAGTTTTAGATTTCTTATTTTTTATATTTTTCAATATTTGAGTTATCGTATTTCCATCTTGGATCTGGGTAGTCATTTCATATTATCATTTCAGTTTTGATATGGTTAGTTTTTATTTTTCTTTCAGTTGTATCAGCGACCTATTAATTATGGAATAAATTTTATATTTTTTTATTTATTTCTATTATTATTTGCATACAATTTTCGTTTGTAAATACAAAACATGTTAAATGTATTTCATCCTACCCGGTGTTACCCGAGTTTACAATATTTCGGATCTGAGGTGTGTCAGAGTGGTATTAAGCCTATGTATTGTATTTAACATTCCATAACTTTGCATTTCATCTTGTCTTCTTAGGACTAGGTAGGGGATAGGTTATCTTGTTAATCAGCTATTTAGTCTATTTTGATTTCGCGTATATTTTAATTATTTAGAATCACTTCAAATAGAAGAGGTATTGCAGCCGCTCGCACAACAAAAGTTCTTGGAGCTACTAGAGAAGTTGCACCCATCTCTAAGGGACCCTGCTTCCCTAGCCACTGTCATGTTGATCCTGTTGAACTTGTCGAGGCTACCGTTGCACAACCTCTTAATATGACAACTCTCGTATCACATGATATGAGCCGTTGGCGAATCAAAAATATTTGAGCTTGGAGCGTGAAGTTCGCAAGTTTCGTCGTTGATCTATTCTTTTTATCAGAGTACTTTGGAAGAACCAATCAAATCAAGAAACAATTTGAATGATTGAGGAAAAAAATGATTGCGAAGACCCGCAGCTATTCTGGAGCTAAAGTATGAATTTGGGGATCAAATTCATTTAAAGGGGTAGTATGTAAGATGGGAATTTTTCTTTCTTTTTCTTTCTTCACTTTCTGTTGTCTTCCCGATTTTATCGTCCCAAACTGACATGATTTATTTCCTTTTCTCTCTCTGCTCGTTGTTGCCTTCCAGATTCGATCGAATGCACCGACCCTTTGCCTCTATTTAAGAGAATCACAAGGATCTGACTTCACAAACCTTCACAGCCCTGTCCTCCCTCTCTTTTGGTTTCACCCTAATCCATCGTCTTAGTGACCAAACCCTTGTGATACCATCGCGATTAAAGCTAGTTGAAAAGACAATAGCAGGACCGTGAAGAACATAAATCACTAAACTCTACCTTTCTCCTCCTTCCGCCCCGGTCCTATCCAAAACCTTCGAGGAAAGTAACACTCACCTTTCTTCCCTATTTTTTATTTTCTTTAATATATGAATTTATTATAAAATGAATGGCTCCTTAAAGGGCCAAAAAAGGATAAAAGAAGACGATGGTGTGACGCCAAGCCATGTGCAGGAGAGAAGTGCAAACCATTATAGATGCTGGTATGGCCGAACAAAATAAGATTAAAAAAAAAGCGAATAAACAAACTGCCCAACTACATGTCAAAAATAAATCCTACCCCTTTATCAAGAGCTCTAAATGCAAACTTTGGAGGGTAACAGGCGCTCAAACTTTGTATGCACAAAATGCTCTCTTAATTCTCACTCTTTTCCTTTGCGCCAATGAAGGAAAACCTTCCCAACAAAAGGAAAATCAATTCTCTCCCAACCCCCCTCCCTGACCTAAGCTTCTGCAGTGCTTTGTTGACAGTCTGGTAAAATAAATTCGGTCATGAGCTCTTGACCAGATTATCATTGGATCACAATCACATATCATTATCAAATTAATACGATATTTTCTAAATAATTACGAATCAATCAACTCAAAATATTAATACAGGCAAATAATCAAATATACACAACTGACGAATGAAACTACATAATTATTTCAATACACAACTGGCAATAAGAAACACTCATATTGTATAATATTGAGTATGCGGTGCACAATGAATCTTCTCCTAATGTTGATTACAAGCTTCAAACATAATTTTTTTTCTCATTAGCTAATATTGTCATCGGTGGTCATTTTTCCAAAGTTGGATGAGTTCATCAATATTATTCACTAGCCAACATTTTCAGGCTCAAACAGTTTAAATAAACTGATAATAACGATAGGATTACATATATAAGAGTAAGTTTGTGTGTTGTATCAGACGTAAAACCCTTCTAAATGGACATCCGTCACAATTCGACGAGAAATTTCTTCTTCAGCTTTCCATAATTTGTATAAGATATTCGTCGTATACATACCCAAATATCACTCTGTTCAAGAGAAGAAGCTACCTCAATATGACAGCAGCATTTCTCAGGGACAGATATCGTTGGACATACTCATTTGGAAGCATTCTGATGCGCTTAAAAACTTCTGGGTTTGCATAACGAAGGTTTGTTCTAGGATCCATGTAGAGTGCCTGTATCCACCAAACTCATTTTAGTGTGCCGTAGGCAATGGAAGCCAAGTTATCCAGTCTATTCATAGAAATAAAATTTATTTAAAACACTTTTTTTTTTCTCTTTCAATTCAATCACTCAACCAAACCTCCATCAAAAACTTTGAAAATGATATACTGAGATCAACCACAGAAATGTAGTACAAAATCTTCTTAAGCCATTTAAGTAAATAAGAAGCAATAAAATTTGAGCAAATATATTAAATAAAGATACTTCACCAAAATATTCTGGACTAAAGTAACAATAAAATAATAGCAACCATTCATCCCAAAATGAATACATACCTCAAAGCCTGTTATGTCGCAGAATTTCTTTGACGGATACAACGAAGGAGGCGTCTCAATATTTAAGTCTGACATATTTACATGATAGCCAAAAGTCAAAAACTCAAACATGAAGAAGAATAATGACAGATAAAATTACAAAATTAACCCAAGGTAGAAACTAGCCCTACAACGCTCAAAAACTCTATCCAACTGATCTTTTTGTCATTAGATGATGAGCATAAAAGAGTGGCAGCTTAGACTCACGTACAGGCAATAGTAGTCATACATTTTGGCAAAGTACATTTCTAAATATTTCTTACAAGGATACTTCGTACTTATATTGCCTTTCCCTCCTACATTATTTTTTCCAGCGGCAATTTTGCTTCATCAGCCTTTTAGCCAGGCACATTCCTTCCTATTTAAGCCTATTCCTCCGCCCTTTCCCCTGCTTCTTATGAAAAAAAATTCTCCGTTTTGCTGTGCACTTAACAAACTCCAACTTAGGCAAAAAGAAATGAAAATAGTCCCCGGGTAGTTTACACGGGCCATTTTATTACGACTGAAATAGTCCTCTGTGAAGACTATTTCTGCTAATGTTAAAAGAGTTCGAGCACTAAATAACCAATATATATACTACGGGACTAAATGACCCCAGCAAAGAGTCTGGGAACTAGTTTGACACCTCTCTATCTCACTCACTCACTATAAATAAATAAATAAATAAATATATATATATATATATATATATATATATATATATATATATATATATATATATATATATTGATATGAATGGGATATAAATAACACATACATAATCCTAAAATAGGAAATACCATAAAAATGAAATAATAAGAAACGAACGATATATCACCTAATAACTTCAATTAATTAATTCATATTAATTATTTAGAGATAAATAAATAACATAAAATAGAAAAGCCTAAAATAAGAAAGAAATAACTCCTAATCCAAAGAAACAAATATAAAATAGGAAAAAAATAACTCCCAATCAAAGAAATAATTTATTTTTTATAACTTCTCACATGAATAAATTATTTACTAATATAACTTCTAACACTCTCCCTCAAGTTGAAGCATGGTCAAAACTATGTTCAAATTGTATTTGAAAACATTAAACAATATGTGAGGAAGAAACTGTAAGGTAGAACTTGAAATCTTCATCCGTCTTGCGGTTGTCTTTAATTGCGAGTTCACTACGGTGTACATAGGTCGGCGGAAGGCGTCTGCTACGGATATGTTGCGTGAGAGTTTGCGGAAAGTAGACACATGTGGTTGTCTTTGACAACAGTTCTTATAGTGTTTGTAGATAGGCGGAAGACTCCTACAGATAATGTTGCGGGGGATTTTACGGGAAAATAGACAAGTGTGGTTGTCTTTGACTGCGATGCTTCGTAGTGTACGTAGGTCGACAAAAGCTCGACGAGGAATGTTGCAGAGGAGTTTGCGGGAAGTAGACAACTTGCGGGAAAAGGTCGACTTACAGTTGAGTGTGGTTGTCTTTGATTGCGACTCATACAATGTTTGTAGGTAGGCTAAAGGATCCTACAAGTAATGTTGCAGGGGAGTTTATAGGGAAGTAGATAATCTGCAGAAAAGTTACAGGGTATGACCTACAGAAAAAGAAAAATATCTGAAGATAGCTCTTACTGCAGAAAATGCTCTGAAATAGGGTATGTTGCAAGAAAGATTCCAGAGGAGGGCCTCTGCAGGAGAATGTTTCGGAGAAGACCTGATACATGAAAAATTCCGTAGATGGGTCTGATGCAGAAGAAAGCTTCAAATGAGGGCCTGATACAAAAGAAAGCTCTGAAGGAGGGGGTTTAATACGGAAAAATATCTGGAGGAGGACCTGATACAGAAGAAAGCTCAAGCGAGGTCACGATGCTTGGACAAAAGCTCCGAAGGTATTCATCTCCAAACAATATGTCCTCCCCTTCACGAGCATCTTTGTTGCGGTCTTGTATGGTTCCTCCGAGGCATTTGACACCCAAGTCGAATATAATGGCTTGCCGATGTTGCAACCTCCCACCACTTATGTGAATCTTCACTAAGCCGGATAGCAACTAGTATTCCACCGCCACTTCTATGAAGCTTCACCAAGCCAATATTGCAACCTCCCGCCACTTCTGTGAATCTTCACTAAGTCGGAAAGCAACTAAATCTGGAGAAAGGCCTGATACAGAAGAAAGCTCCAGACGAGGGCCTGATACAAAAGAAAGCTCCGGAGGAGGGCTTAATACAGGAAAACATCTGGAGGACCTGATATTAAAAAAAACTCCAAATGAGGGCACGATCGTCGGAGAAAAGCTCCAGAGGAATTTATCTCCAAACAATATGTTCTCCTCTTCACAAGCATCTTTGTTGCAGTCTTGTATGGTTCCTCCAAGGCATTTGACACCCAAGATAAATCTAATGGCTTGCCAATACTGCAACCTCCCACCACTTTTGTGAATCTTCACTAAGTCGGATAGCAACTAGTATTGCCACATTAATAATGAATCCATCTAACATCTCAAGAAGCGAAGAATACTGCAGCTTCATGCTGAGTGTTGGGACCAATGTTCGCTGTGAAGAACCTGAAGCTGATACAGTTCTCACTCTTATATCTTGTAGTGGACATCTATCCATGATCAGTGCACCTTGGCCATCTGCATTAGTGAGATCCAAGAACTCCAATGTCTCGTGATTACTAATGATGAGCTGGAGGAGGTAAAGTCGTGCGAGGCAGCTATGAAGGAACTAATTGTCCATACAACTCTACACTTCAGTCCTCCATTCATATAGAAAGATTCAGGATGTTATTATTGGCTTCACTAGCATAAAGATCATGTGTGGGGTTAGCATTTACAAATTTGGAGGAAATGACAGATGCGGCGCCAAGGATGACACAAGCTGTCGAGGGTGGAGCCAAAAGTAGCCTTCCATTTGAGAAGAACACCTTCATCAACCTAAAGTTCACCGAGAAGCTCAATCTGAAGCCGCCGGAACGCCTTGAACTTCTTTAGTACCTCAGAGGGGGGATGACGTGATACTACAGATGCGGAAGAGGATGATGCCGAATTGCAAGCTAAAGCGCGCTTGGAGGGAACAGAGATAATCTGACCTAGTGCATAAAAGGGCCGCACAATCCAACCGAAAACGAAACGAACAAGATGAGAAAAAATGTTGTAGGATCTATCGCCAACGACAACAGTGGAAGCAGATGAGGAAAGAGAAGGATAGTCTGATATAACGCAGTCAACGCGGGCAATGATGTTGTAAGCAAGGGGAACGGGAGTGTGGAAGTGGCGGAAGACAACGCAGCACCGTCCAAGTGCCTCACGTCTCCGATTCGGTTGATCGAGTCTGCAGCTAATCAAAGTTGTGTATTTCGTATTTTGACGACGACGATGTCAAAGATAAGCGGTGGACGCACCACCTCACTGATGACATATTAGGCTGAAATGTAAGAGAAAATAAGATGGAAACCCTAGAAAGACATGCTTGCCGGAGGCTGATGGGGTTCGGAGGATCGATCCGGTGACATAGCGAAAACATCTAGTGTTGAGTCGATTCGAAGTTAAGGAACAAAAGATGTGGGGAGGAAGATGAAGTTTGGAGCTGCCGTAAATTTTCTCGACGAGATGGTGAGGCCGAGAGCCGAGAGTGATTGTGACCATATCACAATTAGAGAAAACGTCCTCTCTACTTGCGGGGAGAATGGCGAGAAAGGAGTGCAACGATTGGAGGGAGGACTGACAATTAGGGTAGGAAGTTTGACTCTCATACCATATTAAAATTCATAATAATGCAAAATAAAGAGGAATTCTTTTATTTATATGAAAGGGGAACAACCCTTACATGAATCCTAAAATAAGGAGTACAATAAATATAAAATAATATGAAAGAAAAGATATCACTCTCTTATCTCGATTAATCGATTTATATAAATTATTTGGAGATAAAGGAATAACATAAAATAGAAATGCCTAAAATAGGAAAGAAAATAACTCTTAATCTAAGAAAATAATTTATTCAGCGTAACTTACCATGATAATAAATTATTTTAATATAACTTAACGATATATTTTTTTAAAAAAAAGAAGTCGTAGGGTCATTTCATTAATAAAAGGGGTTACTGAAAAGTAGGATGAGAGGGCCGATGATGAAGATCTACTCATAAGGCAAAAGCAAAGCTCAGAAAAACGATGCTAAAAGATAGCAACGAAAAACATACAACTAAAGCTTTACGAGTTGATGAGGACGGCAGCGCCTTCCTCTTCCATGGGTTCTTGTAGCGCGTTCAATAATCGAGCTACGGAGTGATTCTCCAGTACTGGAGGAGACCGAGGTGTCATCCATAAGATTCCAGTAAGCATAAGTACCCACGACGCTTCTTCTTCGCAGGAGGTATACACTTGTCATTGTTCTCCAAAGAGTGAGGCGTACGATCGAAAGTGCTGCTAGAGTGATTGGTTCAATACTTGGGATTTTCCTACCCTCGAGCGGGTAGAACAACCGAGAGTACTATTAGCCAGATAGATCTTCATCGAGTATGCGTAATCTCTTTTCAAGTCGTCGGATTATGAGTGTTTGTTCTTCCCGTCTTCGGACCTGTCGAGATGGGGACCGAATTCCCTCCATAGTGGTGTGTGCGCAGTGGTAGTATAGATACTCTCAGGTAGAAGAAGGGCCGAGAGGTGCCACGTCTTGTCTATCGATGCAGACTCATCCGATGATCCTCCGAGGGTCGATCCTTGTCACCCTGTTACGAAGCGAGGAAGGCGGTATATCCGTCGCGAGGAATGTGGCCAATATCCAGGGTCGATCCTTATCACCTGTTTTGAAGCGGGAAGGCGGTATATTCGTCGCGGGAATGTGTGAGCCGGTAACGTTTGTATGGAGAGGTTTTAGATTCGGATGCGGTGGTAACACACGTTGGTGAGAGTGGCGAAACATACGACGATGAGTGCGATACGGAGGTGCGCATTCGAGTTCTGCTGGTTCTAAAAACCCCGATGTTGTGTCGTCGATCCAAAGCTCTTTCGGGAAGGGTAACGTAATATCTCGTTCGATCAATATTCTAGCATCGGAAGGTCTAGATAGATGCTCAGTAGGCGGATCGGTGTGGAGTGGCGTTCCATATATCTTTGCGAAAGTGAAGATAAGCTCTTGATCGTAAAGATGTACGCACGAATGCGGGAAGAGTAGCGCACACGGATTATGGGAGGTTCGGTGCGATGGTCAAAATCCACCGTCCATTTCGGCACCTTCATCACTCGATTGTCTATCCGAAGTATTCTTCGAGCGAACACTCGGGCATAATCGCATCATCCAGATAATTGGATGAACGTGTCGGCCATCCGTCTTCACTATCTTCCAACTTCCATTGAGCTTCATTTGCTCGAATTCTTCGGATCGTTCGAGTTTAGGATTCTAGTAGAGGAACTTACCCGCTAGAAATGACTGCGAGGTGCGAGTAGGATAGAGATATCTTCCTCGGTGAGAAAGATTGCGGGTTCGTCGTCTTTGCGGGATGCTTTTGAGAAACCCACTCTCGACACACTTGCTCGAAAGCATCGTGGAACCGCTGCGGAAACATATTAGCACGTGGAGGGGCGTGGGCGGGGTTGTCGCCGGCGAGGGCGGCGGCGTAAGGACGGCTCGAGGCCATTGTTGATCGGCTGGAAGATGTGCGGTTGTCGGCCTCGACTGCCGGAAATGCGAGGAGCACGAGCGAGAAGAAACTGCGGGATTGCGGGACCTAACCCGCAAAACACACGAAGATACGAGCAGCAGTTGAAGGTGATGTGAGGGCAGCGAAGAGCAAGCGAACACGGCGACGATGACGACGACAGCGTGCGACGAGGTCGACGCGAAGAAACACGGCGACGATGACGACGCCAGCGTGCGACGAGGTCGACGCGAAGATGCAGCCCTCGCGTAACAGGACGACGACGCGCAAACAGGTGCAAACGGACGACTTGCGAGCCAGAGACTGAAATCGATGAAACGGTAGCCGTCATCGACGACCACGACGAAGACCGTAAGGAATCCGGAGGTTAGCGCGGGGTTTCACCATCGGCGGAACCTAGCGAGCTCCGCCGCCATCTGTTTGATTTTATAACTTCAACAATATATGTATATATATATATATATGTATATATATATATATATATATATATATATATATATATATATATAATGTATCATGTGTTAAACTTTATTTTTAAATGAAATTAGCTGCAAAGATTACCTTTAGCTAGAGTGAATGTATTGAAAGCTGCACTGTCATTCCATTTTCTTGGCAATTTTTTTTAAAGAAAAATGAGAGGCAGTGATGACTTCAACTTGGCCTTTCGTTCAATTGTGTTGATTTATAACAAGTGCTTCTAAAACATGCGGTATTGTTATCTCTCTAAACCTAGCAGGGCATTTTAAACAAACAATGCAACCATTTAGTAATAAATATGAAGAAGAATTTTATTTGGAGTTGGTTTCAAGCCTCACCGGTTCTTATATCTACTTTTTAGCATCTTTGAACTTTAATTATGGCTTCTTTTCTTAGAGAATCAGTTTATAACTTGATCGTTTTCTTATGTTGAGTAGTTATTTAATTGTTATTCTTTTGTCATATGTAAACTACTGTTTAGCTGCTTCCAGGAAATATTATAAATAATTTAAGTACGCAGGGTTCACATCATAACATTTCAGATTGAATTTTCTTAAACGGTACAACTAAACTCTTATTGTGTCTTAGCAGTTGAAATCCAACTTGCTTCCTATCTTGTATTTTTATTTGTTGTTTACAATACATTCCATAAGTTCAATACTTCACATTCAAAATTAAGAAGAAAATTATTCCGCATTTATCTTCTAGATATAGAATGCAGATACCAAGGACATCTTAAATCCGAGGACTAAATGAAATCGTTACAATAAATCATCTTATTAATTTCACTTTAATATTTAGATTAAGTTTAAATTTTTGTCAACGACTGAGGGTTCATGCAAGATAATTGATTTTC